>JAVIAB010000001.1:55612328-55755971 GCA_032433765.1 Megaustenia siamemsis
GTGACAAGATGTTATATCCTACCAGCGTGACAAGTTGTTCTATCATACCAGCGTGACAAGTTGTTCTATCCTACCAGCGTGACAAGTTGTTCTATCCTACCAGCGTGACAAGTTGTTCTATCCTACCAGCGTGACAAGTTGTTCTATCCTACCAGCGTGACAAGTTGTTCTATCCTACCAGCGTGACAAGTTGTTATATCCTACCAGCGTGACAAGTTGTTCTATCCTACCAGCGTGACAAGTTGTTCTATCCTACCAGCGAGACAAGTTGTTCTATCCTACCAGCGTGACAAGTTGTTCTATCCTACCAACGTGACAAGTTGTTCTATCCTACCAGCGTGAAAAGTTGTTCTATCCTACCAGCGTGACAAGTTGTTCTATCCTACCAGCGTGACAAGTTGTTCTATCCTACCAGCGTGACAAGTTGTTCATGTTGTAGTGTCTCCTCATGTAGGTCTATTGATTAAGTGAGACCTGTATATAAACGTTTGCTATTTTGCAACCAAATTATATAGACTTGACACCTTAAATACTGAATGGTGGAAAGTGTTTTAACAACGCTTGAAATGTTGCGCCATTTGATATTGATTAGAACGAGCCGTATGAAAACGTTTGCACATGTTCAGCCAATGGGTAACATGATTATAATAGTGCACATACAGGATTTGATAAGAGTGGTTAATGTTGTTAAACTCGGGGACAGATATGTTTAGAACACTCGAAAAACATGACCGAACAAACCAGGCGAAAACAACAAAGAACGGTAGACAGTCCGATGTAGGACGATAAAGTATGATGATATACTGCTGGACTCTCGCGGCAAGGCGCTGTGTCGAGGGGAATCGGGTTAGATCATATATAGGGCTGTCTATTGTTCTCGTTTTCTGTTCTTGTTTATCTGTGAATCTTTCCCAGTGTTGTGAACATACCTGTCCTCCTAAATTATTTGTTGATCAGTCGCCTAGGAAGATTCCGCTCCTACTAATATTCATTTATTACGAGTTGTCTGGTTCAACTGGCTGGACTCACTATTTAACAAAACCGTGGGAAGCTTTATGGGATCTTTCAGTAAAGCTTACTTCAATGGAAGTGCATGCTTTCTTTAGAAAAGATTTTCACGGAAGAGATTTTTGGTTTTAAGAGAGATCAAGTCTAGGAGGATGCAGATTTCATAGGATAAGGAGTAGTTGGTTACAGGTTTGTTCACAGTGACTATATTATCGTGTATGCAATTTTGTCTTAGCCAAATTAGTTGTGGCGATTTTCTTACAGAATCTGGGGAGTTTCATACCACCGGCAGTTGCCTTACACACAATAAAATTTATCACTAATGATATGCAGTTTGATAGATCACAGCCACCTATAGATTTACAAAGGCCCGCAGGCGAAATTAAAATAGGAAAACCCTCCAACTAACGTGACGTTTTCACCTATAGGAACTATAGAGGCTGACGTCACTCTACCTACAATCGCCCCTGTTCGCAAAGCTGAGAACGTCACGCTAGTTGGTGGTTTACCGGGAATTTGTTGTCAGCCGGTAGGTCTTTGTAAATATATAGATGGCTGTGGATAGATTTAAACAGAACAGAGAAGTGAAGCCTTTGAAATGTGGATTTATAGAAGAATAGGTAGAATTGGATGAAAACAAAAGATAACAAACGAGGAAGTTTTAAAACAACTGAAAATAAAAAGAGAACTACTAAATACAATTAAGACAAGACAAATGAAATTTTTGGGGCATGTTAAAAGACACAACAGCCTACTAAAAGTAATATTGGAAGGAAAAATACAAGGTAAAAGAGGCAGACCAAGACTAACATGGACGAGTAACATCAAAAGATGGACAAGTCAATCTATGACAGCCTGCACCATCAAAGCAAGAAACAGAGTAGAATGGCGATCCATGGTAGCCAACCTTCGTTGCGGAGAAGGCACTTGATGATGATGATGGGTAGATTCATGGGCGACCGTAGCCAGCATTTCTGCGAAATTAGATACTTTTATACGCAGACAAGGATTTATGAGCGTGTAAAGTGTAACTAGAGAATTGCGTCAGTAAATAAACGTTTGAGCGAGATGAAGCTGCGTCGTTATAGTCATCACGAGACCTTTTTTTGTTCAGGACAACTGGAGTTGCAGTTTCTCTTGAGCTAATTGCTCCAATTGTGGTCGTCACTGTCACATCACAACAGATGTTGCATATTTGTGATATTGACACAATACACTTTGGTATTTGATCAGAAGAGAGTCAAAGCTGTATAAAAACGTTTGCACATGTTAGCCATCTGATACCATAGTTACCTGGACTGATCAATAGTGAATAGACAATGTAACAAATAAGCCAAGTTTGACTTGACTCACTATTTAAGAGGGTTGTGACAAGTTTAGAGGGTTTTAGAAACAGCGGGTGAGGCTCTTGAGCTAGACAAGAGTAAAGAGTTTTTTTTAGGATTTTGAATTGTTGATTCATCATCATTGAGTGCCGTCTCCGCAACGAAGGTTGGCTACCATGGAGCGCCATTTTGCTCTATCTCTTGCTTTGATGGTGCAGGTTGTCATCGGTTGATTTGTCCATCTTTTGATGTTACTCGTCCATGTTAATCTTGGTCTGCCTCTGCCTCTTTTACCTTGTATTTTCCCCTCCAGGATCACTTTCAGTAGGCTGTTGTGTCTTTTAACATGGCCTAAGAATCGCATTTGTCTTGTTCTAATTGTGTTCAGAAGTTCTCTTTTCATTTTTAGTTGTTTTAAGACTTTGTCATTTGTTTTCTTTTCCTTCCATCCAATTCTACCTATTCTTCTATATATCCACATTTCAAAGGCTTCAATTCTCTGTTCTGTTTTCTTGTCTAATGTCCATGTTTCAGCACCATATAGGAATATTGAGAAGATGTAACATTTTGCTATTCTTAGTTTTAGTTCTGGTGTTATTTGTTTTGATGTTAGTATGTCCTTCATGACATTAAAATTACTTTTTGCCATTCCTATTCTTTTGTTTATTTCAGTTGTACATTTTCCATCACTGGTTATAGTATGTCCAAGGTAGTTATAGTTCTGAACTGTCTCAAGGTCTATTCCTTCAATTTTGATATCCACTTGTGGGTTTTGAGTATTTTCTTTGTTTATGATCATAGTTTTAGTCTTTTTGATATTCATATCTAGTCCATATTTTTTGCTTGTCGTGTTTATTTCATTAAGTAATTGTTGTAGGTCTTTAGGATTTTCTGCTAGTAGTACAGTATCGTCAGCATATCTTAGGTTATTGATTATCTTTCCATTAATTTGTAGGCCTGGCATCTCTATGATGTTTTTAAAGATTTGCTCAGTGTATAGATTGAACAAGCTTGGTGATAGGATGCATCCTTGTCTTACTCCTCTTTTTATATCAATGGGTGTAGAGAACTCTTTGTTATATTTTATTATTGCTGTTTGCTCCCAGTATAGATTGCATATTAGTCGTATATCCATGTCATCTAGATGTATCTCTTTTAGGCATTCTATAAGTTGTTTGTGGTGTACTCTATCAAAAGCTTTGGTGTAGTCTATGAAGCAGGCATATATTGGTTTGTTTACTTCTGTGTATTTTTCGATTAATGTTCTCATGCAGAATATGGCTTCTTTTGTCCCGCTATTTTTCCTAAATCCAAATTGCTGCTCATCTAATTCAGTATTGATTTTATTCTGAATCCTTCCTTGTATAACTTTTAGCAAGATTTTTGTAACATGGCTCATTAGGCTTATTGTTCTAAAGTCACTGCATTCAACTGCACCATTCTTTTTAGGCAATGCAATGAAAGTTGATGTTTTTAGTTCATTTGGTATGTATCCTGTGTGGTATATGTCGTTGCATATGTCTGTAATCACTTCAATGCCAAAATCTTCAAGTGCCTGTATCATCTCTATCTGTATGCTTTCAGGTCCTGCTGCTTTTCCCCTTTTCATTGTTTTTATAGCTTTTTCCACCTCAGATTTTAAGATTTTATAGCCTGATGTACATTTTATAACTGGTTTCTTGTCCCTTTGATCATGAAATAGTTCTGTTATATATTCCTGCCATCTATCTATGATATCCTTATTGTCTGTTAGCATTTTTCCTTTTTTGTCTGCAATGCATCCACCTTCTGTGGCTTTTTTATTTTTATTAGTCATTCTCTTTATTTCTGTGTGCATTCCTCTTAGGTCTTGTTTGCTTTCCATAGTTTCTATTTCTCTACATTTTTGGCTGAGCCAGTCTTCTTTTGCCTTTTTGCACATTTTGCGTATCTCATTATCTATTTTATTGTATTGGGCAGTGTTCTTCGCTTGTCTCCTTTCTTCCATTTTTTCTAAGATGGTGTTAGTTATCCATTTTTGTTTTTTGTTCTTTTCTCTTTTGGGTAAGGTGTCGCAGGCTTTTTGTATGCTTTTCTTTATGCATTGCCATTTGGTTGTTACTTTTTCATCAGGATTTTCTCTTCTGTATTGTTCAATTCCTTCCTCTAGCAGCTTCTGGTATGTGTTCTTTACTTGTATTGTATAGGTATCTTTAATATCTTTTTGATTTAAAGCTGTTATGTCGAGTGGGTTTGTTGATGAATCAGATTTTTGCTTGTTTCTCTTTAGTTTGATTTTCATTTTAATCATTACAGGATTGTGATCAGAATTAATATCTGCTCCTGGGTAGGTTTTGGCTTTCTTTACGCTGTTACGGAACCTTTCTTTTATCATTATGTAATCTATTTGATTCCTCTTCCTATCTCCAGGGCTTTTCCATGTGTATAGTTTCCTTTTCTCTTGCTCAAAGTAGGTGTTACATATTATCAGCCTGTTTTCTTCACAGAATTGTATTAATCTTTCTCCTCTGTCATTTCTTTTTCCTAAACCATGATTTCCTATAATTGTCTTATATCTACCTTTTCCTACTTTAGCGTTCATGTCACCCATTACAATCAAGATGTCTGAAGATTTCACTTGCTTCATAACTTTATTTAGGTCTTCATAGTATGCTTCTATTTGTTCATCTGTGTAGTCTTGAGTAGGTGCATATGTCTGTATTATTGCTATGTCGAATGGTTTTGCTTTCAACTTGAGTAGTATAATCCTATCACTGTATGTCCAGTGGGTACTTATATATTTTTGTAGCTCTCTTTTTATCAGTATTCCTACCCCCCTTTGATGTTCTGTTGTGTTTCCTGAGTATATAAATGTATATTTTTCGTCTTCAATGTACCCACATTCCTTCCATCTAGTCTCTGATATGCCTAAAATATCTATATTTATTCGTTCTGCTTCTTGAATTAGATTTTCCAATTTCCCTTGTTGATATAGAGTCCTAACATTCCAAGTACTTATTTTAAGATCTTTCCTCCGACATAAGTTCGAATTTCTCCGACTCTCCATGGCTTCCTCTGGACTGGTACGTGATGAGGCTCCAATCTCTTTCACGGTGGTCAGCCATGTTCGTCTTTCGTGTTCTGAACATGCCTCTTGTGTACCACACACTTTGCTGTTTTCGCTTTCTGGGCCGTTGATCATTCTTGATTCCTCCGCCTCCATCCACCGTCACAGACTTTTCACATAAGGGTTGAACATACCCGTTTTTCCGTTGACATTTTTGTCAAACCATGTGCTTGCCTATCGAACCGCGAACACACAACACAAAGAAGAATAAATCATATTCCACTTAAATATCGGCAATCACAGTCCATCCCCACGTTAGAAGTAAAACATACACCAAACGGGAGAATAGCAACACATAATTTCACAACTAGACTGTCGCGTAAATCATTTAAATACATCAGCAAGAGCCGAATTATAAAAATCGACTACACGAAGCCGCCATGACACCGGAAAATTGTTGATTATAGGGGATTATTCTAGATCGTGATATGTTGAGTCTTATTTTGAGAACTGTTTCTGCAGTCTTCAGGAGGCTATGCCGCAGAGAATATCATGTTGAGAGAGAGGTTTCACTTCAAGAGTTTGAGTCGAGGTTAGATAAAATTGCTTTCAAGATTACAGATTAGAGCGAGGGCAAAGTCGCCTCCCAGAAGCAGAGCTGGAAGTTGTCAGCGACCCACAGCGGATGGCTTGTGTCAGGTTTGGTGAACCAGAACCATCCTAACCCTACTCCACCTCTCCGTGGTGCCTCCAGAAACAGACTAACCCGTCTAACCTGGCCAAGCGGGTAGGGATCGAAAAGGGAAGACAAATCGGTACTGAAAAAACACGTCAAAGTCGGATGTGCTGGGCGGAAAGGCGAAAATATCAGTTTTACTTCAAACCACAACACAACGTACACACGCCTCTTAACGTCCTTTTAAGGGCGGATGATGGAGAGATGTATTCCTTTAGTCATCCCACGAACACAAGCAAGCACATATTAGATTCTGTGCAAGGACGGATGAGTGATCTCTAAAGAGAATGTATACAGAAGTTAGATTATCACGTCCGTGGGTAGCCAAAGTTGTGCTGATTGTCTTACAGCACCTGGAGGATTTCACACATCAACTGTTAGATTTGAGCAAGATGAGTTTGTGAATTGTGACTTGAGAGCTGTAAACTTGTGGGCTGTATCTTTGGCAAGTGTTGAGGACAAGGAGTAATGAGCAATTCGTCGGCAATTTTTGTGCGGTGTTATAATCATTGACGCTGTTGTCGTCACTGTCACATCCCTTTTGAAGAATTAAAAAAAAAATGTAATAGACTATTTGATCCCATTGGCGCGATTGGAAAACGATATGTTATATCTGTCACCCCATCCGTTATTACCAAACGCTCTAAGGAAAAAGCAAACACAATTCATTTTCTTAAATAAAAAAAAACAGGATGGAGTGGGCAAAAAGGAGCATACAGGAACATGAATACACCGTTTAATATAGAGATACCAGAGCGAACAAAAGAGAGGAGACATATATACTTGAAATTGCAAACAACTGAGAACACGACCGCCAACGTGGCACGGCGCTAATTGATGATGCAGTGACAAGGCAATAAGCAAATAAGTGTAATGTTGTTCTGTTGGAGCTATGACACATTGCTTGGAAACAAAATAACAGACTACGTCACATTAAAGGGACGTTATGCTGCATTCTAATTATAACGGTAATAAATGAGGACATGTTGATTGGATAAAAACCTACCACTCTTCAAACAAAGATGATCACGTGTTCAAATCAAGAAAGGGTAACCAATAAACATGCATATTAAAGTGGATAACTTGCAGTGTCTGATTTGCAGATAGATCGGAGTTAAAATTTTAAAAAAATACTGACCTGAACACTACGTGGCAACTGCACTGGCCTTGCGGCCTTTGTACTCTAACCTCACAGAAAACCACATAATTTAAAAAAAGCCAAAACGTATATATATATGGGGGTATAGATGGTAAGGATTTGATTCTGTAACTATGTGAGCAGAGCTTTTCTTTCAATGAACATTCTATGTGGGTCACCACAATACTACGCTCGCACTCAAACAAGATATAAATGCGATTGTAAAAGGAAAGTTACATTTAATTGATGTATCGACTATATAGTCGCGTGTGTGCGTGTATTTGTATGTGCCAAGTATCTATAAAACGGACTGCTGTGAGTAAGGGCGACAACCAAACAGCAGGTATAGTTCCATTAATCGTGTAATGGTGCACTGTTAAGTTCTATTTCAAATCTGTTTGACTGATATCTATTCACGTTACTAAATAAAGACGGTACGTCAAGCGACATAGCGTTTTATGTCACTTATGTTAACGTTACATATTCTTATAGACTTGCTTTTTTGTCTACACATATTACTGCAGCAGATCTCCACTGGCTGATATATCAAATGGCTGTAACAAATTGGCACGTATTTTATCACTCACGTACTCGGTCAATTAATGTAAACTGCTTGGTCATCGGCAAAGGCTGAATAATAGCATGTCAGGAGAGAAAATGAAGCCTAGACTAAGAACCGTTATTTAATGATTACGTGGTTAACCTACCAAGGGCGTAGACTGGATAGCAATGTTGGTCTTTGAGTGCACACCAGCTGTTTATCTTTAGGGAAGTCTTGTGTGTTTAAATCACTTTTTCCAATCCCCCCCCCCCCCACCGACAGTCGTGTCCCTAGCCTTACTGGCAGATATTCTCCGAGAGGTGCTGACATTTTCTTTTTAATCGCCGAGAGTTTTGACGTTTTTGGACTAGATTTTTTCTTTCAATTTTGCTGGGGCAGTTGTCTCTCTTTGGACAACTCTTTTCAATTTCCAACTGTCATGTGGTCTTTAACGTGCGAAGAGTGCACGCGGAATCTCCTGCTTTGTTATCGTTATCCAAGAGGATTAGACATCGAATCTCACCACCCAGAGATTGGGACGAGGTAAAGACACGAAGAAACCACTGGAATACAAGTGATACATTCCCATGTAGAGGAATGAAAGGTGTCCAGTCATCTCTCCCCCAACGAAAATCATCTTTGTTGTGTAATGCTGAGTGATGATAATACATTCCTCGCTTATTCTCCCTGTGGACTGTTGGTTTTTTTTTTATATACCGGTCATAACCTTAGTGGAGCCTCGGTGGCCGAGTGGTTAATGTGCTCGCTTCTTGACCAGAACTGTCCGAATTTAATTATCAGAGGTGGCATATTTTCCTTGGACTAACAAGGTTCCGGAATTCATCCAGCCTCTAAAAATGGGTACCAGCGAATTTTCGAGGAAGTAGAGGCGGCGTGGCGTGATCACACAAAAAAGTGCCGTGCTCATGGAAAAATATGATCTATCTTAAACTATCTTTACGTCACATAGTACCATTGCTGGTGTATGACGAGGGGCAACCTCGACCAGAGAAATAAAGGCCGCTTGGTCAAGCAGTCGCCACGACGTGTGAGACTCAGGATTTTTATTTCACCCCCGATAGAAAAAATCCTTTCTGTCTACCGCGGGCTTCGAATACCGAACGTCGGCTTTTCAGCTAGCGGAACAGTGGTTTTAGCCGCACGGCCAATGATCACAACACAATATTCCCCATACAGCCAGCACTTACTGTTTTTTTTTTTTTACCTATAACGTAATGTAAAACTGAAATAAACAAAATAGGGAAAGCAAACCCGAATAAAATGCTGGCTGAAATCGGATGCACTGGGCCACTGGCGCAGAACACAGTGCAACGTATTAACGGGTGTTCAGTCAGCGTGGATCAGACAGACTCTAATTGTGATGTTCTGTCTGTGGGGGCAATCAACACACTTAGCCTGACAGCTGACTTCATATGAGAGTCTGGAATCCTTACTCTGATTGAGTCCTGAACGCAGAGAGAGAGAGAGAGAGAAAGAGAGAGAGAGAGAGAGAGAGAGAGAGAATAAACAAAAGAATAGGAATGGCAAAAAGTAATTTTAATGCCATGAAAAATATACTAACATCAAAACAAATAACACCAGAACTAAAACTAAGAATAGCAAAATGTTACATCTTCTCAATATTCCAATATGGTGCAGAAACATGGACATTGGACAAGAAAACAGAACACAGAATTGAAGCCTTTGAAATGCGGATATATAGAAGAATAGGTAGAATTGGATCGAAAGAAAAGAAAACAAACGATGAAGTCTTAAAACAACTAAAAATGAAAAGAGAACTACTAAACACAATTCAAACAAGACAAATGCGTTTTTGGGGCATGTTAAAAGACACAACAGCCTAATAAAAGTAATCTTGGAGAAGAAAATACAAGGTAAAAGAGGCAGAGGCAGACCAAGACTAACATGGACGAGTAACATCAAAAGATGGACAAATTAGCCTATGACAACCTGCACCATCAAAGCAAGAGACAGAGCAGAATGGCGCACCATGGTAGCCAAACTTCGTTGTGGAGATGGCACCCGATGATGATGACCTATAACGTAGTACACTTTCACATTGTGTATTTAAGTTTGTATCTTTTCTTTTCTTCATAGAAGACTGTTTGGCAACAAGGTGGAAATTGTTTGCTACGGTGTATTTTTGTGCCTTAAATCTGTAACAGCACCTTGACATTTGTACCTCCAACTTTACTACAGCCCTATGTAGCTTCATTTACATTCTCAATTTACGATATCTGTAACAACGACATTTGTACCTCCAACTTTACTACAGCCCTATGTAGCTTCATTTACATTCCCAATTTACGATATCTGTAACAACGACATTTGTACCTCCAACTTTACTACAGCCCTATGTAGCTTCATTTACATTCTCAATTTACGATATCTGTAACAACGACATTTGTACCTCCAACTTTACTACAGCCCTATGTAGCTTCATTTACACTCCAATTTACGATATATGTAACAACGACATTTGTACCTCCAACTTTACTACAGCCCTATGTAGCTTCATTTACATTCCCAATTTACGATATCTGTAACAACGACATTTGTACCTCCAACTTTACTACAGCCCTATGTAGCTTCATTTACATTCCCAATTTACGATATCTGTAACAACGACATTTGTACCTCCAACTTTACTACAGCCCTATGTAGCTTCATTTACATTCTCAATTTACGAGATCTGTAACAACGACATTTGTACCTCCAACTTTACTACAGCCCTATGTAGCTTCATTTACATTCTCAATTTACGAGATCTGTAACAACGACATTTGTACCTCCAACTTTACTACAGCCCTATGTAGCTTCATTTACATTCTCAATTTACGAGATCTGTCACAACGACATTTGTACCTCCAACTTTACTACAGCCCTATGTAGCTTCATTTACATTCTCAATTTACGAGATCTGTAACAACGACATTTGTACCTCCAACTTTACTACAGCCCTATGTAGCTTCATTTACATTCTCAATTTACGAGATCTGTAACAACGACATTTGTACCTCCAACTTTACTACAGCCCTATGTAGCTTCATTTACATTCTCAATTTACGATATCTGTAACAACGACATTTGTACCTCCAACTTTACTACAGCCCTATGTAGCTTCACTTACATTCCCAATTTACGATATCTGTAACAACGACATTTGTACCTCCAACTTTACTACAGCCCTATGTAACTTCATTTACATTCCCAATTTACGAGATCTGTAACAACGATATTTGTACCTCCAACTTTACTACAGCCCTATGTAGCTTCATTTACATTCTCAATTTACGAGATCTGTAACAACGACATTTGTACCTCCAACTTTACTACAGCCCTATGTAGCTTCACTTACATTCCCAATTTACGATATCTGTAACAACGACATTTGTACCTCCAACTTTACTACAGCCCTATGTAGCTTCATTTACATTCCCAATTTACGATATCTGTAACAACGACATTTGTACCTCCAACTTTACTACAGCCCTATGTAACTTCATTTACATTCCCAATTTACGATATCTGTAACAACGACATTTGTACCTCCAACTTTACTACAGCCCTATGTAACTTCATTTACATTCCCAATTTACGATATCTGTAACAAGGACATTTGTACCTCCAACTTTACTACAGCCCTATGTAACTTCATTTACATTCTCAATTTACGATATCTGTAACAACGACATTTGTACCTCCAACTTTATTACCGCCCTATGTAACTTCATTTACATTCCCAATTTACGATATCTGTAACAAGAACATTTGTACCTCCAACTTTACTACAGCCCCATGTAACTTCATTTACATTCTCAATTTACGATATCTGTAACAACGACATTTGTACCTCCAACTTTACTACAGCCCTGTGCAACTTCATTTACATTCTCAATTTACGATATCTGTAACAACGACATTTGTACCTCCAACTTTATTACCGCCCTATGTAACTTCATTTACATTCTCAATTTACGATATCTGTAACAACGACATTTGTACCTCCAACTTTACTACAGCCCTATGTAACTTCATTTACATTCTCAATTTACGATATCTGTAACAACGACATTTGTACCTCCAACTTTACTACAGCCCTGTGTAACTTCATTTACATTCCCAATTTACGATATCTGTAACAACGACATTTGTACCTCCAACTTTATTACCGCCCTATGTAACTTCATTTACATTCTCAATTTACGATATCTGTAACAACGACATTTGTACCTCCAACTTTACTACAGCCCTATGTAACTTCATTTACATTCTCAATTTACGATATCTGTAACAACGACATTTGTACCTCCAACTTTACTACAGCCCTGTGTAACTTCATTTACATTCCCAATTTACGATATCTGTTACAACGACATTTGTACCTCCAACTTTATTACCGCCCTATGTAACTTCATTTACATTCCCAATTTACGATATCTGTAAAAAAAAAAAAAAATATTCACAAACAAAACAAAGCGCAAAAAACATCACAAATGAATGTAACCAAGAGAAGTACTACAGAAAGATGTGATTAGCGAAGCCATCAAGGGATTGAAGAAAGCAAAGGACTCTTGTTCAACATCATCATCACCATGTGCCATACCGGTTGGCGTAGGCGATCATGTCCTTTCCACAATCTTCTATTCATCGTGCATTGTATAAATTCTGTTGTTGACTTCTTTCCATGCCATGATACCAAGCTATCTAGTAACTTCTCTTTTTGTCGTCCGCGATCTCTCTTTCTCTGTAATTTGCTAGTTGTAACCAAGTATTCCAACTTTATATGTCCGGACATATATGTCCGAAAAAATGTTGATTGTTTCAGTCTGATGTTTTTTATTAGCTCCCATTTTTGTGTTGGCCTCTTTGAAAATTTCCTTGTTGGTCTTTTTAGCTGTCCATGGAACTTCCAATATTCTTCTGAGAAATCCCAACTCTATGGCCTCTAATCGTCTTTTCATTTGTTTGTTTACTGTCCATGGTTCGTTATGACTATCTGTTATGATAGCATAAATGGAGAAGGATTCCAACTAATCCCAGAACTGTCGGGTGCAATGTAGAAATCACGTTTCTCTTATCTCAAACATCGGCATTAGTGTACAACTAAGGAATAACTGTGGTCATGATAAATTAATGAGAACAGGAACCTGAAGCTAAGAAAAACCTGGACATGAAAGGTACAAACACATACTGAAATAGTGGGTCACTTAACTTAGGGCTCACTGAGAAAGATGACGACGGGCCATGTAAAGTTAAGGAACTTGGTAGTTGCTCCATGAGACACCATAGGAGGTGTAAGCACAAAACACTTACTGACCCCTTCGTTGTCATGGAAATGAGAAGTTCAGCAGCTTTAGTCATTTCATTGTGATCAACTAACTCCGGAATTACATAACCCTAGTGTCATGTCTGTTGTCACATTGTCCAGGATTCACTACTATATGTTAACACTGGCCTTCATGACACTCATATTCTTACTTTTTTATCAACAAACATTGGTTGCACATTATCTGATTAACACTTTTGACTTTGTGCCTTTCACCTGGACTACACCTGCCACTATATAAAAATATTATTGTGTGTGACATTTATTTTGGGAAATTCCCATGGATTTAGTATGTAGGTCACGCAGAGGTTAAAGGCTACAAAGAACAACTAACAAACTGGTTTCCATCGAGTCCCCTGTAATGGGGATGATGGACATATTTGGAGATTACATCATTTAGGCCCCAGTGGTTGTATGTTTGGATATCGATACGGCTACGGATAAGGAGATATTTCTAAGTTAGATCGCGTTATTGAATGCATAGATATAATAATTTGCAGGTTCGAGCTGGATGTGTGTACAACCAGTGAATTACAGAACAGTCAATGTGTACACGGGAGCAGCGATAGCTCAGTGGTTAGTGAACTGGATGTGTGTACAACCAGTGAATTACAGAACAGTCAATATGTACACGGGAGCAGCGATAGTTAAGTGGTTAGTGAACTGGATGTGTGTACAACCAGTGAATTACAGAACAGCCAATGTGTACACGGGAGCAGCGATAGCTCAGTGGTTAGTGAACTGCAAAGGACAAGAGGTCGGGTTAGATCCTGATCGACAGCTTCCAGGTTCACCCAGCCTTTAATGGGTACCTGATTTTTTTTCTGGGAAAGTAAAGCGGCACGGGCGTAATACCGACCATATTACTCCAAAACTCATGTGCGGAAGGTCAGTAAAAATTATGGTCACTATCACCATATTCCCTATACGCCACTTATCGTGACGGGGCTCTTTACTTACTTTACAATATGTACGCACTTCGTTATCGGCTGAAACTTATGGGTTTCATCGGAGTGCTGTTATGTCAGCATTAATAACTGTCTAGTTTAGTTAACAGATCTTCTCAATTGCATATCGGACAACTCATAATAACTTAGGACAACTCATAATAACTTAGGACAACTCATAATAACTTAGGACAACTCATAATAACTTAGGACAACTCATAATAACTTAGGACAACTCATAATAACTTAGGACAACTCATAATAACTTAGGACAACTCATAATAACTTAGGACAACTCCAATAACAAACGAAAAGCCAACAAAATTCAAGTTTACAAATGATGAATGCTGAGATCAGTGCATTGTTTCAACGATTGCGTTTCCCCCGAAACACCTTCTCCGTACATAGAATCCTTCCCATGCGCGGGGATGTGATCACTTTTTTCTTGCTTGCATCACACCATGACTTAGTAATAAGACATTAGAAGAACGTTAAGTGGGCGTGTACTGTGGTTTTCAGTAGAACCGTGACATTTGCGCCTATCGACCCTAAATATCCGACTTCAGCAGTATTTTTGTAGTACCGGGTTGCCCTTCCCTCTCGATCTGGACTCATTTGGCCAGAATAGACTAGTTGGTTTATTTCTAGGGTCGCCACGAGGAGGTGGAGTGGGGTCTAGATAGTTCTGCTTCACCGATCCTGGCACAAGCCATTAGCTATGGGTCGCTGACAACTTTCAGCTCTGTTGCTGACGGGCGCCTGTGTCCCCTAAAAACTATTTAAATTAGAGCAGAAAATTATTATCATTCTGCCCTATCAACGCATTTTAAATTTCTCTCACTTTAACTGTAGACTATTCTAGTTCTTGATTTGGACTTTCCGTATCACATTTGATATGAAATTCACTATCAACACCCCCCCCCCCCCTCCCACACCTCTCTCTCTCTTTTCATCATACACTAGCCAAGGTAGGATTGTATCAGTTCTCGAAACTAAACGCTTTTATTCCGATGCATTGTTGCATACACTACCTCTCTTCATTACCCATTCAAGCTCTTATTTCGTTCTCATTTAAATGCATTTCTGTGGCTTGCCGCTTCTTGAAGCGTGTCAGAACTTTACCGTGTTCAATGGATAAGTGTGTCCCCACAACTCGAAGAGTTGCAGCTTCAAGTTTAAAACCTACCACACGAAAGCGACCCAATGATATACAAAAATACAAAGTCTAAACCATGCGTTGGATTTCCACAATTCAGCACAATGCCTTACAATCAGACCCGTCTCAGTCGACAAAATACGTAAGCGTCAGTTCAGTTGCCAAATCCCCTCCCCCTTTTTTTAAATTGCATATAGGACAACTCCATACTAACTTAGGACAACTCCAATAACAAATGACGAATGATGAATGTCGAGATCAATGCATTGTTTCAACGCGATTCCGTTTACCCGATACACCTTCTCCGTACATGGAATCATTTGGAAGAGCGTGGTTGTAAACACTTTTTGCTTGCTTGCATCCGATGACTTTGTCACCCGCCATTAGAAGGACATTACGTGGGAATGTGTGTGCTGTGTTGTGACTTACAGTAGAATTGTGACATTGAGTGTGTTCTTTGTCTATCTGTAAAAGGGTGTCAACATGTGTTGTGACTTACAGTAGAACTGTGACATTGAGTGTGTTCTTTGTCTATCTGTAAAAGGGTGTCAACATGTGTTGTGACTTACAGTAGAACTGTGACATTGAGTGTGTTCTTTGTCTATCTGTAAAAGGGCGTCAACATGTGTTGTGACTTACAGTAGAACTGTGACATTGAGTGTGTTCTTTGTCTATCTGAAAAAGGGTGTCAACCTGTGTTGTGACTTACAGTAGAACTGTGACATTGAGTGTGTTCTTTGTCTATCTGTAAAAGGGTGTCAACATGTGTTGTGACTTACAGTAGAACTGTGACATTGAGTGTGTTCTTTGTCTATCTGTAAAAGGGTGTCAACATGTGTTGTGACTTACAGTAGAACTGTGACATTGAGTGTGTTCTTTGTCTATCTGTAAAAGGGTGTCAACATGTGTTGTGACTTACAGTAGAACTGTGACATTGAGTGTGTTCTTTGTCTATCTGTAAAAGGGCGTCAACATGTGTTGTGACTTACAGTAGAACTGTGACATTGAGTGTGTTCTTTGTCTGTAAAAGGGCGTCAACATGTGTTGTGACTTACAGTAGAACTGTGACATTGAGTGTGTTCTTTGTCTATCTGAAAAAGGGTGTCAACCTGTGTTGTGACTTACAGTAGAACTGTGACATTGAGTGTGTTCTTTGTCTATCTGTAAAAGGGTGTCAACATGTGTTGTGACTTACAGTAGAACTGTGACATTGAGTGTGTTCTTTGTCTATCTGTAAAAGGGTGTCAACATGTGTTGTGACTTACAGTAGAACTGTAACATTGAGTGTGTTCTTTGTCTATCTGTAAAAGGGTGTCAACATGTGTTGTGACTTACAGTAGAACTGTGACATTGAGTGTGTTCTTTGTCTATCTGTAAAAGGGTGTCAACATGTGTTGTGACTTACAGTAGAACTGTGACATTGAGTGTGTTCTTTGTCTATCTGTAAAAGGGTGTCAACATGTGTTGTGACTTACAGTAGAACTGTGACATTGAGTGTGTTCTTTGTCTATCTGTAAAAGGGTGTCAACATGTGTTGTGACTTACAGTAGAACTGTGACATTGAGTGTGTTCTTTGTCTGTCTGTAAAAGGGTGTCAACATGTGTTGTGACTTACAGTAGAACTGTGACATTGAGTGTGTTCTTTGTCTATCTGTAAAAGGGTGTCAACATGTGTTGTGACTTACAGTAGAACTGTAACATTGAGTGTGTGATTTTTGGGGTAATGTGGTCGGTATTACGCCCGTGCCACTTCACTTTCCCAGAAAAAAATCCGGTACCCATTAAAGGCTGGGTGAACCCGGAAGCCGTCGGTTGGGATCGAACCCTACCCCTTGTCCTTTGTAGTCCAGTTCACTAACCACTGAGCTATTGCGGCTCCCAGTACCACGTTAGGCTGCTCGATTTTCCTAGAAAAATCAGGTATTATTTTTAATTTAAGGCTGGCTAATCCTGGATGCTGGTCGAAGATGGAATCCGACATCTTTTCCTCAGTTGTCCAGTTCACACTGACCTACTGCGAGTTCCCAATGCATTTATTTGCTGCTAATTCCATTGATATTGGTGATCACGACGTCAAAAATATGAACATGAAGAGTGTAGCTGTCAACGTATTGTCCATTGACTGAAACATTACGCCTTGCCGTATGGTTGGACTTGAGTTTCTTGTATTCTTGATGAGAATTAGTCCTTTTCAACTTCAGATAATATATATTTCTAGAGAATATTACATTACGATTGAAAAAAAAAAAATAGAAGCGAAAATGATATATTTTCTAATAAAAAAAAAAAAACCCGTCCCTGGGTGGGCTTGAACCACCAACCTTTCGGTTAACAGCCGAACGCGCTAACCGATTGCGCCACAGAGACTGTCTCTTTTCGCTGCGGGCAAATAATTTACAAAAATACATTGTTGACGGCATTTGTTTCTGATGATCAGATTCTCTTCTGCTGCGAAGCTTTTGTGTATAGAGTTTCCTATTACTTATAAATCAACTAATTATCCAACATTAAATGCAGAATGAAATTATATTAACTGACAACGAAAGCCACCTGACGTCTACTAACTGAGAAGACAACAAACAGCTGACTGAATAGATGAACTGAAGAAAAACGACATTTTCATAAGAAAAGTTCTTCTTTCCTTCCTCATCTGCCTTTCAGCGTCGAGGGGAGATATAATTTGCAGTCTTTTGCTCTTCTGTTCGCCTCTGCTGCTGTTATGTTTCCCAGTGCTTATAATATTCCATCGATCCATCTTTTTCGTGGTCGACCCTTGGGTCTGGTGTTCTCACAACGTTTGTTGAAGGCTCGTTGTGTTGTATTTTGATATTTCTAATTTCTGCCTTGTTACATGACCAAACCATTTTATCTGTTGTTTCCTTATATATTCTATGGCAGGGGCTATTCCTAGCTTGTTTCTCAGTTCTTCATTTCTGATCTTATCTCTCAGAATGTTTCCTGTCATTCGTCAAACACATTTCATCTCAGTGGAGGTTATTTTTCTTGCATCTAGGGTCCAGGTCTGGCATTGGTAGCACAACGTTGGGATGAAGATTGTATTGTATAGTGCTCGTTTTGCCTCCAGAGTCATTTCCTTGTTGGACAATAGTGGTGATAACTGTCCAATGATTTGACAAGCTTTGTTGCATCTTGAGTCTAGCTCTGCCGTTTGAGAATTATCGTTTGTCATTAGACTTCCTAGCGAGAAAGGAGGGTTAGGCATGGGACTGGCTATCCCATACTGTAAAAAAATAAGCCGAAAAAACTTCACAAACATGAACAAGTCAAAGAAAGATAAAGTAAATCCGTCAACCAGGAAAGAGAAGGGCTCTCTGTCTAAGAGACGTATGACGCAATCCGGAGAAAGCCATAGGGAGTCCGGGTTGCCGACTCACCCTTTGTCTACCAGGAAATCATCCAGAATTGGCACCTGGAATGTTCGTACCCTTAACGAACAGGGAAAAGCGGCACAAGTAGCAGCAGAAATGACCAACTACAAGATAGATATTCTGGGAATGTGTGAAACAAGATGGCTGGGAGCGGAGAGAATAAAATTGAATACAGGGGAGATGATTTTATCATCAGGACACCAGGAACCAGGAGCACAACATAGCGAAGGGGTAGCTATAATGCTATCAAAGAATGCACAGAAGACACTAATAGAATGGGAGGCAGTGGGACCAAGACTGGTGAGAGCAACATTTAGAACAACCAAAAACAAAATAAAATTACACATTATACAATGCTATGCACCAACCAACGATAAAGATGACTCAGTTAAAGATGATTTTTATAAACAGCTACAATGCCAGATGGATGCAAGACGAGCCAAGGATATTATAATCTTGATAGGAGACCTAAATGCTAAGGTAGGATCAGACAACAGAGGCTTCGAAGAGATTATGGGAAAACATGGACTTGGAGATATAAACGAGAATGGAGAGATATTTGTGAATTTCTGCGCCCTTAATCAAATGAGCCTAGGAGGAACAATATTCCAACATAAAAGAATACACAAAGCTACATGGGTGTCACCAGATCATAGAACGGAAAATCAAATTGATCACATATGTATTAATAATAAGTTTAAGTCATCCTTACAGGATGTAAAAGTATATAGAGGGGCAGATATAGCTTCTGATCATTATCTTCTGTTAGCCAAACTTAAAATTAAATTGAAAAGGTATACTACAACGAATAAGGGTAGAAAGTATTTCAATGTAGGGTTTCTTAAAGAACAAGGAATTAAAGATAAATTCGCAGTCACAATATCAAACAAATACCAAGTCCTCCAACAACTAGAAAATACAATAAATATAGAAGATCATTGGAAACAGGTAAAAAATATATGGAAAGAGACATGCGAAGAAACACTGGGGAAAAGAGAACGCCAGAATAAGGCATGGATGACAGCAGAGACCCTGGATAAAATTAAAGAAAGAAAGAACAAGAAAGCAGACATAAATAAAAGCAAAACAAGAAGTAATAAAGCCAAGACACAGGAAGCTTACACAGAGGTGAACAAAGAAGTGAGAAGATGCATTAAAAGGGATAAGAGGAAATATATAGATGAATTAGCTAAAGAGGCAGAAGAAGCAGCAAATAAAGGGAATATGAAAGAACTGTACAACAGCACAAAGAAATTAGGTGGAAAATACAAACAGATCAACGCCTTTATCAAAGATAAGAAAGGAAATCTGCTTAGTAATATAAGGGAACAAATGGAGAGATGGAAGGAGCACTTTGAAGAACTTCTGAACAGACCCGGCTCAAATAATCCTCCAGATATACTACCAGCAGAAGAAGAATTACACGTTAACTGCGGAAAACCAAGCAAAGAAGAAATAATGAAAGCCATCAAACTATTAAAAGATGGTAAAGCCACAGGACCAGATGAAATTCCTTCGGAAGCCATCAAAGCAGATATTATCACCTCTACCAAGATGTTACATAATCTATTGGATAAAATTTGGGAGAGGGAAGAAATACCTAAAGACTGGAGAGAAGGTTATATGATCAAACTACCAAAGAAAGGAAGTTTACAGGAGTGCACAAATTATAGGGGAATTATGCTACTATCAGTGCCAGGAAAAATATTAGGCAGAATCATTCTGGAGAGACTAAAAGAGGCTATAGAGAAACACTTGAGAGATGAACAAGCAGGTTTTAGGAAGAACAGATCATGTGCTGATCAAATAACTACTCTACGTATAATAGTTGAACAAAGTTTAGAACTAAAATCCCCACTTTATATTGGATTCATAGATTACGAAAAGGCATTTGATAGTTTAGACAGAAGAATGCTTTGGAAGTTGCTGAGTCATTATGGAATCCCCATAAAGTTTATTAACCTGATAAAAACAATGTATGAAGGAACAAAATGTAGTGTGGTGCATGAAGGACAGCTTACAGAAGCATTTGAAATAAGAACAGGAGTAAGGCAAGGATGCCTTCTGTCTCCATTTCTCTTTCTACTGGCCATAGATTGGATTATGAAAATAACTCAAAACAACAGAAATGGGATCCAGTGGTCACTGACCAAACAACTTGATGATTTAGACTTTGCTGATGACATAGCTCTCCTATCACACAGCCACCAACAGATGCAAGATAAAATGAGTATATTAGATGAGAGATCACAACAGCTAGGACTAAAGATTAATAGAGATAAGACCAACATTATGAGAATTAATGCAGTTGGCAATAACCAAATAAAACTAGGAGAAATACCTCTACTAGACGTACAATCTTATATATATCTGGGCAGTAATATAGATAAAGAGGGAGGAACAGAAAATGATACCAAAATAAGGATATCAAAAGCAAGAGGAGCTTTCATTGCACTGGGAAACATATGGAAATCCAAAGAAATTAGGCTAAATACAAAAATACAAATTTTCAACTCCAATGTTAAGTCGGTTCTATTATATGGCTGTGAAACATGGAGAATAACAAAATTGACAATCACGAAGGTACAGACTTTCATTAATGGATGCTTGCGCAGAATAAAGGGATGGAAATGGCAGGACAAAGTCACTAACGTGGAATTATGGAAATTTACCGGTCAAATACCAGTGGATAAAGAAATACAGCGAAGACGATGGCGATGGATAGGACACACACTACGGAAACCAACTGAGAGTATTACACAACAGGCCCTTTTTTTGAATCCCCAGGGGAAAAGACAAAGAGGAAGACCAAGGAATTCTTGGAGAAGACAGATTGAAGCAGAGATGAAGATGATGGGGAAGACATGGAATGATCTTAAAAGAATTGCAAAAAACAGAACGACTTGGAAAGTGTTTGTTGAAGACCTATGCTCCACTGGGAGCTAAAAGGTAGAAGATTAGACTTCCTAGATATTTAGATTCATCTGCTTGTGTTTTAATTGTCTGCCGTCCGTCGTTATGTTCTATCTATCTATCTATCTATCTATCTATCTATCTATCTATCTATCTATCTATCTATCTATCTATCTATCTATCTATCTATCTATCTATCTATCTATCTATCTATCTATCTATCTATCTATCTATCTATCTATCTATCTATCTATCTATCTATCTATCTATCTATCTATCTATCTATCTATCTATCTGTATGTCTATCTATCTATCTGTATGTCTATCTATCTATCTGTATGTCTATCTATCTATCTGTATGTCTGTCTATCTATCTGTATGTCTGTCTATCTATCTGTATGTCTGTCTATCTATCTATCTATCTATCTATCTATCTATCTATCTATCTATCTATCTATCTATCTATCTATCTATCTATCTATCTATCTATCTATCTATCTATCTATCTATCTATCTATCTATCTATCTATCTATCTATCTATCTATCTATCTATCTATTGTCCTTTCGAGCCGAAGACGGCACATAGGGCAGAACCACAATCTCAAAAACAGAAACCTCGCGTGCCAAAGTGGCACATATTGCAGAGATCACTGCTTCTAAAATCTATGGCGCTGTTTCCATAACAATACTTTTTACAATGACAGCTTGTCAAGCCATCGATCAATCTCCTTAGTCGCCTCTTACGACATGCCTGGAACGTCACTATTCTTTACTTGCCTCATAATGAGGCCCCGGTAACACACAGGAAAGGTGTTACTCATCGTTATGTTGATGCTCTGTTTTTCTTTTGCTATATTCATGATTTCCGTTTTGTTGATTTCCATGTTGTATTTTATGCCTGTGTTGATGAGTCCAAGTGTTCTTGTGGCTATTATATTTATTCATGTATTAGCAGTGCACGATCATCATCTGCAAGTAGATGCTCTGTGATCTACTTTGTCTCATGGGTTGGCTAACCTGCATGTATGTCCATGTATTTAATAAACAATAAGCGGGGGATGGAATAGTACACACCCCTGTCTTATGTGTTTTTTTTTGCGAAGATGAGCCATACGTTTATGTTTCCGTCTGTTTAGCATTGATCCAATTTGTACGTTGGTGCTGGTGACCTCAGAATAAAGGCTGACTCAAGCGGTCACCACCAGGGTCGGAGACTTCAGAATAAAGGCTGGCTCAAGCAGTTACCCATCTGGGCCGGAGACTTCAGAATAAAGGCTGACTCAAGCAGTCACCATCTGGGCCGGAGACTTCAGAATAAAGGCTGACTCAAGCAGTCACCATCTGGGTCGGAGACTTCAGAATAAAGGCTGACTCAAGCAGTCACCATCTGAGCCAGAGACTTCAGAGTAAAGGCTGACTCAAGCAGTCACCAACTACAGATCAGTTTTTGCGTCAGCCCTGATGTACACACCAAAAAAAAAAAAAAATGGACCCTAGCTCTGTGTTGGCCTCTTTGAGAATTTACAAATTGGTCTTTTTAGCTGTCCAGTGAACTTTCAACATTCTTCTGAGAAATCCCATCTCTGTGGCCTCTAATTGTTTTTTAATAAATTTGTTTACTGTCAATGATTCACTTCCATAGGTCAGAATTGGCTTTATATAGCACAGATGAACTCTCTTTCTTTCTTCTATTGACAGATTTGTTGCATAAGATACTTTTCATTTTCTGAAATGCTATTTTGGCCTGAGCTATTCTGCTTTTTATTTCGGTGGTGCATATTCCATCTGATGTTATTATTGTGCCTAAGTCTTTGAAGTGTTGCACTTGTTTCAGATTTGTCCTGTTTATTTTATGCCGCATGATGGTGATGATTGTTTCTTTGATATGACCATTACTTGTGTTTGGTCATAAAAACAACACATATGGATACAAATTGAGGTATTGGTATGTTTGAACTACTTCAGGCATATTTGACCAAGATATAATGAACATTTATAAAAACAGTTTGTGCACTTTTCTGTCAAAGATTTGTTTGAATAGTTTTGTACTATATTGGCTGTGTGTGTTGTTTTATTTCTGCAGGTCTCAAGTCTGCTAGAAATGTCAGCAGTTTGTGTTCACTGTGTTTTGAGCAAATGTGCAGCATTGATACTTTATATGTGTCTACCTTTTCTGCTGTAAAGTAAAAAGCCCCATCATGCCAAGTGGCGTATAGGGAATATGGTGTTAGTGACCATAATTTTTACAGACCTTCGGCACATGATTTTTGGGGTGATGTGGTCAGTATTACGCCTGTGCTTTACTTTCCCAGAAAAGTTCCAGTACCCATTTAAGGTTGGGTGAAACCAGAAGCAGTCGGTCATGATCAAACCCAACCTCATGTCCTTTGTAGTCCAGTTCACTAACCACTGAGCTATTGCGTCTCCTTTTTTGCTGTGAGTGAGTGAGTGTGCCTATTGTCTGTATTGATTGCTTTATGGCTGTAGATACTGTCTGGCACCAGTGGAACTAGTGTTTCTTGCTTTCTGTGACATGTGTCTGGAGAGTTCACATTTGTTTCTTGCTTTCTGTGACATTTATCTGGAGAGTTTGCATTTGTTTCTTGCTTTCTGTGACATTTGTCTGGAGAGTTTGCATTTGTTTCTTGCTTTCTGTGACATTTGTCTGGAGAGTCCACATTTGTTTCTTGCTTTCTATGACATTTGTCTGGAGAGTCCACATTTGTTTCTTGCTTTCTATGACATTTGTCTGGAGAGTCCACATTTGTTTCTTGCTTTCTATGACATTTGTCTGGAGAGTCCACATTTGTTTCTTGCTTTCTGTGACATTTGTCTGGAGAGTCCACATTTGTTTCTTGCTTTCTATGACATTTGTCTGGAGAGTCCACATTTGTTTCTTGCTTTCTATGACATTTGTCTGGAGAGTCCACATTTGTTTCTTGCTTTCTATGACATTTGTCTGGAGAGTTCGCATTTGTTTCTTACTTTCTGTGACATTTGTCTGGAGAGTCCGCATTTGTTTCTTGCTTTCTATGACATTTGTCTGGAGAGTCCGCATTTGTTTCTTGCTTTCTGTGACATTTGTCTGGAGAGTTTGCATTTGTTTCTTGCTTTCTGTGACATTTGTCTGGAGAGTCCACATTTGTTTCTTGCTTTCTATGACATTTGTCTGGAGAGTCCACATTTGTTTCTTGCTTTCTATGACATTTGTCTGGAGAGTCCACATTTGTTTCTTGCTTTCTATGACATTTGTCTGGAGAGTCCACATTTGTTTCTTGCTTTCTGTGACATTTGTCTGGAGAGTCCACATTTGTTTCTTGCTTTCTATGACATTTGTCTGGAGAGTCCACATTTGTTTCTTGCTTTCTATGACATTTGTCTGGAGAGTCCACATTTGTTTCTTGCTTTCTATGACATTTGTCTGGAGAGTTCGCATTTGTTTCTTACTTTCTGTGACATTTGTCTGGAGAGTCCGCATTTGTTTCTTGCTTTCTATGACATTTGTCTGGAGAGTCCGCATTTGTTTCTTGCTTTCTGTGACATGTGTCTGGAGAGTCCGCATTTGTTTCTTGCTTTCTGTGACATTTGTCTGGAGAGTCCGCATTTGTTTCTTGCTTTCTGTGACATTTGTCTGGAGAGTCCGCATTTGTTTCTTGCTTTCTGTGACATTTGTCTGGAGATTCGCATTTGTTTCTTACTTTCTGTGACATTTGTCTGGAGAGTCCGCATTTGTTTCTTGCTGTTTGTGATATTCATGCTTTTCTCATGAAGATGAAAGTGATGTTGAATACGAGTCTGCATGTGATTTCCTGAACTTTGGGTGATGATAGGATCTTGTGAAAATTGGAGAAGATTATAAAATAGTCTGGCAGAAGGTAGTTGTACTCCAGTTTTATTGTTAGTTGTGGTGTCTCTTGTTGAGTAGAAGCCCATTGCCTTTGATGTATGTGTTACATTGTTTATAACACAGGAATTGCGAGTTGAAGAAGTGAGGCTTGTTGTTATTTAGCTTATTTTACCGACAATGGCTGGGATCAATACAGAAATCCAAAATTTGCAGTATCACCTTTATGTATGTGCTAGGCTATGCTGGTATTGAGGGCAATAATAGCTGGACAGTCCATGGAACAGGCAGATATTAATAATCAACAAGAGGTGGGTAGAACAAAAGACTTTGACAGAAGTACAAATACATGGTTAATAACTAGACTGTATGAACTGGGAGTGAAGACTGGTGTCACTAGAACAGAGCAATATTCTGGACAAATGAGAAGTTTTGTCAACCAACACTGAACTGGCACAGTTAGTTGCTGTGTGCTGATGAACATTTTGAGGAGGAGATCAGAGCAGTTATGAATGTGTCTGGAGTGCTGTGATAATGATCCTTATTTAACATAATGTAACATATTTAGCCTGCATCACACACAGTAGTACACTAACAGATACTACTAGGGTTATTTTTTGTTGTCTACAAATTTAATTCAGAGTGCTTGCATTTTTGTTTTTATCTTAAAGGTAAAGTACAAGACTTGAATCAGCGTCTTAGCATGCAAGTTTTCACAAATATGTGCTCGGCTGTCTATCTAGAATTGTTCAGAGACTTCTGGATAGTGTCGCTTCAAGCATCAACTTATGATGCGACATTCCTCACCTTCCCTACCCAGAGTACTACCCTGGAACTAATTTCTGCCAGCAGCTGGGTCAACCGCAGGAGTATTTTTTTCCCCCCAACCACGAGTACAACTCATACAGCTTCCAGCAGGAATTAAACACAGGTTGTCCGAACATCAATGGCCCAGTCGGTGGTTTTCCCAGCTAGGCTAATGAGGCCCCCAATTTTTTTTTATCTTCTGTACGGCAATGCTGCTATAGTTTTTGTCATTTTTTAATTTTGTTGTCTTGATGGCCAAAATTGTGTTCACAAAGATTAACTGACTAATAATGGTGTCAAGTATACAAAGTCACCATCGAGTGCCTTCTCCGCAATGAAGGTTAGCTACCATGGAGCGCCATTCTGCTCTGTCTCTTGCTTTGATGGTGCAGGTTGTCATAGGCTGATTTGTCCATCTTTTGATGTTACTCGTCCATGTTAGTCTTGGTCTGCCTCTTTTACCTTGTATTTTCCCCTCCAGGATTACTTTTAGTAGGCTGTTGTGTCTTTTAACATGGCCCAAAAATTGCATTTGTCTTGTTTGAATTGTGCTTAGTAGTTCTCTTTTCATTTTTAGTTGTTTTAAGACTTCATTGTTTGTTTTCTTTTCCTTCCATCCAATTCTACCTATTCTATATATCCACATTTCAAAGGCTTCAATTCTGTGTTCTGTTTTGTTGTCTAATGTCCATGTTTCTGCACCATACAGGAATACTGAGAAGACGTAACATTTTGCTATTCTTAGTTTTAGCCCTGGTGTTATTTGTTTTGATGTTAGTATGTTCTTCATGACATTAAAATTACTTTTTGCCATTCCTATTCTTTTGTTTATTTCAGTTGTACATTTTCCATCACTTGTTATAGTATGTCCAAGGCAGTTGTAGTATACAAAATAGTTGATAGAAAATATTGCATGCATAAATTAGATTTGGAGTAACACAAAAATTACTTTTTAAAATACTAATAAATAAATTCAACAAGGATGTTGCCTTGGTGGCTTTGCCTACTTCTTTATATGGCATGATTTGTTCACCCTCAGGATAAGTCTTTTAGGTCGAATTAGACCACAATTGACATCCAAAATTAAAAGTGTAAATCACTTTTTAGTTATGAGCAAGAGATTATTACGGCAAGGAACTTAAAGGCAGTCCTGATTTTTTAAAAGAAACCATATTTAGGGATATAAAACTTTAACACAAATATAATACTACACAGCAAGAGACTTTTGTTTAAGGTTGTGAATATAAGTAGTACCTATAAAAATTAATGTTTTATCAACATAGAATTGTATATGCCTTTTATTATGGATTTTATATTTTGAAATAATTTGTGACATATTAACTATAAAGGTAAAGTATGAGACTCAAATCAGCATCTTAGCATGCAGGTTTTCACTCATATGTGCTTGGCCACCTATCCAGAAGTGCTCGGAGACTTCAGGATAGTGTCGCTTCAAGCATCGAAACACATGATGCAAGGCAGCATTCCTCACCTTTCCAACGTACTACCCGTGTATCCATTTCTGCCAGCAGCTTGGTCGACAGTGAGGGTATTTTTTTTTTTCCAATGAGTACAATTCATACTGCTTCCAACAGGAATTGAATATGGATTGTCCGAACTTGGTAGCTTAGCCGGGTGATTTTCCAACTAGGCTACCGAGGTCCCCATTAACTATATAATTAAAAATAAAAAGATCACATTATTGCTCAAAGCAAACTTGTTACAGTTAGAGTTTGTAATTATTTAAAACAAACTATTTTTGTGCGCCTGTTTTAATGTGACCTATTGAATATGTTCCTTTAAACAGGGAGCCAGTAGTGGGGTGTAATAAACACTACAAGGTATGGTGACAGCTTTACAAGGAAGGAAAACAACACAATACTGACGTTTCAGCCTGTGGCCTTCTTCAGAATACAGGGACAACAAGAACAAACGGTGAAGTACAAACCCCCTTGTGTTTATCACACCCCACTACCGGCTCCTTGCTGCCAGCTTTACCGCAGCATTGAAATTATTTGCTTGTTCTCTGTTCCTTTAAACAGTTTGACATTGAGCAGAATATATATCCTCACGTTAAAATTCAAAGGCGATGAGTAATAGTTTTTTTCTTACACATGAACACACACACACTGGTACATACACTTCAAATATTGATCTTTGCATAGCTTGGTTGTGCTGCCTAAGACTGGTGTTTACTACTGCATATTTGAAGATATTATATTTTACATATATTTTTCCATGTAATTATACCCTAAAATGTTATACTGTAGACTTTGTCTACCATATACAAAGATATCATGAGACCAATAGTCGATATAAAAGGAATTGAAGTCAATGGTCACAACATAAACAATGTGTGATATGTGGATGCCACAGTCTTAATAGCAGAAACAGAGAATGAACTACAAGAAATGATAGACATAATAGTAAAAAAAGCAACAAGAAGGGTCTAAGTCTGAAAAGTAAGAAAACAGAAGTAATTGTCATATCGAAGAAACAATCATCACCATTATGCAGCATTAAAATAAACTGGACAAATCTGAAACAAGTGCAACGCGTCAAATACTTGGGCACAATAATAACATCAAATGGAAGATGCACCACAGAAATAAAAAGCAGAGAATAGCTCAGGCCAAAATAGCATTTCAGAAAATGAAAAATATCTTATGCAAAAAATCTATGTCAATAGAAGTGAAAAAGAAAGTTCATTGGTGCTATATAGAACCAATTTTTACCTATGGAAGCGAATCATGGACGGTAAGCAAACAAATGCATAGATGATTATAGGCCACAGAGATGGGATTTCTCAGAAGAATGTTGAAAGTTCACTGGACAGCCAAAAAGACCAATGCGGGAAATTCTCAAAGAAGCAAACACAAAAAGGGAGCTCCTAGAAAACACCAGAAAGAAACAACCAACATTTTTTGGGCACATCATGAGAAGAGGAAAGTTGGAATACTTTGTTACAGCTGGCAAAATACAGGGAAAGAGAGATCATGGATGATAAAGAGAGAAAATACTAGATAGCTTGGTGTCATGGCATAAAAAATAGGCAACAGAACTGATAAGATGCATGGTGATTGTGGAAGGATATGATCGCCTATGCCAGCCTGTATGGCACATAATGATGATGCATTTCCTTTACAGTGACAGGAAACATTTCTACAGGGCATTGCAGAAGATGGCAATCTGATCACCAGAAGCATCTCCTCCTGCCAAATCTGAAAGTGTTTTTGGCTCCAATTATATTCTAACAACTTCATAAATCACATATACTCATATACCACAACAAAATTGCACACAAAGGAATTGCGTTATCACATTTGTCAATGTCAACAAATATATTCTATACGACTTTCCACATTTAGAAATTGTAGTTTTTAAGGACATTCACACAGACATTACATCACAGATTGTGAATCTATTACAAGAAAAAAAATCTTATTACATAGAATACATATACCTAAAACATCAGGCCCTTTCAGCAAATGTCAAAGGCAGCAATGGTGATGGTACATTAAGATTGTTTGTTCAGTCCTCTCAGATTCACTTTACCACTGATTCCACATCTGATTGACTGATTCACTTCGTCATAGTTAGGACTAAAGTTTCATTAGTTGCCATGACCTCATTTACAAGATATTCAGTCAGTAAACATAGCACATAAATCCAAGCCATATGAAGCACACACATATTTTAGGAGAACTAACAAAGAGAAATCCGCACAATGTAAGTCACAAATGAACAAACATGATAGTGCAATACAAATGAGCATATACATGTAAATACAAACTAGTAACAAACATTCAAAATTATCACTCATAAAAGTTCAGCTAAATATATTTACAAAATGTACAAGAATATTTAAAGAATGAACTAAATTATGACATTGTGGTAAATTTTGTAACATTTTTTTTTTGCAAAGTGTTTCCATTTTTACTCAGTGTTACTTTAACTTACACACCAAAATTTCCTTGCATTCGCCTAGTTCATTAATTAAAAGAAAGAAAAAAGGTGAAGCTGCTTTGCCTTTATCCTAAAAAGCTTGATTAACAGGATCCCTTGGTTTATGTGCACACAGTAGCATGGATCACACAACCTCCACTAGTAATCTTTTCTTCCTCGAAACCTTGTTCGCATGTCTAGCTGTAAATAAATTTATAATAATTTTAAGTGACACATACTTCATTGTCCACACTAACATAAGTACTTTTCAATCTTTGTCCATCAGCACGAAGAAACGTCACATACAAACCACTTTCATTCCCACCCCATGATTTAATGGTCACTCATGACAAATCAGAAGTAGAAACCCATCACCACAGAAATCTGATGTTTCATAAATAAAGCAGCTGGAAAAAGCTCTAGTTCTCACTAGAGAGAAAATCAGAAATGATGACATGTATCAGAGTTTAGTTTAGTAGTGTTTAAAGATAGAAGTGTGGAGGGGAAGAACCTTGCAGACTGTAAGACACAGGACAAGTTATCAGTGGTAGATGAAGATTATCTTGTGAAAGTCAAGGTCCAAGGTTGTCACATGATTAGTACTGAAAGTTTGATTTTTTTCTTAGATATTAGGAGAAGTTAGCCAGCTATCAATGGAGACACAGAGAGAGAGAGAGGAGAATTCAGTGACAAGAATGGGTAGCATCTTGAAAGACTGACAACATCTAGGTCCAGGTAGTTTAGATAGACTGAAGTAAATTATAGCAGCCATAATGCAGAGAATATTTCAGTTAGGACAGATCATGAATATTAGAAATTATTGGTCTGCCATAGACAGTATTACAAACCTGAGAGGTTCGTTAAGAAGAGACTGATTAGCAGTCTGTTAGTGGTAGCAATTTTACAAGGACAAGAGTAAGTAACATTTGTGAGTGCAGAGTATTAGAGATTGCTCTTTGATAAGATACTATGTTAATAAACTCCAGGAAAGCTGGACAACTTTAGCCAACCTCTTAACATCTGATAACCAATGAGTAAATGTGTTTTACTGTCTCAATTTTATGTCAAATCTCCAGAGTAGTTTGTCCCAATCCAAGAGATCATGGGCCACCCACAATGACATTAAAGAGTTGAATTTTGAGAAGGTAAACCAGGGCATAGTCATCAAGTCACACTGACCCCACATTAAAATACACTCTGGTTCATCTTTCAATGTTCAAAGGTGTAGTATATGTCAAGCGATCTCATCTCTCAAAGTTCAAAGGTGCAGTATATGTCAAGCGATCTCATCTCTCCCACACAAAATCATCAATAAGAGAAAGAATCAACTTCTCTTGACAGACCATACAGGAAAATTAGAATGAGCACAGCCAACAACTTTAAATTTTAACGATGGCAGAAGATTGACTATTTTTATATATTTGTTTACCTGGACAGTGTATCACTGTCTCATCTTTGAAATGATCATCTTGAAAGGTTCGTTAATGTGCTCATTTTGAACATTCCTAAATTCAAATGGGTAACTCATCTTCCTGTATAAATGTATGAAGCATATAAGACTGAGTGCTGATGAGGAAAGTGAAGAACATGAGGCCTGGAAAGCACTTGGGCTAAAAGTGGTCAGTGACTCACAGTTAACTTGTAGTATCAAGACCAGTGATGACTGCTGATCAAGACCTACTCCACCATCTAGTGGTGATTCTAGAAACACAGCAACAAACCTGGCCAAGTAAGCTTGTGATCAAGAACGATAGTAACACTGGCATCAAAAAGGGAGAGGCAGGACTTCGCCAGAGATATAAAGCTGGTGAATATAAACAAACAACAATAAACAAAACTACTACTAATGTCATTTCGATCAGCTAATTTTTCTTGATGATAAACACTGTTAAGCAAACTGGAAAATCACACTCTGTGACACGATTTCTTTGTAAACACCTTGTGTAAAAGGAGCAAGGAACTCTCCAGCGAAGAATGTTTACAAGAAATGAAACATAATAGCTAAATATGGTTTACAAGAAATAACCTGAGACTGGCACAGAGTGACATGAATCAGACTTGACTGAAAATGGCAATGATAGAGGCTGCAGCGCAACATACTGTAAGAATCAAATGCCACTTGTTGTAATGGGAACTGTTACATTTTTTACTAATTAATTTTGACTTAGTTTGAGCTCTACTACCATTGGAATTATTTCTTATGGGGTAGTTCAGAAATCAGGTGAAAATGCAACAACTGTATGGTTTTTTTTTTCTAAGGTTTCAACATATTGCTCTGATATTTAATTCACCTACCATTGATCTTCTGCATTCAAAAAATGCAACTCTTAGTCTTGTACACTCATCTGGGATAGATGAGTCATGCATACATTCTCTGGGAGTTTTCTTGTTCTGGTGAAATAATAAAAAAAAACCCTGCAGTACAGTCCTTTCTTTAAATAAAACAAATTGTTATCTAATATGTGTTTACTCAAATAAAAGGATATACAGGCAGCTACAAACTCTAACAAAGTTCAAATCTCGAGAAGTGTCTTATTTTTAATGATACATTATTGCATATTGAAATAGAAAAATAAGCATTTAAAATGTTAACAGGAAACAAACCAAATTATAACACAAATATTTTCAGTGAAATGATCATTGACTAAGAAAGGGGAAGCAACAAAGTGTGTGGTACACAATAAGTATGTTTGAGATACAAAAGAAAGTGACTAGCTACTGTGTAAGAAACAGGGGTTTCATCATCTATCGTTTCAAAGAAAACCACGAAGAGTAAACTCAAATAAAGCAAATAATATCAAGATTAAAATTAAGAATAATAATGTATTAAGTCAACACAACACTCTTGTATGGGGCAGAAATATAGACACTAAGAAAACTGATAGTCCTGATATGTAGGTTTATTAAAAGAATGGAAGTATAGGCAGAAAAAGACAAATATGAACTAACATCAAGAGACAGTCAGGAGAACATATGACAGAGTAAACCAACAAGACAAGAGATGGACAGGAGAACATACGATAGATTATACCAACAAGACAAGAGACAGACAGGAGAACATATGACAGAGTATACCAACAAGACAAGAGACAGACAGGAGAACATATGACAGATTATACCAACAAGACAAGAGACAGACAGGAGAACATATGACAGAGTATACCAACAAGACAAGAGACAGACAGGAGAACATATGACAGAGTATACCAACAAGACAAGAGACAGACAGGAGAACATATGACAGAGTATACCAACAAGACAAGAGACAGACAGGAGAACATATGACAGAGTATACCAACAAGACAAGAGACAGACAGGAGAACATATGACAGAGTATACCAACAAGTAAGAGATGGACAGGAGAACATATGACAGAGTATACCAACAAGACAAGAGACAGACAGGAGAACATATGACAGAGTATACCAACAAGACAAGAGACAGACAGGAGAACATATGACAGATTATACCAACAAGACAAGAGACAGACAGGAGAACATATGACAGATTATACCAACAAGACAAGAGACAGACAGGAGAACATATGACAGAGTATACCAACAAGACAAGAGACAGACAGGAGAACATATGACAGAGTATACCAACAAGACAAGAGACAGACAGGAGAACATATGACAGAGTATACCAACAAGACAAGAGACAGACAGGAGAACATATGACAGAGTATACCAACAAGACAAGAGACAGACAGGAGAACATATGACAGAGTATACCAACAAGACAAGAGACAGACAGGAGAACATATGACAGATTATACCAACAAGACAAGAGACAGACAGGAGAACATATGACAGATTATACCAACAAGACAAGAGACAGACAGGAGAACATATGACAGAGTATACCAATAAGTAAGAGACAGACAGGAGAACATATGACAGATTATACCAACAAGACAAGAGACAGACAGGAGAACATATGACAGAGTATACCAATAAGTAAGAGACAGACAGGAGAACATATGACAGAGTATACCAACAAGACAAGAGACAGACAGGAGAACATATGACAGAGTATACCAACAAGACAAGAGACAGACAGGAGAACATATGACAGATTATACCAACAAGACAAGAGACAGACAGGAGAACATATGACAGAGTATACCAATAAGTAAGAGACAGACAGGAGAACATATGACAGAGTATACCAATAAGTAAGAGACAGACAGGAGAACATATGACAGAGTATACCAACAAGACAAGAGACAGACAGGAGAACATATGACAGATTATACCAACAAGACAAGAGACAGACAGGAGAACATATGACAGAGTATACCAACAAGACATTGCAATCCATGGCAGCAATATTCAATGTGAAGATGATACTACTAGATGATGCTGAGATAAATAATTCACGAATTGAAATAGGCATCTATCAGTCATGCCAGATTACATAGGGTGTAATACCTGAGTAAGAATTGAGTTAAATATTGCTTCTTCTTCCTTTGTACACATCTAGACTTGGCAACCTTCCTCAATTTGAGTTCAACTGCTTTCATGCTAGTTTTTACTGTCTGTCACTTTCAAGCTAACATTCACCATCTGTCACTTTCAAGCTAACATTTACAGTCTGTCACTTTCAAGCTAACATTTACCGCCTGTCATTTTCAAACTAACATTTACCGTCTGTCACTTTCAAGCTAACATTTACCATTTGTCACTTTCAAGCTAACATTTACTGTCTCTCGATAGTTGGATCTGTCTAAGTCAGCTGTTTGTATCATGAGCCCTCATGTCATGTTCCCCAATTAGATCTGTCTTTAGCCAGCTGTTTGCATCAAGAGCCCTCATGTCATGTTCCCCAATTAGATCTGTCTTTAGCCAGCTGTCTGCATCAAGAGCCCTCATGTCATGTTCCCCAATTAGATCTGTCTTTAGCCAGCTGTTTGCATCAAGAGCCCTCATGTCATGTTCCCCAATTAGATCTGTCTTTAGCCAGCAGTCTGCATCAAGAGCCCTCATGTTATGTTCGCCAATTAGATCTGTCTTTAGCCAGCTGTTTGCATCAAGAGCCCTCATGTCATGTTCGCCAATTAGATCTGTCTTTAGCCAGCTGTCTGCATCAAGAGCCCTCATGTCATGTTCGCCAATTAGATCTGTCTTTAGCCAGCTGTCTGCATCAAGAGCCCTCATGTCATGTTCGCCAATTAGATCTGTCTTTAGCCAGCTGTTTGCATCAAGAGCCCTCATGTCATGTTCCCCAATTAGATCTGTCTTTAGCCAGCTGTCTGCATCAAGAGCCCTCATGTCATGTTCCCCAATTAGATCTGTCTTTAGCCAGCTGTTTGCATCAAGAGCCCTCAAGTTTACAAATGTCTTTGTAGAAGGTTAAAGGCAGATTATATTTGAATTAAGTAGAAGCTGGTATAAGCATAAACTGATATTAGGAGTTTTGTCTGCTAGAGTAGGATGGCCTGGCACGATACTGATCAAATCCATAAACATGCTGATGATGATGTGAAATCAAGGACATTTATGCCATTTCTGAGGTTACCTTAGTGAGTGTGTATTACCTTTTGGATCAAAGAATAAAGGTCACATTACTTTATTTCAAATAGGAATGCTTAATATGAAGATAATTTATTTAATTACAAGCCTTCTGTGTTGCTACCTTGTTTTATACAGCACTGATTGACTGTAGAAATTGGAATTAAATAAGATTCATAAAATATGGTCTATCTCATACCTGTTTACAACATTCAGTTTTGAGTAGACATTCAAGTAGATCATCCCTGATACCTTCACAAGCATATTTCTTTTTATTCTTGATCTCCTCAGCATCTTCATAAAATTTTGGCATGATTATGTACCTGAAAATAAAATATTAAAATCCTGAATGTAACATTTGACAATATAGATTTAATTTAATACTTAAAATACCTTCTGTAGAATTAAGATGAAGGGATAAGGAAACCTGTAGCTGTGATAGCTAAGTGGTTAGTCTTTTTGCTATTAAGGCTGAGTCCTTTATTTTTGCTTTCTTTCACGATAATGTCCAACATTTCTTGTAACTCATTTTCACTCTTAGCGATTAAAACTGTATCATCAGCATACCTTCGATTATTTATATTATTACCTCCAATTGTTATTCCAGGCATGTCCCTTATGGATCTTAAAATAATCTCACTATAAATATTAAACAAATCTGGTGACAGCACACAACCCTATCTAACACCCTGTTTTATTTGTTGAAACATTCCCAATTGGTTTCCAGTTCTTATGGCCGCTGTTTGTTGCCAGTACATGTTCTTTATTATTCTTAGATCCTTGATGTATACGTTTACGCTTTCTAAAATTTTGATTATTTCTTGGTGCTTTACTTTGTCAAATGCCTTGGTGTAATCTATGAAACATAGGTATAGATCTGTTTTCACCTCTATGGCTCTTTCTACTAAAGACCTTATGATATAAATGGCATTGCTTGTTCCTTTATCTCTACAAAACCACACTGTTCATCACTAATTTCTGGACTGATTTTGTTTCGCTCTCTTCGCATGATGATTCTTAGCAATATCTTAGTCATATGACTCATAAGGCTTATTGCGCGAGGATCATCGCATTCAATCGCACCCGATTTCTTTGAATATTGATTTGAGCATGTCGTCTGGTATATATTCGCTGTTGTAGATATAATTCAATATTTTTGTTATTATTTCTATTCCAAAATCACCCACGGCTTCAATCTCTTCTTTAGTTATATTATCTGGTCCAAGAGCTTTGCCTGCTTTCATATTGCGCAAGGCGTCTTCCACTTCTTCTCTGAGTATTTCTGGTCCTTCTCCATTATCCTTAATATTTACTTCCGTTCGTTCATCATTATAAAGATCTTTAATGTATTCTGTCCATCGTTCCCTTATGTTTTCTTGATCAATCAACAGGTCTCCTTCCTTTGATCTTAGACATCCAGCTGCCTTGTGGATGAGACTTTTTAGTCAAAGGCTAGCGGAGCCAACCGTAAATAAACTGACGGAAGGCAACAAAAAACCACAGTCATAATTTCTTTGTACAATCATGAATCGCCACAACAATTCTCACTGTTTAAAGAAATGTAAAAAAAAAAAAAAATTAAAAGATTCCTGTAGATTACTTTGTGTGTGTTAATCCTGGATTGCAAACACACTAACTACCCTATGTATCCCATCCATTCATCCATCTATCTATCATCCATTTTAGATGAAGATGGCACATAGGGCAGAAGTTCTTTTGTTGCATTTTGCCTCAATGTTTTTCTAGGATAGCCTCTTTTTCTTTTACCGTCTGGTTCCCATTTGAGGGCATGCTTTGAGATTCTCTTGTTGTCTCTTCTCATCACATGGCCAACATATTTCTTCTCTTGATTACAGATTATATTTTTTGGATGCTTTGTCATTTCTCTTATTTTTAAAATAGTATCAAATTCATTCAATCGTATACAAAGTATTTTCCTGAGGTATTTGTTTTCAAATACACCCAGTTTATTTTCTACTTCTTTAGTTATTTTCTAGCTCTTGCAGGGATAATAAGCAAGGGTTGATTACATATTTTATTTGAAAAATCCTGAGTTTTGTTTTTGTGCTTAGTAATTTTGATTTCCACATTTTATCAAAGTTTCTGAAAGTCACTGCTGCCTTTGCTATTCTGGCTCTTATTTCTTTCTTTGCATCTTCTGCTTGATCTATGCAGTTTCAAGGATAAACAAAGTGATCTACTTCTTCCACTGCTTTTTCTTCCAGGTGTTTTTTTCTTCTGAGCAAATTTGATTTTTAAATTCTTTTGTCTTTTCTTTGTTGATATCAAGACTTATTTTTTTCTCTTGCTATTGATGACAGGGCTTTTATTTTTTTCTTGCACTATGTTCACATTGCTATTGATAAGAACTATGTTGTCTGCTAATCAAGGTCAACCAATTGAGATCCAAGTGTCCATCCAATGCCTTTGTTTCTTCTTATGCAGCATTTTTACATTATTAAGTTGATGGCAATTCCAAGTAGCAAGGGAGATAAAATACATCTTTGTTTCACTCTGGAATTATTCACTCAGTCCTGCCTCTATATGAGAAGCTGTAGTACAGATCTTTGATGATGTTAATAATTATTGGTGATATTCCATATTATCTAAGTAACACTATAAAATCAATGATATATCAAAATGAAAAAAAAAAGTAAGACTATAAAAAGAAATGAAATGATTAAAAGTGAACTGTTATGAATGAAACTGATTCTATGTGTAATCACAAATGCAGTCCATTCATGTTATTCTCTTTACTTGCAATGAAATTCTCTTCATTAGAGCTGTTTGTTATGTTCAAATAGTTGCATTGCATCAGATTTACTATTTACAACAAAGTTTTTAAACAGAGTTGCCAGACATTCTGGTTTTCTGGGACAATCTCAGTTTTTAATAAAATAATTCACTGTTCTGAAAAATGTCTTTGGGACATCCATTTGTACCAGTTTTTTTACATGCAAAATATCTTCCACAATCAGGCTCATTTTGAAAATTGGCGTTGAGAAATTGTTAGCTTATATGAAACGGGTTTTTTTTGTAAAATTTTCTATTTATGTTCTATTCTATGATAGCGGAAAAGTAAAAACAATAGAATAACACCCAGTTGATGATAATACTGTGGGATTGGCTTGGTGGCGATGCGTTAAAGATATCCCAAGAGCAATGCAACTATCTTTCCCAAATTGTAGAATGTTAATTTCTAACTTCAAATGTTCTCCCCAAGACTCCCCCCAAACTCAGAACTTGTGCTTTCATTTTTTCTCTGTCGGTTGTTAGTTATTGTCAATTGTAACATGTGGCAGTGAAGTTGTAATATAAGCTGTTAATTTAGCATTACATAAGACTGAACAGGGAACCAAGTTAATAATTCAGAAAGTACCACTAACCTAATTATTTGTTTGCATGATAAAGTGCAAGTTTTCTTATTTAATTTTATAATAAATATTATTATTATTAACATAATTAGTGTGAACATTAAATTGTCTAGCATCTCTGAATTTTCTTATGTCCACAAGATATGTCCTGGTTTTGCCTTTAAAAAACCCATTTGTCCTGGTTTTGCCTTTAAAAAAACCCATTTGTCCTGGTTTCAGCTCAGAAGATTAAGGCAAACCTATTTAAAACAAACTTTTTTTTAAAAATTAACATACATACATAAGTAAAATAATTTTATTAAAGATAATGGTCATTATGTTCTAAATAAAAAAAAAAAAAAAAAGGGAATTTAACCACATGACTCACGACTACAAATACTACTTGAATTGAATGCATGGGTATATAATTGTATTAGTTTTGCTTCCGAAGGGCCATCTCTTGGCTCTAGCTTTAAGTCTTGAAAAAAAAACTGTCATTATTTTACCAGAAGTCTCTTCTTCTTCTTCATTCCAACTCCCTGTGGAGCATAGGTCCTCAACACTTTCCAACCATTCTGTTTTTTGCCATTCTTTTAAGATCATTCCTTGTCTTCCCCATCATCTTCATCTCTGCTTTCATCTGTCTTCTCCAAGAATTTTGGTCTTCATCTTTGTCTTTTTCCTTGGGGATTTCAAAAGAGCCTGTTGTGTAATACTCTCAGTTGGCTTCCACAGTGTGTGTCCTATTCTATGCCATCATCTCTGCTGTATCTCTTTATCCACTGGTATTTGACTGGTACTTTTCCATAATTCTGTTAGTGATTTTGTCTTGTCATCTTCGTCATTTTATTCTGTGCAAGCATCCATTAATGAAGGCCTGTATCTTCATGATTGTCAATTTTGTTGTTCTCTATGTCTCACAGCCATTAAATAGGACAAACTTAGCATTGGAGTTGAAAATTTTTATTTTTGTATTTAAACTAATTTCTTTGGATTTCCATGTTTCTCAGTGCAATGGATGCCCCTCTTGCTTTTGATATCCTTATTTTGATATCATTCTCTGTTCCTCCCTCTGTCTATACTACTGCCCAGAGGTGTTAACATCTGCTTTCATGGCTTCTGAAATTTCATCTGGTTCTATGGTGTTGCCATTTTTTAATAGCTTGATGGCATTCATTATTTCTTCCTTGCTTGACTTTCCACAGTTAACATGTAACTCTTCTGCTGGTAATGTATCTGGAGGGTTATTTGGACTGGGTCTATTCAAGAGATCTTCAAAGTGCTCCTTTCATCTCTTCACTTGTTCCCTTATATTACTAATCAGATTTACTTTCTTATCTTTAATAAAGGCATTGATCTGTTTGTATGTTCCACTAAATTTCTTAGTGCTGTTGTACAGTTCTTTCATATTTCTTTTATTTGCCGCTGCCTCTTTAGCTAGTTCAACTATATATTTCCTGTTATCCCGTTTAATGCATCTCCTTCATCTCACTTCTTTGTTCACATCCGTGTAAGTTTCCTGTGTCTTGGCTTCTTGTACTTCTCGTTTTGCTTTTATTTATGTCTGCTTTCTTATTCTTTCTTTTATTTTCTCCAGGGTCTGCAGTCATCCTAACCTAATTCAAGCATTCCCTTTTCCCAAGGGTTTCTTCACATGTTTCCTTCCATATATCCTTTACCTATTTCCAATGATATATATATTTATATATATATCCTTCCATATTTATTGTATTTTCTAGTTGTTGGTGGGCTTGGTAATTGTTTGATACTGTGACTGCAAATTTCTCTTTAATTTCTTGTTCTAAAAGAAACCCTACATTGAAATACTGTCTACCCTAATGTGTTGTAGTATATCTTTTCAGTTGAAGTTTGGCTAGCAGAAGATGATGATCTGAAGCCACATCTGCTCCTCTACATACCTTTACATCATGTAAGGATGACTTAAACTTTGATTAATACAGATACTGTCAATTTGATTCTCTGTTCTATGACCTCGTGATACCTAAGTAGTTTTATGTATTCTTTTATGTTGGAATATTGTTCCCCCTAAGCTCATTTGATTAAGAGCACAGAAATTCATGAATATCTCTCCATTTTCATTCATTTCTCTAAGTCTATGTTTTCCCATTATATCTTCGAAGCCTTGGTAGTCTGATCCTACTTTTGCATTTAGATCTCCCATCAAGATTATAATATATTTCACTCATCTTCTATCCATCTGACCTTGCAACTTTTTACAGAATTCATCTTTAAATCTTTCTTATCATTGGTTGGTGCATAGCATTGGATAATGTGTATTTTTATTTTGTTGTTTTAAATGAGGACATTCTCAAAGAGGCCAACACGCGGAAAAGGGAGCACATAAAAACATTAGAAAGTTGAGAAAGAAACAATCAACATTTTTCGGACATGTCATGAGAACTTCTCATGTCACAACTTCTCTGTCAGAGAAGGATGAAAGTTGGAACACTTGGTTACAACACAACTGGCAATGTACGGAGGAAGAGTGATCGAGAGGACGACAAAGAGAGAACATTATATTATGAACATACTTATATACTAGATAAAATGTGTCACATATTTGTGTGTCATGTACGGTCATTGGTGTCATGTCATGGCACTAGTCAACAGAGTTGATACGCCGGCACGGTAACGATGCACTGTAGACTGTAGATAGAAAATTGTGAAGGATATATATAATATATTTATAATTTATATTATTTATTATATATGCGGATATGATCGCCTACGCCAAACTAACAGTAACAGTATCATGAGTATGATGATTGATAGTGAGTATGTCACATGATGATAATCTTGCCTCGTCTAGACTAGGATGATGTTAATAAATTATTATTATATTAACTTCATTATTAACTTATAATAGACTAGATGTTGAAATTGATATGAACTTACTTTACTACTTAACTGACAGTTGTAGTGTCACACTGTGAGTGTCAGTGTGGAGTTTGCGGTCAATCTCAATCAGGGGAAATCACTCGTTTAGCAGAAATAATTCCCGAACTTAAACTCGTAAATTACCCAGTTATATCTTACATAAACAGTACATGTACAGTAGTCGGGACAATAACGTGAACGGAAGACATTTATGGGATTAACACTAAAAATCAGTCTTCTTTGACAGATCCGAGCCAAGGACTGTGTACTGATGTGACTCTTGTCTTTGGTAAGTTCGCGTTTAGTCATTGCTAGTCTTTGTGCATGACTTCCCCTGGTAACGTCAGTACCGGCGCATAAATAAAGATAGACGAGACTTCCGCTGGCTTGCTGGCAAGTTGTTGCTGTCGTCTGTTCTTGTGTATGGCTTATTGGAGATTATACAGTACACATGATAGGGATGGGCTTTTCTTGAATCTGTCAGATTCGTAATGCTCTTTGCGCATTAAGATTTACTGACAATTGAAATATTAGGTAAAAGAAATAAAACTTATGATTTTTAGTTCATTGTAGCAGGATGATCATTAAAAAAAATAATAATAAACAACTAAGAAACTTAACCACTATATAAATTATAAACTTAGTAGGCTATAAGTATATTTAAAGTAAGTACCTCCCGTCACACCAAGTGGCGTATAGGGAAATATGGTGTTAGTGACCCTATATTTTACAGACCTTCAGCACATGATTTTGGGGTAATGTGGTCAGTATTACGCCCGTGCTGCTTTACTTTCCCAGAAAAAAATCCGGTACCCATTTAAGTTAGTGAACTGGACTACCACGGACAAGAGGTTGGGTTCGATCCCAACTGTCGGCTTCCGGGTCACCCAGCCTTTAATGGGTACCAGATTTTTTTCTGGGAAAGTAAAGCGGCATGGGCGTAATACCAACCACATTACCCCAAAAATCATGTGCAGAAGGTCTGTAAAATTCATGATTATTAACACCATATTCCCAATACGCCACTTGGCGTGACGGGGGTACTTTACTTTTTTTTTACTACGTGACAAGGTAGAAAGATCACAACACAACGAGCCTTCAATAAACATTGCGAGAACACCCGATCCAAAGGCTGACCACAAAAAAAATGGATTGATGGAATATTAGAAACACTAGGAAACATAATAGCAGCAGAGATGAATAAAAGAGCAAAAGACCGCAAATTATATCTCCCCTAGATGCTGAAAGGCAGATGTGAAAGGAATGAAGAAGATGTGAAGAGAAGAGCAAATGCCTACAAACTTTATCTTCCCTCAACACTGAGTGGCACGTAAGGAAGGAAATAAAGAAAATGAGCAGAGTTTGGGACACACTCATATTCGAATGGAGGGGCAACATCAAGGACAGTCTACAACATCACCTAATGACAAGGCCAACAGAAGAGTGAGAATAGAACTTTGCACTCTTCTGATCAGAAAAGCCTCTAAAAGGAAGTGAATAAGAAGATGGTCATCATCATGGTGTCCTTCCTCTTTCATTACTAGTTATCAGCTTCTTTGTTTATTCAATCTCTTTTCTCCCGTTATTTCAAAAATACAAATATATTACAGTTAGGGAGCTCTGATTTTGTCTGTTTACTGCCTTTGTACTATTGATTAATGTGGAGCAAATACAAAATATGGAGCCAGTGCTCTTTCTCATTGCTATTCTTTCTCTACATTCAAGCCTTTAGATCATATATGTAATTTGCCATGATGGGGATAGGAATGACACCTTGGTGTAAGACAAGGGGTCAAGACAAAGAAATGGATATAAATGTATAAATGCAAAGCTGATTGTAAAGGAGACATGACAAAATAAGGAAAAATGGTATGGTTAAAGCTTAACGTAATTAATGGATGACACAAATTTGAGCAACGTTTCGGCTCAATAGGCTTTCAGCAGGAACAACAAACAACACACACACAGATATGTCAGTAAATAAAATCTGCCCTACATACCTAACTAATAATTATATATCTAAAACAAAATAATTTAGAACTTGAATGAGAAATGAAAATATTTTCCCTGCTGTGTAAGACAATCCAGCATTATTGATAAAACATTAATAATTCCCCTTTTCAAATTATATCTTATTTTGTAATAATATTTATTATTTTTATTCACTTTTCTGTTTTAAATCATGTAGTCAGTTACTTTACAATTGGTGATTTCCTATATCCATTCCACCTCGTGTCATAGTATCCTCCAAAGTGCATAGGCAAATTTTGTTGACAAATTCGACCTCCATGCATGCACTATTCAGCAGTAGACGACGATTCCAAATGACTTCCATTGAAAAGATAGTGCATATTCACTCCAATTTCTTTGAAAAAAAAAACATTGAAAATCGAGCAATCCAAAATGATCTCCGTGACTATGCTAGTCTGCAAAAACAGGCTGAAGTGCAGCCATTGTGCATAGACAGTTTGGACGGTAGTAGCAAGGTTTAACTCCATGTAAGACATTGGTTTATTATTATTATTGGTTATGGAAGGCCTCGGTATCACAGCAAACGAATTAAAATCCATAATTGCTCAACCGCCCGTGCCAGTGGAATCATCCGAATTACTAATTCATCTCCCAAACAAAGAAAGGTAACTGTAGTCCCCATCGTAGCAGTCTCAGCACACGCCAAAAGACATAAGGCGAAACCGCGCAGAAAGTGAACACAGTCAACTGTTCCCTGTCATACGATATCATCATTCATCGTAAACAAGCGGGATATCGAAGTAGGATCAAAACGGATGAGACACACAGCTCACGGTGTGCACAGAGCACTTAACTCAGTAGCTCCTGCAACAAGCCGGACTTGGAATATGAGGAAACTGCAAGAAGGAACACTTTTCAGACATAGCCTTCATGGTTCCTGCCGCCTATCCACCATATACCATGGGAGTTCACGTCCTCCCGAAAATGATGATCGTCATAGCACTTGATGATGTTAGGCCGTCATTGATGACTCCAATTCCAAACATATAGACACACAGTGGTGGTAAGTTATCATTTCCAATCCAACAGAAGCCACATGACCTGTAGTTAGTAAAACCACAGAGAGAATATGATTTTGTGACCTTCACTGATTCACTCTTAGATGTGAATGTGTAGTTTACAAAAGAGGAGAAGTTTTCAACTACAGTGATCCCATTTAAGGCAATTCTGGGATAGCAAGGCAAGTCTCCTTTATAGCAGCAGAACTTGATGTTCTCCGCTCCCTTCTTGTAGCTGCCGCCACACGATTCTGATGTCTCATTAACTTGGACATCATTCAAGAACAATGTCAGATTAACATTCCATAGATATGGCTCTGCTGATGAAATGCTTGGTGCAACAGTTGTATCAATCATACTGGAGGCTCCTGGTCTGTGGTCATTAATATCACAGACGGCACATGATGTTGTTATATTCAGTATTTCCTTCTGGGGTGTAAATATGTGGCACACACATGGAGAGTGGTTTGTGGTCATTAATATCACAGACGGCACATGGTGTTGTTATATTCAGAATTTCTTTCTGTGGTGTAAATATGTGGCACACACATGGAGAGTAGTTTGTGGTCACAGTAATCCCATTAAAGGCAATTCTAGGATAGCATGGCATAGCTGTTTCAGAACAGCACAATCCTATGATGTTTTCTGTGTTCGCTATAAAGCTGCTGCTGCTACACAATCCTGACCAATTATAGGTGTGGACATTATTCACTTGCAATGACAAAACTGCTTTGTTTACATCATAAACCTCTGGAAGCGAATCATTTATGGGACTAATAGTACAATTAATCTTCCATCGGGGATATCTTCATTGAGTCCCCAAAAAAAGGTCTTTGGTTAAAAAGCACATATGCGTTTGAGTTAAACACACAATGAGCCCACTACATAGATTCAAAATGATCCTATGTAAGACATATACAGCTTTATATGCAATAAAAGAGAGCATCTTCCGTCACTTCACTACTCCAGTTCACTTGATTAAATAAAAAAAAAAACATGACAAACCATTAGAGCAACTCAAAAAAGGTATGAGTAACTGCACTCTCTAAAGATGAGGATGAACATGGACACCATTTTTTTTCTGGAGGTCCATTTATTCACTGTGTCAGTGTTACTGGTTCTTTTTTCTTATTTTGCTTCATGTAATACATTTTTGTTTCAGATATAATTTTGGCAACTATTAAACTCAATAATTCTTGTAGCATCTTTCATGAATTCTTTGTTTATTGCAGATTTTGCTTAAACATGTCAGCATATGGCAAAGCATCTCCCCCTGTGTCACCATCTCCACTCTCACCATTTCTGAGTAGGTCAAGTAGTAATGGCTCTACATCATCATCGTCACACAAGCGAGAGGCACATCTCACAGCCACAGCTAAGAGACAGAAGTATTTTAGACGTCTTTTTAAATTTCGACAGATGGATTTTGAGTATGCCTTCTGGCAAATGATCTATCTGTTTATTTCACCTCAGAAAGTGTAGGTGTAATAATTGTTCATATCTCTTTGGTTGGTGGGTTATTTTACCAGTTTTTAGCAGTATTTTACCTCTCTACACCAAAGCTTTTGATAGAGTACACCACAAACAACTTATAGAATGTCTAAAAGACATACATCTAGATGTCATGGACATACAACTAATATGTAATCTATACTGGGAGCAAACAGCAATAATAAAATATAACAAAGAGAACTCTACACCCATTGATATAAAAAGGGGAGTAAGGCAGGGATGCATCCTATCACCAAGCTTGTTCAATCTATACACTGAGCAAATTTTTAAAAACATAACAGAGATGCCAGGCCTACAAATAAATGGAAAGATAATCAATAACCTAAGATATGCTGACGATACTGTACTACTGGCAGAAAATCCTAAAGATCTACAACAATTACTTAATGAAATAAACATGACAAGCAAAAAGTATGGACTAGATATGAATATCAAAAAGACTAAAACTATGATCATAAACAAAGAAAATACTCAAGACCTACAATTAAATATCAAAGTAGAAGGAATAGACCTGGAGACAGATCAGAACTACAACTACCTTGGACATACTATAACCAGCGATGGAAAATGTACAACTGAAATAAACAAAAGAATAGGTATGGCAAAAAGTGATTTTAATGTCATGTAGAACATACTAACATCAAAACAAATAACACCAGGGCTTAAACTAAGAATAGCAAAATGTTACGTCTTCTCAATATTCCTATATGGTGCAGAAACATGGACATTAGACAAGAAAACAGAACAGAGAATTGAAGCCTTTGAAATGTGAATATATAGAAGAATAGGTAGAATTGGATGGAAGGAAAAGAAAACAAATGATGAAGTCTTAAAACAACTAAAAATTAAAAGAGAACTGCTAAGCACAATTCAAACAAGACAAATGCGATTTTTGGGCCATGTTAAAAGACACAACAGCCTACTAAAAGTAATCCTGGAGGGAAAAATACAAGGTAAAAGAGGCAGAGGCAGACCAAGACTAACATGGACGAGTAACATCAAAAGATGGACAAATAAGCCTATGGCAACCTGCACCATCAAAGCAAGAGACAGAGCAGAATGGCGCTCCATGGTAGCCAACCTTCGTTGCGGAGACGGCACTCGATGATGATGATTTTACCTTTTACCCTTCAGCTCAGTGCCTTATAATAATAAGCAAAAGTTTGTGGGTTGTTTTGTTTAATATAGAGTGTAACATTTATCAAGACTTGAAGGAAGAGATGCCTGTCTTGCATCCTCAGATGCAAGATATACAAAAAAGATTATGCTCCACAATTTCATAAGAATGTGTCTACGTCTGGTACTTTGATGTGTTTTAGTTGTATGCTGTTCAAATGACTTTTGAAATGTGTGTTGAGTGCAGAGTTAGAAATGTTTTTTCCATGAAATACATTATTTTTTTGGTTTGTTAATAAAATCCTGCTTTTTGACTGTTATATTTAGAAACAAGATAATTTCTGCAGCTATGATACTTAACACTATGATTTTTCTGTTAATTGTAGTACAGGGTATCCATAATAACCAGTTATTGATTTCAAGTTGTTATAAAATCAAAACTTATTGGAATATTCTTATACATATGTAGCTACAGTTGTATCAGCTCATAAAGTTTTGTGTGGTATCAATTGGTATCACATTCACACAATGGAATTGTGCCCCAGGTGTTCCAACACTAACATGGATGTGATAATGTAGCTCAGACCAGACTCTACAGCACATCTGGTGTGGTTGAGTTTACAGCTTCATTGATGCAATACAGCAGATTATCCATGTTTGCTTTTAGTGTAGTTACATTCACTCTGTACTGAACATACCCTCAAATGAAAAAAAAGTCACAAACAGTTAGGTCAGGTGAACTTGGGAGCCTCTTTCAGGACCCCTGGTCATTTTGTATCTGTTGCTGTGGGATTTTGGGGGGAAGGGGAGGGGTGGATTGTGCACACACCATCTTGGATTTCACTGCCCTCTGGCGGTGGAAGGAAATGCACAGAGGTTTTGTGACAGAAAAGAACATTTTTTAAGCAAACCTGGATGGATAATCTGCAGGATCCACATCACTGAAGCTGTAAATTTGATCATGCCAGGTATTCTGTAGAGCGTCTGGTCTGCGCTGCATTATTGTATCAATGTTTGCTGAGTAACAGTTGAGGTGCACATTGAGTGTGTTTGATACCACATGAAGCTTTATGAGTTGATGCAACTGTAGCCACCAATATACTGAAATATTCCAATAAGTTTTGATTTTATAATTACTTGAAATCGAGGAGTGTTTTTTGTAGAAAAACTGTCTACTTCATGGCTTTCTGGACTTTTTTTTTATAGTAAATTTCTGTTTTTTTCTTCTTTTACTTTTATGCTTGGAAGCGATAGAATCATTTCTGCAAAATTAACACTTTATTTCTCTGTTGATTGTAGTATATTAACACTTGGCTTTCTGGTTTTTTTTGTTTCACAGATACAGAAATTTTCAATATAGAAAACGTGAGTTTATATTACGACTAGAGCATTCAGATGTAAAATTGCGTGTATGCTTTACTTCATGACTCAGTGATCAAGTGGACACTTTCTCCATTTGGCCTAGTAGTAATTTAAAAAAATGTTTTGTAGAGTTCATGAAGATAATGATGGTGAAGAGAACAGGCCCATTTACCTTCTCTGATATTGTAACTTAGTTCAGTAATGTTCAAACACTTTGCCTTTGCACTCCTACAACATAATATTCAAACACTTTGCCTTTGCACTCCTACAACATAATGTTCAAACACTTTGCCTTTGCACTCCTACAACATAATGTTCAAACACTTTGCACTCCTTCAACAAAACATGTTGTAGAAGTACCTTTACCATACATTTTTTAACAATGTCAGTTTTGAATTCTGATAAATCTGATCCAAAAGATCGTAAATTATTTTATTGTTGAAAGGAGATAGCTGCAAGAAATAAATTGAAATTACTTTCTGTTTGTATTTACCCCTTAATTATGATATCAATCTGTGACCGACTTGTTTACGATACCAAAGTAAAAATTACTACCATTTAAATGTGACATTTTGATTTTGCAAAAAACAAACTTTCTTTAAACTTTTGCTACACAGCAGTGTGTTTATACAAGATGAGACATGGGAATTCGATGTGGTAGCCATTTCCTGCTTTACAGTTTATTTTTAGCCACATGTGCCGCACACACAAATATTGCTTTATAGTGCCATCTAGTACTGGTGAACAGTAATACAAAGTTAATGCTGGATTTGGTATTATCATTGATAGATATTGTTTTAAGAAATATGTAAGAAATGAAATAAATAAATCCAAACTTTCTTTAGGTAGGAAACCTTAAAACTTATAGAGAACAACAGTCTGAAGAAAAAATATATATTTAGCAAAATTGCAGGTAAAAAGATTCCTCTTCCTTCAGCATTTGCTTTCAGTGTTGAGGAGTAAGTTAGTTTGCTGTTTTTTTTTCACCCTTTGATTAGTTGCTCCTGCTGTCACATTTCTGTATGGGTTAAGTATTCCAAAGTCCAGTCCTCACTGTCCATCTCTGTTTTCAGTATACACTTCTAGGATGTCCTTCACCTACTTGCCTTGCACCTTCCCTTCAGACACCACTATATGGCAGATCTTGTTATTGGTTCTCCTCTGAGCACATGACCAATCAAGCTTCTTTACCTGTTCTCACCTCTTGATTGGATGTTTTGAGCAGTAAAGACTTATTTTGTTTGGCCACATTGTTCTGAGAGTGTTCCTCAGGTAGGTTGTATGAAATACTGGCAGTCTTGGCAGTTCCTTTTTGTTGTTATGTATTATTCAGACCAGTGTACATTGAAATTATGGAACTTTTGGCTTTTTTTTTTCATGTGTGAATCCCAAAACATTAAGACTGGCAAAGTCTATTGTAACTGTATATATCCTTTTGTTATCATTGTTGGCTCTTTTATATGGTATTACAATGCTTCCCAAGTACATGAATGTGTTTACTGTTTCAAATTTCTGGTTCTGTGTTTTCACTGATGTGTGGTTACTCAAATTTAGTATCATGATTTCTGTCTGTTGAGTATATATATGTTCAATTTAACTTGTTTGCTGTATTTATGTTCAGTCCAACTTATTTGCTGTATTTATGTTCATTCCAACTTGTTTGTTGTATTTATGTTCATTCCAACTTGTTTGTTGTATTTATGCAGTTTGAGTGTCCCTTTTTTAGTTGTGTTGATGGGAAAGAGCAAACATCATCTGCACTTTCTTATTTATTCAGTATTTACAAGAATAATTCCATCATAATTCTCAGGGATGAACTTCTCTTGTCGAACTCATCACCCAATCTATAAGTCATAAAGAGAAATATTGATGACAGACTGCACTAAAAATAAAAAAAATAAATAAATTGCTTTAAGTATTTGAACACAAAAGTGTTCATTTTTTATAAACATAGACACTTTTTTTTCAGAAACAAAAGATCAGTGGGCAAGAGATGATCCAGCTTTTCTTGTTCTTCTTACTTTTTGGCTTTGTGGTAAGTAACTGTTGGTTGAATAATTCATTTGGCAGACCAAACTAGGATTAATAAGACATATTTGCTTTTGTTTTTAATTCACTGTGTCAGTATGTACAATATTTGTATAATTAGGCAACATTTTTCTATCTATATCATGGGAGTAAGTGGAAATGCATCCCAGAAAGAAGAGAAGCAAAGACAGCTGGTTATAAGTGTAAAGACAGATCTTTGAAAAGACATTGCAAAAGCAACATACATACAAAGAAATAGACAACAAAGTAAAATGATTGGCCAGAAAAAAAAAGAGATCTTATATAGATAACTTGGCAGTGAAGGCAGAGAGCGAAGCAATGACTGGAGACAATAAAACTTTATAATGTACGAAAGATGCATATGAACACTTTTATGAACAAATACAATAGCAAACTAACATCAAATGAAGCCACGGTGAGCCCAACACTTTAAGGAAGTCTTTAAATGTTCAATAGCAAACTAACATCAAATGAAGCCACGGTGAGCCCAACACTTTAAGGAAGTCTTTAAATGTTCAATAGCAAACTAACATCAAATGAAGCCACGGTGAGCCCAACACTTTAAGGAAGTCTTTAAATGTTCAATAGCAAACTAACATCAAATGAAGCCACGGTGAGCCCAACACTTTAAGGAAGTCTTTAAATGTTCAATAGCAAACTAACATCAAATGAAGCCACGGTGAGCCCAACACTTTAAGGAAGTCTTTAAATGTTCAATAGCAAACTAACATCAAATGAAGCCACGGTGAGCCCAACACTTTAAGGAAGTCTTTAAATGTTCAATAGCAAACTAACATCAAATGAAGCCACGGTGAGCCCAACACTTTAAGGAAGTCTTTAAATGTTCAATAGCAAACTAACATCAAATGAAGCCACGGTGAGCCCAACACTTTAAGGAAGTCTTTAAATGTTCAATACCAAGACATTTGATATATTTTTACAACTGATGCACCATTTAGTTATCAATTTAGGGGACACACCTGGAATGAGTTAGAGATGGCTACAAGGTTCAAGGCTGCATGTGACGATGATTTACATCTAAGATGCTAAAAGCAGTTGATAACCACAACTTTAAACACCTACAAAAAATGTTCAATGCACTATGTAAAGCAAAAAAGTACTTGCACAGTGGGAAGAAAGGTATAATTGTCAAAATTCCAAAAAAGGACAAACTCAAGGATTGAAACAACTGGAGATATGTGACTTTTCTATCAGTTGCCTCTAAAATATTCTGTAAGAGATGTGGGACTTCTTGTACAGGACTTTGACAACCATGAGTCCACGTAGCTCTTTCAGATGAAAGAGATGGGAGTTTAGATGGGCTCAGCCAGAAATGAGAAAATTAGTAGTTGGTGTGTAAGAATACTAATCAACCAACACAGAACTGGAGTCGTCAGTCGCTGGACACAGCAAGACTTGATGAGGAGGGAATCTGAGTACCTATGCAAAGATCTGTACTACAGCCTCTCTCGAGTGAATAATTTCAGATTGATACCAGAGTGAACCAAGGATGTATTTTATCTACTTTGTTTTTTTTTTTTAATTGACATTGGATTCATAATGCAGAATTGCATTGTGTATAGGTATGTATATCTGTATAGGTATATATATCTGTATAGGTAACAAAGTCATTGAATTGATACTTGGGTCCTAGTTAGGGGATTTGATTTTGGAGACAACATAATTTTGTATCAGTAGCAGTGTGAACATGATGCAAGAAATAACTAATGCCCCGTCATCAATGGCTAGAAAAATAAGACCAAGAAAAGACAAAAGTAATGAAAAATCTAATATGACCAGAGGACATATATATATATGTCCATAATACATATATATTTTAGAATGTGCATTGATCAAGGAGACACAAAGTAAGCAATTAGAATCGGAATAGGAAAGGTAGCAGTGATTTTTATAAACTTTGATAAAATATGGAAATCAGAATTACTAGGCACAAAAACAGAGCTCAGGATTTTAAAATCAAATGTATTATCCACGCTTATGTATAGGGCAAAAGAAATAGAGGGCTACAGAGATAACCAAGAATGAGAGACTTGCCCAGTACAGGGACAAGTGGTGAGCTGCAATCCAAGTCCTGTGTAAAGCCTGACACTTAACAGCAAAGATTGTTGGGCATGGAAAGTCTAGATTTTCTGCCAAATGTACTATCTTCGGCACAAAATAGTGTAACAGGTTACATAGTTAATATTAATCCCAAACTACTTTCCTGCACTTTTTTTTTTTAGATTTAACTGATTGAAATAAAAGTAAATATCAGCTTTTGAGAGAAAAAAAAGATCTTCACCAACATCAGGGTTGAGATGGTCAGTGACTCACAACTGATTACATCCATCATAATTGTCATACAGAGCTGATACATAACACTACGTATAATAGTTGAACAAAGTTTAGAACTAAAATCCCCACTTTATATTGGATTCATAGATAACGAAAAGGCATTTGATAGTTTAGACAGAAGAATGCTTTGGAAGTTGCTGAGTCATTACGGAATCCCCATAAAGTCCCTAAAAGGCTGTACACTGTACATATTAAGAGAAAAACATATAAAATCCACATTAAATACAAGTAAATTATATAATATTGAAGGTATGAAATACTGTCTTCAAATGTAATTCTGCAATTAAATGTTATCTATTTTTGTACATTTTAGCCTCATCTATTGGTTTTGCACTGGTGTTGAGTTTGGGTGTTGTGGGTGGCATCAAGTTTCTGTTGTGGGTGATATTTGTTGACTGCATTGGTGTTGGTCTGCTAATTGCAACTCTCTTCTGGTGAGTGTTGTGTTCTAACTTGATTTGAAGAGTGATAAGTTTAGTTGCAATGTCTAGCCAGCAAGAATTCATTATAAACATTTCTTTAATTAAGACTGAAGCACATTTTTATAAATCTAATTTTTGTCATGATCTGGTATATTTTTTTATTTAACCCTAGATTGCGCCACCTAGCATCACATTTTTACGATACCTTTGTAAAATTTATGAACACAAAATATTACATTTGGAGTTCAAAAAAAAAAGTATTTTCTTTGAACTTTTGTTAGACAGCTATGTTTTTACACTAGGAGAGACACAGAAATCGAATGCAGTAATCATTTCCTGGCTTATTGTGTTCGATTTGTGGCCTGAAATTCGACCCCAACGGGCCATGGCTAAGGATGTATTACTTTGCCTATTCACACATTGGCCATCGGGCCGTATGTTCAGCTTCCTCGTAGCTTTGTTCGCCACTTATTCCGTGTTACAAAGGTTTGTTTGATGTTTTGCTGACAGCCAAAGAGATTTCTCTTATCATAGAAAAAAAGAGAAAAGAAAAGAATTTCTTGAAAATTGATGAAATTTATTTTTAAAAAAGTCATTTTTTCCTACAGCATCTTTGTAATTTTTACAAGGCAAATGTAAAAAAGTAAGTAAAAGTAAAGTACCCCCGTCACGCCAAGTGGCGTATAAGGAAATATTGTGTTAGTGACCCTATATTTTACAGACCTTCAGCACATGATTTTTGGGGTAATGTGGTCGATATTACGCCCGTGCTGCTTTACTTTCCCAGAAAAAAATCGGTACCCATTTAAGGCTGGGTGAACCCGGAAGCCGTTGGTTGGGATCGAACCCTACCCCATGTCCTTTAAGGCAAATGTGGTGTTTTAAAAAAAAAAATCCAACTTCAAAGGGAACAGAAAAAGCAATAATTAAGAAGGTATAAGGAGGAGGGGAAATATTTGCAACAAAATCCAAGAATTTGCATTTTGAGTTCATAAATTTTAATCGTCATGATCTAGGGTTAATATAATGTTAGTTATGTTTGTTTGTGGTGATTAATTAATTTCCACAAAACTACAGAAGACTGAAAACATTGGTAGATATTATACAAAGAAAATTATTTTTATCATGTCTATGAACATGCCATGTACATGTAGTCACATACAATGATGATGAGGTGTGTAAAGATTAATGAGGACACCCATTGTGTTGTTAGTGTATGAAAACTAGTGGTATAGCATATATTTTTTTATATACTTTGGGCTCGTGAGCCTACTAAATGATTTGAGCTTGATTCAACTATTCACATCGAGTTCAAGATTTCAGGACAACACTAGCCACTAATAATAAAAGAATTAGGATAATAACCAGTCACTGTTTTCTATATAAATGAATAATGGGATAGTTTTAAAAAAGAAAGACTATGTTCTGTAGAGAAATTTGAGTGCCCATATTTGTTAAAAATGAATTTCGCTGTCGATAAGTTTAACAGTAACACTCATAAGGTTAAAAAAAGTTAAAACATGTTACTCCACTTTGTTTATTGCATGAGAAGTGCTGCATTTGTGTAGCAGTGGATGTAAGAATGTAAGGAAATGAAGGGTGTGGGAATGGTATGGAGAGAGTGTGACAAACACTGGATGTGTGAAGAAATGTCAAGGACGAGATAGTGGAGTGCACTGTGTTCTAGGGGAGTAGGAAGAGAATCATGGGGTTTAAAAAACAAGTGATAAACACAGATAGAGTGAGTTAGGTGGGGGCTTTGGTCAAGGTAAGATAGATAAGTTGACGTGAAGAAAACCCATTGGATGGGAAATTAAGGAAGTAGCCGTTGATTGGTTGAAAGGGGAGATACATAAGGGACTGTAGAGGGTCCGAGACGAGATCAGACGTAGAACTAACGTGTCAGCAGAGTGGCTATGCCATGAGTGTGTAAGGCCCGCAGGGAGCACACACTCCATAGATAGTGCCAGTAGGTGGAATGTTCGAACTTAGATTAGAACCATGAACACAAGCTCTGTGATAATTAGCGCCAGTAGGGGGAATGTTTCAACTAGTGCAGGGGGAAAAGACTGGGAGGTTAGAGAGAGAAGCTTGGTAAACTACGGTGGTAGAAATGACATAGTCTATGTAAATAGTTAGTACCAGTTAGATGGAACGTCTCAGAGACTAGTCAGATCACAGGTGGAACTTAAGAGACCTAGCGGGTTCTGGAGGCTAGTGTGAGGAAGTACCAGAAATGTTAGTTTACATAGTTACTTGAGTGGGAATATTTAAACCGCACTGCATTTTTATGTGTTACAGAAGTGTTATGTTCTTCTTTATGCAATAAAGTGTTTACACAGTTTTTATTCCAAAAGAGAAGCTTATGTATGCAAATATTTCCCCAAGTCGGTGTCCATATGGTAGTTGAGTCTGATTAACAGTCCATTGAGTCTGATTAACAGTCCAAGGACAATGAAGATGGATGCGAAATAAGACATCCAGTACAAGACCACACTAACAACGGAAAGTATGTGTGGTGGACCGAACAGCTAGAGGTTGTTGCGGAAATCGAGGACAGGATAGTCCACGGCCAGCAATACAGGAAAGAGCGCCGTACACCGACCATCAGTGTACCACCCACGAGGGGCTAAGCTATTACAAGAACATGGAAGAACAGTGTATGTTCTTTACATGGTGCCAAGAGCAGTATACCAGTTATTCCATCCACCCCATGACCGAGGCGGTATTATCCAGCAGTCAGTACACGCCAGGTTCATGTACTATCCATGTACCAGTCGAATCGCCCTGGTAACAAACAAAAGATCTATCAGTCAAGGCCCTCTTCCAGCATTTCAAGCCTTCTATAACAGTATTGGATGTGCACATTTAAAAATAGTGTCTTTTTAACAGAATTATCCATTAGATGATACATCAAATGATTATATTCAAATCAAATGATTCTTATATTCTAATAAATGGTAATCCATCTATTGACCTTTCGAGCCGTAACTGACCCATAGGGCATAGATCCAGATATTCTTTCTCTTATCTAAATTTTTATTCTAGCAGTTTTCAATCCTTGTAAAGATCTTTTATCAAATCTCGCCATTTGTCTCTGTTCTGTGCAAGTAACTCTATTTCATTGAGGGAGCCGATTCCTGCTGTTCTTGCCTCTCTGATCAATGTTCTTCTCTGGGTCGGCCTTTTTTCCTCTTACCTGTTGTTTTCCACGTGAGGTCTTGCTTTGTTATTCGGTTATTATCTCACCTCATCACATGTCCAACATATGACCATCGTCTTTTCTTGATTACTGAAGATATTAGTGGTTGATTGGAAATTTCTCTAATTTCCTCGTTTGTTTTGAATTTGTTCCATGCTATACCAAGTATTTTCCTTAGACATTTATTTTCAAATGTGTTTAACTTTTGTTTCTATGTCTCTTGTTGTTTTCCAGTTCTCACATGCATATGTAAGGGTTGATAGTACATTTGATTTGAATAGTCTAAGTTTTGTGTTTGTGCTGATGAGTTTTGATTTCCATAATTTTTCCACAACTTTTTATTCATAAATGGTAATTTTTATACTCAAATCAAATGATAATTATATTGAAGGTAGGTAGAAAATATTATTTTTTTTATTTCTGTTTTTTTTGGGGGGAGGGTGGGGGTGTGGATATAAGATGGCAATACCAGATGTAGATGAGAAGAAAGGTAAATATAAAAGCACTTTATAACAGACACACTCCACCTGACCAATTTATGTTAGGCTTGACTATCTTCATTTCATAACCAAAGTATTACTTGGATACTAATATTTTGTCCTCTCAGGTTTGTAGCCAACCGCTACATGTTGATTAATCCTCCAAGAGGACAAGATGTTGAATGGGGCTATGCATTCGATGTTCATCTCAACGCTTTCTTCCCATTGTTGATGATACTGCATTTCTTCCAGTTGCCTTTTTTAAACTGTAAGTGCAGATTAACTGATATTTACTAAATCTTTATCTAGACCTTGTGAAAGCTATCTAAGTCAATGAAAGTGAGAAAGTTCATTAGAAGCCAGTTATGACCTTTGGAAATGAGATACAAACAATAAGTATACAACACTAGAGGTCAACAATGTTTCTCAGAAGTATTCTGAGGGCTGCTGGCACAACACTGCACAGCTGAATGTACAAGTAGATAAATTTGGAAATGGTTATAACTGATGGTAGGTGGATCAGAACAATTCAGACCCCTACTCTACCACCTCATATTGTCTCTAGAAATAGACCAACCAGTCTAGTCTGGCCAGGTGAACAGAGATTGAGAGAAAAGTAACTTGGTACTAAAACATGCCATGAGAGAGAGAAGCAACTTGGTACTAAAACATGCCATGAGAGAAAAGCAACTTGGTACTAAAACATGCTATGAGAGGGAAGCAACTTGGTACTAAAACATGGCAACAAACAATAGGACAGCACAAAGAGCTCCTAGCATACATTATTAACAAATAATAGGACAACACAAAGAGCTGCTAGCATACATTAGAAATAATAGAACAACACAGAGAGCTCCTAGCATACATTAGAAACAATAGAACAACACAGAGAGCTCCTAGCATACATTAGAAACAATAGAACAATACAGAGAGCTCCTAACATACATTATTAACAAACAATAGAACAACACAGAGAGCTCCTAACATACATTATTAACAAACAATAGAACAACACAGAGAGCTCCTAACATACATTATTAACAAACAATAGAACAACACAGAGAGCTCCTAACATACATTATTAACAAACAATAGAACAACACAGAGAGCTGCTAGCATACATTAGAAACAATAGAACAACACAAATAGCTTCTAACATACATTATTAACAAACAATAGAACAACACAAAGAGCTCCTAACATACATTATTAACAAACAATAGAACATCACAAAGAGCTCCTAACATACATTAAAAAGAAACATTCAACATTTTTTGAATGTGCTGTAAGAAGAGGGTACATATAGTTATATGATTTATATCATGGCTAGAGGGCTTTGTTTTCACACTTAACACAAAGGTTCCGAGCTCGATCATCTCTGACAGTCAACCCAGCTGGAAAAATAATGTGCGTAACTACCTGTTTTTCAGGTAATTTCAGGCATCCAGGAAGAGAGAGCATTGGGCTGTGCTCCCTTAAACGATATGACCATGATAAGTGGAAGCATAACACTCCAATCTCCTACAACTGTAAATTACTCTGCTACATGACATCCTTTACCTTTTTATATCATCATCAAGTCGCATGTCCTTTACAGAACATTGCATTCACTACAGCCTATCTGAAAGAATCTCTGGCCTGATCTCCTACTACTTCTGTTATCATGTTCAAGGTCTCCTTGAAACCACCTTCTTCTTGGTCTGCCCCTGATGTGTTGCTCAGGAACCAAACCTTTTGTATAAGAAGAGGAAAATTGGAACATATATAAACATGGCTACATGGACAATATTGTGGTATGACAGATAGGTAGCAACAGAATGTACACAACACTGCAGGTTGTAGTAAGACAGGATTTACCAAACTGGTGTCATCATCATTATTGAGTGCCGTCTCCGTATCGAAGGTTGGCTACCATGGAGCACCATTCCACTCTGTCTCTTGCTTTGATGGTGCAGATTGTCATATGCTGACTTGTCCATCTTTTGATGTTACTCGTCCATGTTAGTCTTGGTCTGCCTCTGCCTCTTTTACCTTGTATTTTCCCTTCCAATATTACTTTTATTAGGCTGTTGTGTCTTTTAACATGACCCAAAAATTTCATTTGTCTTGCTCTAATTGTGTTTAGTAGTTCTCTTTTTATTTTTAGTTGTTTTAAAACTTCCTCGTTTGTTTTCTTTTCTTTCCATCCAATTCTACCTATTCTTCTATAAATCCACATTTCAAAGGCTTCAATTTTCTGTTCTGTTTTCTGGTCTAATGTCCATGTTTCTGAACCATACAGGAATATTGAGAAGATGTAACATTTTGCTATTCTTAGTTTTAGCCCTGGTGTTATTTGTTTTGATGTTAGTACATTTTTCATGGCATTGAAATTACTTTTTGCCATACCTATTCTTTTATTTATTTCAGTTGTACATTTTCTATCACTGGTTATAGTGTGTCCCAGGTAGTTGTAGTTCTGAACTGTCTCTAGATGTGTTCCTTCCACTTTGATATTTAATTGTAGGTCTTGAGAATTTTCTTTGTTTATGATCATATTTTTAGTCTTTTTGATATTCATATCTAGTCCATATTTTTTGCTTGTCATGTTTATTACATTAAGTAATTGTTGTAGATCTTTAGCATTTTCTGCTAGTAGTACAGTATCATCGGCATATTGAACAAGCTTGGTGATAGGATGCATCCTTGTCTTACACCTCTTTTTATATCAATGGGTGTAGAGTTCTCCTTGTTATATTTTATTATTGCTGTTTGCTCCCAGTACAAATTACATATCAGTCATATGTCTGTGTCATCCAGATTTATATCTTTTAGGCAGTCTATAAGTTGATTATGGTGTATTCTATCAAATGCGTTGGTGTAGTCTATGAAGCAGGCATATATTGGTTTGTTTACTTCTGTGTACTTTACAATCAATGTCCTCATGCTGAATATAGCTTCTTTTGTCCCACTGTTTTTCCTGAATCCGAATTGCTGCTCATCTAATTCAGTATTAATTTTATTCTGAATCCTTCCTTGTATAACTTTTAGTAAAATTTTGGTTTTCTGGCTCATTAGGCTTATTGTTCTAAAATCTTTGCATTCAACTGCACCATTGGTTTTAGGCAATGCAATGAAAGTTGATGTTTTTAGTTCATTTGGTATGTATCCTGTATGGTATATGTCATTGCATATGTCTGTGATCACTTCAATGCCAAAATCTTATAGTGCCTGTATCATCTCTATCGGTATATTGTCGGGTCCTGCTGCTTTTCCCTTTTTCATTGTTTTTATAGCTTTTTCTACTTCAGATTTTAGGATTTTATAGTTGGATGTACATTTTAATGGTTTTTTTGTCCCTTTCGTCATGAAATAATTCTGTTATATATTCCTGCCATCTATCAATTATATCTTTGTTGTCTGTTAGCATTCTTCCCTCTTTGTTTGCAATACATCTGCCTCCTGCAGTTTTTTTTTTTTGTCTTTATTAGTCATTCTTTTTAATTCTGTGTGCATTCCTCTTAAATTTTGTTTACTTTCCATAGTTTCGACTTCTAGACATTTTTGGTTGAGTCAGTCTTCTTTTGCCTTTTTGCACATTTTTCTGGTGTAACAGATGTTAAAGCCTGCTATTTGCATTCTGGTTTAAATTCTACATTGTGTTAACTGTCTTTTCATACTCCGTCTGGATTTAGACAATAATTGATTCAAAAGTTTGAATCCCAATACAAATGAAATGTCTCTTATTTGTTTGTTTGTTGTGTTAGGATCATCATCTCTGTGCACAGGGCAAGTCCAAATGTGCTCTGATAATCCCCTTGAGAAAACCCTGGCCCATGTGCACGAACTCCGTAGCACAGCCTAGGATCAATGTTATGGGTAGGTTTCTGCTGACAATTTTGCCCGGGCAGTGACCATATTTATGGCCTACTCTTTTTGATTTTAAATGCCAAGGGTTCTTTAACTTACATGAGAACATACAGATCTGCTATTTATTACCTTTATCCCAGAGGGCTAGACATCAGATCTCCCTACCCAAGAGATAGGGAAGAGTGACATTATAAAGAAACTATAGCTCGTTTCAAAACATATGCCCAACTTCAAAACGCTATTACTCTCTAACCGTTTGTTAAATACTTTTGAAATTTTCCAAATGTTATTAGAATGCAAAAGACCCTTTAAATGTATATTTAACAAATATCTTGCAGCTGCAGTTTTCTTAAAGCGGCGATATTTCTTTGATGTTTGTCAAAATTGTAAATTGTGAAGCCCTAAAGAATAGAAATTACCGTAGTTGCTGGTCTACGATTAATTTTCACTAGGTAAAGGCGTGGCCGTAATGGGGAAATAACTGGATAAAACAAAACACCAGGAGAATTATTGTCTGCTCAGTTCGAGGACTGACGATAATAATATCAAGGTATACCTGTATGTCCAATTTTCATAGTTGTGTGGTCCTGAAAAGGACCGTTTGTTGAAATAATTTAAGGTAATATAGGGGCCAACATTGTGGGGGCTATATACTTTCATTCTGAATCAGACGAGTCTAAAAGATTAATAACTGTTTGAGGTTGAACATTCCACAAACCATCATTTTTCCAATATTCCTCTTCCTGTTTTAAGACGTGGTCTTCACATTTAGCCCAATAATCTTTGTCTATATTTAATAAAGCGAGATTAGCAAGAGTCTTTACATCGCATATTTTGAATGTTGTATTTTCATCTGCCACTTGTCCTTTTAATTTTGCCCAGATTAGTTCTATTGGATTTAAATGAGCATGGTAAGGTGGCAGCCTCAAACTTATATGACCGTGCTCTTGGATAATCTTATCTATTTGAAAAATCTTTGTCCTCTGTTTTTGCTTTACTAGAGATAGTAATTCAGGTTTTAAGTACATGTTATTAAATTGTATGTGCTCCTTTGTGAGCCATATCTTAATAGCATCTTTTGTACTGGATGACGTCGGGACTTTATCTTCAAGTGCAACAATGTTGTGGTACGCTGCATTGTCCATTATTAGGCAAGATGGTCGATCTAGTGCTGGGAGAACAGAATTTTCAATCCAATGTCTAAATATGTGACCATTCATCTCAGAGTGATAATCCCGATTGTCTATGGATTTTGAAAGAAAAATGAGCTCTGCATTCTGTATTAGTCCATGTTGTCGACTACCTGCATGAGCAATTATCAAGCGCTGTCCTTTGCTGCTAGGTATTAATCTCTTAATCTTTCCATCTGATGACTGCCATTCCCTTTGGTTAGTGTGGTGAGCATTGATCCATGTTTCATCCAAGTACACAATATCATAACCTTGCTTGCGCACCTCTTTTACTTCACGTAAGTACTTGCTTCTCATGACTACTATATGTGGCTTCTCACAGATGATGTTTCGTCCATTGGAATACTTTCTGAATGTAAAGCCTGCAGCTCTCACATTCCTCCATAATGTAGACTTTGATATTTCAATACTGTTGTTCTTTTTCAGCGATACTTTTAATTTTCTTATTGTAACAGTTTCATTCATACCCAACATTTTGCGAATTTCACTTCTAATAAGTTCACTGTCGAAATTATCCAACATTTTTGCTCTTCCTTGTGATTTTGTATATTTGGAACATTGACGGTCACGTGCTTGAATCCAGCGATTAAATGACCGTTTAGATAAATCCAAAATGTGTCTTGTCCTATTCTCAGGGTTTTCTAAAGAATGAAATAATCTTCCTCGTTTAGCCTCTTTGCAAAAATAGTCATACATTTTTATTGCGATGTTTTGTAAACTGCAGAATTTCATTTTAAGACTCATGATAAATGTTATTGTTCCACGTTACGCCGCTGAATTAACGGAAATGGAACACACAATGTCTCGTGTTTACTACAAGTGTCTAATTGTGTCAGACAACTGACGCGGAAAGCGTGCAAAATCGTAAATTTGAGCGTGTATAGATTTGTAATCGCTATTTTTAACTTAAATACTGTAAACACTAAGTTTTGACTACATCAATGGGTCGTTATAAATTTATATAAATCAAATAAGCAATAATAATAACCAAATGTTTGTTTTTAATGAAATTAATTCCCTGTTGGGTTCTAATCATTATAACTATACATGCAAATTTTGAAAAAATTACAAAAAGCGGTTTAAAAGATATTGTTTTTTAAAGTTGGGCACGACTTATGAAACAAGCTATAGTGATTAGTTTTGACTCTTTTAGAAAAATCACCATCATCTCTGGTGGGGTTTGAATCTGGGTTCTTCCTGTTCTGAGGTCGATGCCCTACCTACCCAGCCATTGAAATGTCTCTTAGTTTGAATAAATGGCTTTTGTTGAGATCATTATTTTTCAGAGTGGCTCATTCAGACTAATTTGGGAATTAATGAATGGCTTTTATAAGAAGGGGTAGATGTTATTTTTCTTTTACATTTATGTGAGGGTAACTCCCCTTCATTGTATGTCCTGAAGGAGGTGGTAAATGGGTTTAGACATATTGATGGTAAATGGGTTTAGACATATTGATGGTAAATGGGTTTAGACATATTGATGGTAAATGGGTTTAGACATATTGATGGTAAATGGGTTTAGACATATTGATGGTAAATGGGTTTAGACATATTGATGGTAAATGGGTTTAGACATATTGATGGTAAATGGGTTTAGACATATTGAGTTATGGTTTAAAGCCAGCTCAACACATTCAACTTCAGCTTGGCCTCTAATTATCTTCTCTCTTCAATCCCTACGCTCTTGGCCAGACTGGTTAGCCTGTTTCCAGGTAGGGTCTTGATCAACTCCTGGTCACTGATTCTGATGCACGCTGCTAGCTGTGAGTCCACTGATCACATTTTGAGCTATGGTATGGTGGGACATCCTGGGCCACATGTTAATCCATAAAAGTGACTTTGTTTTCAATGTTTAGCCATGCATTTTAGCCTGTATCTGGTTTTTAAAATGTTTCTCTTCATGCGTAGCTAACATTACAAAATGTATTTGTCCCTGCAGATGTAATCAACAGAGATATGTTCCTCTCCAAAATGTTTGGTAATACTTTCTGGCTGATAGCTATCACTTATTACATCTACATTACATTTTTGGGATACAGTGGTAAGTATGAAAACAAAAATGAACTATGAATACTCATAGGCTGGGAAAGGGGATTTTTTGGGTATGAGAGTGAGAATCGAACTATGGGTGCCCGTACATGGCAGCAGCCAGCAAAATACAAGAAGAAATATGTATGCTTAAAAGAGACCTGGCCCTGTGTGCCAGATAGTTGTTGTCTCTAAATATTTGATATTTTAAAATTGAAGCAGTTCAAGGAATACAAAATTGTACAAGTGAAAGTACTTATATTGGATTCACTTGGTTTACAAATTATTACAAAGTAATGTTATTGATATCTTGCAACACAGTAATGAATGATGTAGATATAGCACAAAAATGAGATTTTCAGGAGTGGTGAATTAAAAAAATAATGTCGCAACATAAAAAAGGATCTAAACAGATAAAAACTAAAGTACATTAACTCTTTCCATATGGAAGCTTTTTATTGATGCAATGGAAGAGAAAACGGAGACACAATTTTTCATTATTTTAAGAATCAATCTACATATTCATATTAATATAACATATTATATATGAATTTTTAGATCATTTAACAAGGTATTAGATTTCACCAATACCAAAATGATTCAAGATATATAAAAATAATATGGTTTGATGACAGTTCACACTAATCAAATTGAGAATGGCGCACTATGTGGCGAAATGTACATGGACAAAATTGGCATGGCGCACTGTGCAGCGAAATGTATGGAAAGAGTTAAGGGTAGCAAATAACATAAGGGGATGGGGAAAAAGAAATTAACATGTTGAAGAAGGGCACTCCATGGTAGTCAACCTTCCTTGCGGAGATAGCACTTGATGATGATTATGAAGATCTTTTCTTCTTCTTTCCTTCCTCATTTCAGTGTTGAGGAGAGATTTAATTTGTCTTTTGTTTGTATTGGTTTCTGCTGCTGTTATATTTCCTAGTGTTTCTAATATTGCATTAATCTATCTTTTTTTTGTGGATAGACCACAAACTATATCTCCCCTTGACACTGGAAGGTGAGTGAAGAAGGAAGAAAAAGGGTGAATTTATGTAGGATTCTAATAAATCATTTTGTAATCCATATTGTTTAATTCATTTGACAGCACTTCCTTACCTGAAGAACACCAGGGTACTGTTATTTCCTATAACTGGCGTGATCATCATCTACATCCTGTCTCTGATATTCAGTTGGAATTTCACTTGGCTACTGTCAGATTTTTACCACTACAGAGTTTCAAATCACTAATTAACAGGTCCCTGTATGAACTGACTAGATGTGACTTCTAAAGTCTGCTAAACATTGTCAGGGAAATGCTAGTAGGATCCACAGTCCCCAGCCTGAAGCTCAACTCTAACATGATTTTTGTTGTGCAGGTCCATGCACACTGGTGTGATTTTCATCTGATGGACTAATTGTTGAAGATAAAAGAGATTAATACTTAGCAGCAGCGAGTGCATCATCCTGTGTTATGTTCATTTTGTGGAGCATGCTTCAAGAGGCCTGACAACTTTTAGTTTAATAATTGTTTGCTGTCAACATGCATGGGTTGTCAAAGCTCTAATTGTTCATTTTGGAAAGTATTTGATGCTGTTTAAATATTGTGTGACAATTGGACAGAATAAACTGTTGATAGTGTTGTAGTTTGTCAAGTGAGTGGTGTTTTGTGTCATGTGGATTAACCCTTAATTACAATACTTATCTGTAACTCTCCCATTTATGATACAATAGTAAAAATTACTACCACTTAAATGTAACATTTGGTGCTTTAAAAATAGTATTTTCTCTGAACTTTTGACACACAGCCACGTGTTCACACGAGTCAAAACACAGGGACTCTGAATTCCTAGCTCAGGTTGATTTATTACCAGAGTTTCACCTCAGACGTTTTCGTGTTACAATGTCTGCAGTCACCATAAGTCATTCAGTATGTTCAGCTCTCTCATAGTGTTATTTGCTAACAAATAATATATTCTCTATGGAGAGGATAGAATGGAAATTAGAACGGGAACTTCATGTAGTTCAAGCAGGTTTTTTGACATAGTAGAGGTATTGGTACCACATCTTTACTATGAGAAACATCTTTGAGGATTGTAGGAAGTACAACATAAAACTACATACATGCTTCATAGATTACAGCAAGGTCTCTGACTGCATACAATAACACAAACTGTTTAACATCATGAAAGATATGTACTTTCCAACACACTTAATACAATTTATCAAATCACTGCATCACGAACAGCAAGCAGCTATCAGGATAGCAGGTGGAACATCAAATTTGTTTTAAGTACAAAAGGCAGGGATACATCCTCTCTCCATACCTTTTCTGCATCTATGTTGAGAACTTCATGAGAAATATAAGAAATAATGACAATTTTGTGAAATTCAACTCATTAACAATAAACGGCAACATAATTCCAGAACTCTGATACACTGATGACACAGTCGTCTTCTCAAACAGTGCAAAAGGATTAAAAGAGATAATTGAGTATGTTAAAAAACACAGTGAACACCACAATCTCTATCTAAATATACAGAAGAGCAAGATAATGTCCTCTGACAAAGTCAAATGTCAACCAAAAATCATCAACAGTGAATAACTTGAAAGCATAACAAACTATGAATATCTGGGATCTGTGGTAACTAATAATGGAGACTGCCAGAAAGTGATAAAAATAAGACTAGACAAAAATTAAATGCTATGAAGAACACATGGCACAATACTAGCAAGGCAGTAACATTAAAATTACAGAGGGCATATGTATCTTCCCAATAGCAACATATGTTTGTGAATCATGGATAATATCACAAACAGCAAAGAAGAAAATGATTCAAGTGAAATAAAATGCTTCAGAAAATAATCCTTAAGGTACTTTGAATAATGAAAAAGAGCATTGAAGACATATAAGAAGACTGAAAAAGAACTGGCTTATAAACACCATTCAACAGAGGAAATTAAAATACTATGGCCATGTCAAAAGTCAAAGCAGAGTGGAAAGAACAATAATAGAATGTACGGTTTCTGGACGACACATGAGGCAGATCAAGAAGAAGGATTTCAAGACATTAAAGAGACCTTGAACATGACAACAGGAGTGGAAAATCTGGCTAGAAACAGGAATTGTTTCAGGTTCTGCAAAGGACATGTGATCTGCCAATGATGCGCTTGTTTTAAAACACTGAAGTTGTGTAATCATCAATCTTGTTACTATGGAACATTTTTTCTTTTCCACAGTTGGATTTGACTTTTAAAAAAAACCTGGTGATAGGAAACAAGATGATTGTTGACCAAGGCTTTTATTTCTACAGAGGATGTTTATGGTCCAACAAGAACTAAACAATGTCAGTTTTGCAGAGTATCCCCTGTATGTGTCCACATACTATTGCCACTGTTGTGGCAGCTCCTTGGTCCTTTTAGAATTGGACTGCTGATGTTCATCATATGGTGAAAAGAGCACAGAAACTATGTTCTGTGATATCATCATTGTTGTCCATTTAGATTTCCTGGACAACAGGATAATATTAAAAAAAGTAAAGTGCCCTGTCACGCCAAGTGGCATATAGGGAATATGATATTAGTGACCATAAATTTTACAGACCTTCAGCACATGATTTTTGGGGTAATGTGGTCATTATTACACCCGTGCCGCTTTACTTTCCTAGAAAAAAATCTGTACCCATTTAATGCTGGGTGAAGCCGTCGGTTGGGATTGAACCCGACCTCTTGTCCTTTGTAGTCCAGTTCACTAACCACTGAGCTATCGCGGCGGCTCCCACAACAGGATAATGCCCCAGTTCTGTGCTGCTCATTTTTGACTGGTGCCATATGAACACCTATTTACAAGAAAAGACCTGGAATGTTGTCTGGTAACTTCATTGTTTTCCATGACAATGCCAGTTTGACAACAACTCTGGCTGGGAGGTTTGCACCTCTTACAGTCCTAGTCCTGATTTAGCCCCTAGTGTTACCATTTGTTCAAGAGCATCTGGGAGGGATGAAATTCATGATGAATGAAGCACTGCAGAACAATGTCTTCCAGTTGCTATGACAGTAGCCTAGTTCTTTCTGTATGAAGGAATTAAAGGCTAACACAATGATGACAATAGTTCAAGTCTGCACATAGGGAATACTTTGAAAAACTGACAAATTAGTGCTTGTTATTCAGTCCATTTACTCTGTTGAAATAAAAAGTATAATCAATCTTAAATGACCCTTGTATAAATAGAATATAAAATTAGCTTAAGAAACAAATACATATTTAAGCGGCCATTTTAACTTTGAGGTCACATTATTTGTGAATGGATAACTTAATACCAAGAGAATCATTGATGACAAAACTAAGGTTTTGAAAGAAAAAAAAGTACTCACAGAATGGCATAAAAGAAAATGAAAAAACAAATGGCTTTAGAACATAATCTCCTAATTGTGTGAACTTCTATAAAAAAAAAGTAAAGTACCCCCGTCACGCCAAGTGGCGTATAGGGAATATGGTGTTTGTGACCATGAATTTTACAGACCTTCAGCACATGATTTTTGGGGTAATGTGGTGAAAGGGAACAGGCAAATAATTATGCAAGTAATGTGGTGAACTTATATAGTTAAAGGTAAATATCAGAATTGAAGCTTGTTTGCTGGAGAGTTTGTGCCTTTGAGCTGAAGCCATCTTTAGTGCTGTTGCTAGTGTGTGGTGGATGTGCTTCATCCTGGGGAGGGGATCTGAGCACTTTGGAGTTGCCCATTGTGCAATGAAGATGATCAGTCAACTAGATTAGTACAGTTGTTATTTATTCATTTTTTTTTAAAGAAGCAAACAGAAGTGTGCCATAATGTTAAACTATTCATCTACTTGATTTTTGTATATAAAAAAAAAACAAAAAACGGTTTCATCCCTTTTTCTATAACTTGTATGCATTAGAACATCCACAGTCGTGTTCTAAAAAAAACAAACAATTTTTATCTTGATGTGAGTTATTAAGGCTGCTTATAGGATGTGTTATGGTTGCTACCTGCTTATAGGATTTGTCAAGTCTGCTTTTATAGGATGTGTTAAGGCTGCTGTCTGCTCATAGGATTTATTAAGACTACTATCTGCTCATATGATTTATTAAGGCTACTCATAGGATTTAAAGAGGCTATCTACATGGAATTTGTTATGCTACTATCTGCTCATAGGATTCTCAAAAAAGCCATATTTATGCAATCTCCAGTAATCATGCTGGCTTATTATTCATTGTTGATCATTGGAAAATATGAACATTTATTTGTTACATTTTCAATAGCTCTATGTTTCATACAATAAATAAAAATAAGTTTATTGACTTTGGACTGACAGCATACCTTCCATATTATATGTTTTTCCTGTATTTAATACACATTTTAATGTGTTTTTTTCTTCTTAATACAGCCCATAGTCTCAATTAATATGGGGAAAAGACCATTTATTTTTGTGAAGTTCCACATTTTGTTTCTTCTTAAAATTACTTGACGCACAGAAATGTTTGAAAATTGTATATCGCTAAATCAGAAAGCGGCGAAAAACCAAATCAAGTTACCCAGAACTGCCAAAAGGACTCATATTTTTTAACACATTTAACTGGAGATATCTCCATCTTCTGTTTGTGCTACCAGTGCCAGTCCTGGACCCTAGATGCAAGAACAATAAGAAAAATAACCTCTACTGAGACTAAATGTGTCAGATGAATGACACGAAAACAGTCTGAGAGATAAGATCAGAAATGAAGAACTGAGAAAAAAGCTAGGAATAGCCCCTGCCATAGAAAATATAAATAAACAACAGATAAAATGGTTTGGCCATGTGACAGGGCAGAAAGATCAAAACACAACACAATGAGCCCCCAATAAACATTGCGGGAATACCATACCCAAGGGTCGACCACAAAAAAGATAGATCGACGGAATACTAAAAGCACTAGGAAACATAACAGCAGCAGAGGTGAACAGAAGAGCAAAAGACCGCAAATTATATCTCCCCTCGACGCTGAAAGGCAAATGAGGAAGGAAAGAAGAACTGGAGATATCATATGATTAGTGTTGACTATATATAGTCAGGCAGTTGCCTAGATCGACTAACATTTTATGCATTTAACTGGAGATATCACATGATTATAGTGTTACATCAGATGAAAAGTCAAAAAGAAAATAACTTCGCCCACAGTACAATTTGCTGGCTATATACAGCTCTCTCATTTTTGGATAGAAATTGTGGTCTAATATAACCTAGAAGACTTGGTCTAAAATTGAGTGGATTGTGTCTCACCAAGAAGTAGGCAAAACACCCAGGATGGCAATAACAGATGTAGTCATATACTCATGTTCCCATTGAATGGGATGAAAATGGTGGTTGGTTGGTTGCGTTCGCCCGATGACTAAAGTATTCTATAGTATCATGGTAGACTAGAATATTCCTCTTCATCATCCGTCCTTACAAGGACGTAGTGGACGTGTCTGCGTTGTGTTGTGGTTTGCAGTTATATTTACGTCTTTCGGCCCAACACACCCGACTTCAGCACGACATTTTTGAGTACTGGGTTGTCTTCCCTCTTCGATCCCTGCAAGCTTGGCCAGACTAGACAGGTTAGTCTTTTACTGGAGGCACTGCAGAGAGGTGGAGCAGGGTCTGGAATTTTTTTTGTTTCACCGATCCTGGCGTAAGCCATCAGCTGTGGGTCGCTGACAACTTCCAGCTCTGGTGCTGGTAGGCGCGCCTTCGCCGAAGATGAAAATGAAAGCATTTTATTGATTTTTGACATAAATTATAATAAATGTCATGTGATAGTTACCGTAGTTTTTCAAATTTCAAAATATTGGATTTGCGATTGAATGCGGTAGGCTGGGTACGTATGCTTTTTTAAATATTTTTAAAATTATTAATTTACTAGTGCAGAATTCTGAGAGTTAAAAAAAAAAAAAAGAATACATTTTTGAATTCAGCATCCATTTCTTATTTATAATTGTAATAAAATTGTTGTGGACAGCGCTGTGATTAAGTTTCAATGAAATGATTTTATTTAAACACAGAGCTGCTCACAACAATTTAACCAAAATGTAATCTTACGTTTATTTTTACAAAATTTGAGGTATCTGCCTATTAATTTGTGTCACTATAATAATATAATTTTGAAGAAAGTGGGGCACCTCTGATTCTCTACTAAAAAGCTAGACACTAAATTGCTCACTTCTGTCCTTATTATAATTAATCAATAATTTTATAACAGCTCTGCATTTTTAAGTCAGAACTTTTTGTGTAAACTATCAATTAATTATATTTAATATTATATAATTATTTGTAATATTTATTATTATAAATTAACACTTAAAATTGACATGTATGTTTTTTCCCCCCATTTGTATGGTTTTTTTTTGTGGTCTGGTGTAAAGGTTTGCCTAAAAAAATATATGGAAAGTATGTTGACAGGTTCAATATCATGGGTCATTGTATAAACAGATTTAGCACTGTTCTCTTATATAAAACATAAATGTCTTGCTCATTATTTCATTTTTCTCCTCTTCATTTGTACTTTGATAATGTAATTTGAGTAATTACTATCAATATTTTATGTAAATATGCAATACTTGAGTCAATGGCCAATAACTTAATTTTCAATAATTGTTTTAATATTAAATATGTTTGTGTATGTGAAGTGTCTTTTTCATTTACAAAAGACTCTTTAATACTTTTAAGCTGCCACCATATCTCTCTCTCTCTCTCTCTGAGTAATAAAATGCAACATTGTCATGGATAAATGTTTGGTTTACATTTGAAATATGATTAGCAGTTCTAGGGTGCTGAGGACTTCTTTGATCCATGCTTGATTGACCAAAAAATTGCTCTGTTTTTAGGACAACAGTGAAGTAGCATCTTTATCAGTTCTGGTCACCTGTCCTAGTGCAACTGTCAATTGCTGACAGTCTTCAACCCACAAGTTGTCTGACACCTTAGCCCTTTTGCAAACACATAATCAGGAGACATACATGTTTTAATGCTAGCTACAGATGTAGGCTATGGTCTCATTCTCTGTTGGGACTTTAAAGCAAGAGATAAATATGAAGTAACATAAGTCTGAGGATGGATATACAAATAAGCACAAGTAACTGAAACCTGGCAGTAAAGATAATTGTCATTTCAAAGAGATCATTTCTGTAAAATTACTGTGACAGATTGAAATACTGACAAGTCAAGGTTGTCTTATTCTGATACTTTTGTGCATGCACGATTATTGATTGAACTTTTTATTTACTGCCTATAGCTAAAGTCCATTAAAAGTAGTCAATGTTTTCTGTGATATCATTGCACATACAACAACCAAATTAAGAGTACAGTGTAGATCAGGAGGGAGAAAAACCTTTTCTTTGTCATATTTCTATGTCATCGAGGTGAGTGAACATGTTTGTGAGACAGGTTGCTAGTGGTGTGGCTGGTTGGTGTGACAACCATATTTTTATTTAACTGTGAAATTATGTTTTTATTTGTCAGTTTCTGAGTGAGACATTTAAAGTGCACTCCAATTTATACATTTTATTTATTCACATTATGGTGTTGATCACTTGTGGGTGTACAATATTCATTACTTTTGTAGGATGCTAATATATGTTCACTGTAGAAGTATTGTATGACGTAGACTTGTAGTTCTTTCATTACGGACATATGCATAGAGAGCAAGCAGATATTTATTTTAAAAAAAAAATAAAACTAGCAATCTCGTAAAATGTCGTAATCTGTTGATATGTGTCTTCCTGTCCTAATCAGTGTTTTTTTCCCCCCCAAATATATTGTGATGTGATGTGTTCATTTGTTCAATGACATGCTGTGCAATGCATGAGGAGGGGCTAATTCCTAGACCAGAGGTTTAAACAGTGAAGGGCATTGTGGTATAGAAGGTTTTGTAAAATAAGTCTTGACAAAAGCAGCAGAATTTATGCTTTGTGATCTTAGGCTTGTGAATGTGAGAGCTACTAAAGATTTAGATAAGTTAGTTACATGATCACAGAATCATTATGGCAGAAGTTAGAGATAGAATATAGCCAGTGATAGGGTTCCCTCCATCTCTTAAGGTAAATTGGGAATAGACATCAGTGCCCACATTTTTCAATGACCAAAGGCACATTTTATGGGTGATGGTATCATCCTTGGCCACCCTTATTTTGGTGAATCCTGACCTCTTGTACTTAGTAGTTCAGTTCAAATACCATTAAACTAAATGGGATAAGTCATGAGTTAATTGAGAACAAAGATGTTTTTGAGGGGATCATCCTAAAGTAAAGACAGATCTGTGTTGTTGCTTTACAAATAATTGTAAAAAATGGATATGGCATGCTCTTTAGAAAACTCAAGACAAGATAGGTGAGGGTAAGCAAGCAGGAAACAAGAGTGATGAAGATGAACAAGTTATGGAAGGGGAAGGAAAGTTATAAATATGACAGATTATGGGCACAAGAAATGGAGAATCTTTACAGCATTCAAGTCAGTGGTGGGAAGTTGACATGAAACTAAAAGGACATACAACAGGAGCACATGTTGGTTCAACAAGTTTCTGCTGGCCACAACCTGAGCATGAAGTAGTAATATCACTTGATATAAGGAATTGGGATGTTCAATGATTATCAACCTAACATAATGTAAGGAGGTCATGAGAGCTGACTTCTTTAGATCATTATTGTAAAATATCATCTTTCTGTTGAGTTAAGGATTCGGTTACAAATATAAATTAATGAACAACATAGTGGACATCATTTTACAATTTGTATGAGATGTCAATTTCCAGGAATGTATGGGGCCAGTTTACCAAAATGAACACCAGCCCCCAGACAAAAATGTCTGTTGATGCACATTCGAATCAGGAACATACAGTTACATAGATTTTCTTTTATTATTATTTATTATGTTACATACAAATTAAATACCCTTTTTTAATTACAAATTAAATACCTTTTATTTGTACAACTTTGGTTCTTAGAAAAGCTTATTTAATGAAAGAGTGATGTGATGTTTATGAAGTGATATTTACTACTAATATTTGATTTGTTAGTAAAACTAATAGGATCTAACATGAATTATATGAAACATGAATTATATGAAACATGAATTATGCTCTGAAGAGTTTTGCTGATTCCATTTTAATATTGAAACTTTTTCCTTTCTCCTCCCTCAGTCATTAAAACATTAAATTATATATACAAGTTTTTTTTTTTTTTTTTTTTTTTTTCTAATAAAAAAAAATCCTCTAAGCCCAGCAAAGCTAAGTGTATAAATAAATATTTATTGCTATTAATCTTCTGTACATGTAAAAATGACATTTCATTTAGTCAATCTATGCCCTTCTTGAATAAAGTTATCAAAGAGTCACTTTAGACTAATGTGTTTAATTTCATTATATCTTTTTGAAATGTCATTGTGGAATCATGAATTTGAATTCTCTTCTAATTTGAACTTTTGTGTTTAATGTTCTAAACCATTTGTGTCCAGAAACTAATGAACACAATCATATGACATTTGTCATTGTGTAAATATTTTCCTTGGCTATTGTTAATAAGGGCTTTCTAATTGTGCTTGTCTTGGCAACATGAGACCTTCTTGATATGTTTTATACAGCGAGTTAAGAGATAAATAAATGGTGTGAGTATATATATTTTATGTTTTGATTTGTAGAGCTCGCTCTATTTTATGAAATTGTTTGTAAATGTCAGCAGCAGTAAAGAGTGGTTATGATAAGCCAGGTGGACACATTTGTATATGTACATATTTTTCTTGTGTATACCAGGTTGAGACCAATGCATTTTTCATTCTTAAAATCGTTGTAATATATCTGGGCAAACACAATATAGTTTTGTTACAAATAAGTTAATCCTTTGGGCACTTACCTGATTTTCTTACATGTACAGTTGATAGATTCTTATAAGTTGATCATTGATATATTGTAATGTATGATGCAGTTGATAGGGTTTGTGGTTGACTTTTTCCATGACATGAAGTTCAGTTGTTTTTGGTTACCAGAGTTGACCTCGCTACACACAGAACTGCAGCTCAACAAGTTTCTGCAGGATTGATAAGACAGCTGATCCACACAAGTTTCTGTAGGACAGTGCAGTTGATCCACAAGTTTCTGGAGGACTGACAGGGCAGTTAATCCATTTAAGTTTCTGGAGGACTGATAGGACAATTGATCCATACAAATTTCTGGAGGACTGACCGGACACTTGATGCACACATTTGTGGAGGAGTGAGAGGACAGTTGTTCCACACAATTCTAGAGGACTGATAGGACAATTGATCAACACACCTTTCTGGAGGACTGAGAGGACAATTGATCCACACATTTCTGGAGGAGTGAGAGGACAATTGATCCACACATTTCTGGAGGAATGAGAGGGTAATTGATCAAGGCATTTCTGGAGGAGTGAGAGGACAGTTGATCCACACATTTTTTGGAGGAGTGAGAGGACAGTTGATCAGCACAAGTTTCTGGAAGACTGACATGTCAGTTGATCCACACAAAATTTATTCAGGACTGATAGGACAGTTGATCCACACAAGTTTCTGGAGGACTGATAGGACAGTGGATCAACATTGTGGCCTCTGATTTTCTGAAGCAGATCTCATAAAGGTCATCACAGTGTTGTCTCAGCTTCCACTTGCATTCTGGAAGTAGTTAACACGCTCCACATTGTACAGTGATAATTCTAAAGCTGATTTCAGTCCTCTTATCACAGATGTGTCAGAATACACAACTGTGCCATTCTAATATCCATGAACTCGTTGCTTTCAAAATGTGTTTCCCACAGTGCCACTTTCTGCATACCTCTGATTGTATTGATGACTTTGCTGACAGTTTATCACATATGCAGCCACTCTTCATTTTTGAATGTGGTGTCAAGTGAAGATGCTAATCAAATGCTACAGATGGGATCATCGTTAATGCACTCCAGGCACACCCATAATAGGTGGTGTCTTTTTTCTTCGAAAACTGAGAACCTCCAAGGATAGACCTAACTGATAATGGGTGGTGTCCGATCTCAAAAACTGAGAACCTCCAAGGAGAGCCCTAACTCATAATAGGTGGTGTCTTATTTCCTCAAAAACTGAGAACCTCCAAGGAAAGCCCTGACCCATGTGCACAAACTCTGTGACCTCATCAGGCTATTGAAACTTTCAAGAGATGATAGATTTCCAGAATCTTCATTCTTCGTTCGTTCGTTCGCTTTCGTCAGCTTTGACCTCTGACGAAGTCCCACCCACTCAATTTTGTGGGACTGAATTTTGCGTGTAAAGTCTGTTTTATCCCATTACAGGATGCCCCTCGCCATGCAGGCAGATTTACTCCGACTTCAGAGGTACTAATTTTTTAGGGAATTAGTAAAACCCAGGTGTCCTCGCCAGGGTACGAACCCCGGCTGTTGCCATGGTAAGCCAACCGCCTATCGATTGCGCTAACCGGACACCCATCTTCATTCTTATTTTGTGTGTCTTCCATGCAACATTTTGTTGACATGAGGTTCTTTATAAACTACCTTTTGGGTAATGTCCCCTTAGATGATGATTGCTTCAATCAGATGTTTGTGATAAGTGTTCTTTGTGCCTGAACATTTATTGGCACGAGAGGTTAGTTTTCACAGCTGTCCATACTATTCTTAATATTCATCTGTCAAATATTTCTGCAGCTTCTATCGGTCAACCTGTCTTCAAGTTATGATATTTTATTGTTTGCTTGTATCCTCACTAACCTTCAGTCAGATGTAGCTAGATTGGTTGTAGGTGATAGATTTGTACTTGATAAGAAGAGGTAAGAGTAGACAGAGCTCTCCTTGTTTGCACCTTCTGGAGACATTGGCTATTACTCCTTATGATGACTTAACTGGAGGCACATTGAGAATAGATCTTTGAAGAACACTTTACTGGAGCACACAGGACTTGCTTCCTTGAGTTGTTACAACCGGGTGATAGTAAACTGATAACAACACTTAAGTGCATCTGACCTCTTTATCAGTAATGATGTGGATTACTTTACTTTGTCTTTTAGCCATTTATAATTTGTTATATTTATATTTCCTTTAGCTATGTCTTATATTTGTTATTTTAAAAAAATGTAGATATTTCAGTCATCCAGGAACTATAAGGAAATGACTGCAATGAAGAAAATAATTAGCTTGCTGACTACTTTTGTTGACCCTTCTCTAAATTTGTGGGAACAATATACATGTATTATAATGAAGATGTTTCTTACCTGTTATTTTATATCTCGCTAAATGCAGTACATTTTCAAAATAAATGTAATATGCAAACTACTGCATTCAATTAAGAAGTGGAATTACATTTGTCTGTGTATTTGTAGAGAAGAAAAGTTTTAGATACTTGTATTCAATGTTGATAATCTCAGCCTGGATGTATGTGAATGACAAGAGATTATAGACGTCTATTTTTTGGGGGGTCTTTAATTATGGACAAATAAGAATGCCAAATGTCAGTGATCTCAAGCCTGAATATTGGAAGATGTGAAGATTGGATGTGACTTACATCCTGTATGGAGTGATCAGGTGGGTTCTATTCTCAGTATATAAACCTGTATGGAGTGATCAGGTGGGTTTTGCTCTCAGGGTATAAACCTGTATGGAGTGATCAGGTGGGTTTTATTCTCAGTATATAAACCTGTATGGAGTGATCAGGTGGGTTTTATTCTCAGTATATAAACCTGTATGGAGTGATCAGGTGGGTATTATTCTCAGTATATAAACCTGTATGGAGTGATCAGGTGGGTTTTGTTCTCAGTATATAAACCTGTATGGAGTGATCAGGTGGGTTTTGTTCTCAGTATATAAACCTGTATGGAGTGATCAGGTGGGTTTTATTCTCAGTATATAAACCTGTATGGAGTGATCAGGTGGGTTTTGTTCTCAGTATATAAACCTGTATGGAGTGATCAGGTGGGTTTTATTCTCAGTATATAAACCTGTATGGAGTGATCAGGTGGGTTTTATTCTCAGTATATAAACCTGTATGGAGTGATCAGGTGGGTTCTATTCTCAGTATATAAACCTGTATGGAGTGATCAGGTGGGTTTTGTTACTAGGGTATAAACCTGTATGGAGTGATCAGGTGGGTTTTGTTCTCAGTATATAAACCTGTATGGAGTGATCAGGTGGGTTTTGTTCTCAGTATATAAACCTGTATGGAGTGATCAGGTGGGTTTTGTTCTCAGTATATAAACCTGTATGGAGTGATCAGGTGGGTTTTATTCTCAGTATATAAACCTGTATGGAGTGATCAGGTGGGTTTTGTTCTCAGTATATAAACCTGTATGGAGTGATCAGGTGGGTTTTGTTCTCAGCATATAAACCTGTATGGAGTGATCAGGTGGGTTTTGTTCTCAGTATATAAACCTGTATGGGGTGATCAGGTGGGTTTTGTGCACATGATATGTGAAATCTACCAGAGACAGATGATAAACGATCTTGTGGTTCACACTGAGCATACAAATGAACCCCTGACAGTAGAAACAGAAATGTGATGCTGCCTTTGAAAACAAGCAAAGAACATTAGAATTGCTGCCATCAAGGAAACATGACCAATTTTCTGGAGATACTCCAAGGACCCATGCCAGTACTATGGAGTTTGTGCACTGTTGGATTCATCCTGCATGATCAGGAAAGAATTGGAGCACACTAGTGTTCTACGCACTTCTTCAACAATCATAATAGATTATTTCTTTCATTTCTTTGTTTGTGTCGTTAAACAACTATTCTTCAATGTCCGTCCTATAAACAAGTGTAGAGTGTTATGTCTTGGTTTACAATCAAGCTGCGCCTCTGTGGCCCAACACACTAAACTTCAACATAACATGGCTGATTCAGACTAGGATTCCAGATTTTCTGATGAAATCTGCATTTTGTTTCAGGGTATTAGTTCCACCTTACAGTTTCTTTTCCAAGTTAGTGAGTGCCGGTAGTTAAGTCTGTTTATTGGAGACTGCCTGTAGGATGTGTATTACTGTCATGTTTGCTATTGTAGGTGGAGTACAGGTGTCTCATTCTGTTGTAGCCGTTACATAGTTTAGAGTATGGTAACTGTCTTTTATGGGTTAGTTATATCCATCCTCCACATTGTGTTTAGAATATAAAGCTTAGGATGTACAAATCTAAGGCATTATCTACTCTTATTTATGCACATGAAAGCTAAAAAATAACAAAAGAAAAATGAGATGCATTGGAAAAAAAATGTCTCAGAAAAATACTTTTTATACAACAGAATGAATTAAAGTGCAGAAATAAGAAAATGGCTTTACAACCGATAATCTCATCTATAATCAAGAAAAGAAGGTATATTTGTATGTTGGCCATGTGATGAGATGTTAGTTATTCGTCAGATTATTCTCTTTGCACATCGAACATAAGTGCTTATATCTTCTTGCCAATAAATCCAGCAATGTGAAACAGTAAATTTGCATTCTCGTCGTAGCTCTCCTGAATTTAGGCAACTTCGCTCTTGACTAACATGAAGATCTGGGTGGATCACCAGGCTGCAAATTCACAAACAACATCAGTGTCTTTATCACATCTCACCCTTCTTTTCGAGCGTACAGTTAGGGACATATGATTGTGCATCATTATGGTATAGCATATACAACATAATCACAGATACCCTATCATCCATGGCAGAAAGAATAGGACTTGAAATCAAAAGGGATAGAATAGAAATAGTGAAAAATAAAAATATCCTCAAGGAAGCCCTGCAAACATCCTTATATCTCAGCACTGATCCCCCCCTTGGTCTCCTTCCTTCCATCCCCAAGCTCACCATACAATATCTGTTTGGGAATACGAATGTTTGCTATTCTTCTTTCATGACCCAGCTACCCCAGTCCACGTATCCTAAGTACTGCCATGATGAATGAGATTCTGGCTCACCATAAGACACTACTGCTGGTCACCCTGTCTTGCCATCTGATGTTCATAATCTTTCTAAGGCAACGCACATGAAAGCTGTCCAACCTTTTCTCCTGCCCTGCATTGGTAGTCCAAGTTTCTGAGCCATGTATAAGTGTACTAAGCACAAATTGGAAAGTGTAAACCACTATATATATCTTGGTAGCAATATAGATCAAGAAGGTGAAACAAAGAAGATAGCAAAAGCAGTAGCAAATTGTTAAAACATGGATAAAATATGGAAAAATACTAAAGCAAGTAATCTAAACTTAGAATATTCAACTCAAACGTATTATCATCCCGTACGCATGTGAAACAACAAAAAGATTGAGAGAAAACTAAAAGCTTTTAAAGACAAATGCTTAAAAAATAATTCTGTGTACAATGAAATGAATTTAAGACTTATATGGAGACAATAGAAATGGTCATGCAACCATCGATCTCATCTACAATTAGGAAGAGAAAATGGACATATGTCGGGCTTGTGTTGAGAAGAGACAAGAGTTCCAATATGAATTCTCTCTTCTGGGGAAACAACAGGATACTGAATAGAGAGGACCCAGAGAAACACTTATAAGAGAGGAGGACTAGAGACACTATAACACTTATAAGAGAGGAGGACTAGAGACACTATAACACTTATAGGAGAGGACTAGAGACACTATAACACTTATAGGAGAGGACTAGAGACACAATACACTTATAAGAGAGGAGGACTAGAGACACTATAACACTTATAGGAGAGGAGGACTAGAGACACTATAACACTTATAGGAGAGGAGGACTAGAGACACTATAACACTTATAAGAGAGGAGGGCTAGAGACACTATAACACTTATAAGAGAGGAGGACTAGAGACACTATAACACTTATAAGAGAGGAGGACTAGAGACACTATAACACTTATAAGAGAGAAAAACCTGAACAGTCACTCATCAAGTACCAGGCCTACTGGTGTAGGTGATCATGTCTCTCCACGACTTTTGATCTCAACATTTCTGTTGTTAACCTTCTGCCAAGCCATTCTCTTAAGCTGTCTGGTATTTTCTATCTTTGTTTCCCTCTATCTCTTCGTCCCTCAATTTTTCCATTTGTTACAATATATTCCAGTTGTTCTCTTCTCATTACATGGCCAAAAAAATATGATAGTCTCTCCCTAATATTGGAAATTAGCTCTTTTTTTGCTTTGGCCTCTTTCAGAACATTTTCATTACTTTTTTTAGCTGTCCATGGTATTCTCAACATTCTTCTGTAAAACCGCATTTATACAGACTATAAAGACACTATATAACACTTATCAGAGAGGAAAACCTAAAGAGACACTATAACACTTATAAGTGAGGAAAACCTAAAGAGACACTATAACACTTATAAGAGAGGAAAACCTAAAGAGACACTATAACACTTATAAGAGAGGAAAACCTAAAGAGACACTATAACACTAATAAGAGAGGAAAACCTAAAGAGACGCTACAACACTTACAAGAGAGTCGGAGTAGAATCTAAAAAGTGGAACTCTTTTCTTCTTCCATCCCTCCTTTGTCTTTCAGCGTCGAGGGAGATATAATTTCTTGTCTTTTACTTTTCTGTTCGCCTCTGCTGCTGTTATATATCTTAGTGCTTCTAATGTTCCATCGATCCATCTTTTTAATGAATGGAACTCACGTGAAGAGAAGAAATAGTAAAAGAATCTCAAAGCACGAATAAAGACAGAAACGGGAAAAAGAAAAAGATAATGATCTAGAGAAACACTAAGAGAGACATTGACAGCAGGCATAAACTACTTTGCTTAGTTTAAAAGGTTCACTCTGAACAGGGATTTTGTGACGAGATACACAGCGAGCCTCGTGTAAAGTCTGATGACACTCGAACGATAATAGCAATGAATTGTCAAACATGGAGTTTTGTTTCAAGTTCTTTCTTTGGTTATGGAAGGCCCCGGTATCACTGCAAACGAATTAAAATCCATAATTGCTCAACCGCCCGTGCCAGTGGAATCATCCGAATTACTAACTCATCTCCCAAACAAAGAAAGGTAGCTGTAGTCCCCATCATAGCAGTCTCAGCACACGCCAAAATATGTCAGGGCGGGTTTTCTTCCTTCTTCCTCCCGTGCCGCCCACCAGCGGCGTTGCTAACTCTGATCTTTGAACTTTGCGACTGCAGCAAAGAAGGTTCGTTCAGACCTGAGCCGTCTAATATAGCAGCCTGGCGTGAAGGCTCGTCAAGACCTGAGCCTTTACGTATTGGTTGGTCGGCGTTTGACCTCAACGCCTTGTTTATCTTGCATCCCAGGACTTCTCCGACTACCTTGAGGCGATGAAGGAGAATCCCCCTACTGCATCGGCTCGTCTCGTGTCGACTTTGCCCTTGGCCGAGTGACCGTTTCACTTAGTACTCTCGTCGATTGTTGACATCTCAGCGTATTCACTAGGGACAGACAAATACAGCTAGCGCTCGAAGAAACATCAATGGAATACCAGGTAAAAGCACACACCTGAGGTTTTATTCTCACAATGTCGACTTCACATGTTACATTCTCAAATAAAATTACAGTGGTAGTACAACCGTCTTGCACACACAGCCTGCTCACTTGGCTGCTTCCCCTAGCTTATCTACCACCCTACACAGTTATCCTGATGCTCTCTCGCACCTCACTCTGGTCTCTTCCTAACTCCCTCTAAGTCGTGGCTGTCTATGAATTCCGCCACCAGCACTCAACGCAGCCCTACTGCTACTCACAAATTTTGGGCGATCTGGGTCCTACGTGCCCTCGCCTATATTTTTATGTCTTGGAGTGTCATATTCCGGATCAAGCCCTATCTTAAATACTAGGACCCCTGCGCGTCTATCTCACTCAGCGCCACCTACACTTTTAGTGTCGCTGCCTCATCTTCCCGCTTCTAATGCTAAGTATCGTAGTGAGACTACTCACGACTTGCCATTAAACTGTTCATTGAGACTACCGTCCAACTACATTATCTTTATGCTTCTCCTGAAGCTAAACTTAGTGAACTACTCACAACTTGACATTAAACTGTTCGTGGTACTACTTCATAACTACATTAGCTTTATGCTTCTCCTGAAGCTGACTTAGTGAGACTACTTACGACTTGCCATTAAACTGTTCGTTGAGACTACCGCACAACTACATTATCTTTATGTTTCTCCTGAAGCTAAACTTAGTGAACTACTCACAACTTGACATTCTAAGATTGGTGCTGTTAACCCTTACACTATCCTAGCATTACTCTACACATTTCTACATACCACTGCTCCTGGAATAAGGTCCGTTTCCTGCCGTGTCCACACACCAACTAACCTACTGGATCACGCTTGGGTGACAAACTCTAACTGATTCCCGGTACCGGCTGGCACAAAACCCACAACCGTCCGGATAGAACCCTCGCTACATCTCGAATGATCTTACCAATCTATCCTTTGTCCCACCTTTTCCTTTTCCAGCCAATCGCCTCCCTTGTTATAATTTCCGCCTCGTTTCTACATTGTCCTACAATTCTCGTGATCCACCCTGTGTTCACTTTTTTTAACTTTCCACGTGGACGCCCTGATTCTATGTTACCCTTCTTATCTCCCCTTGATTTCTCACTACCTCACTCCCATCTTGTCTTGCATTATTTTATCACTGTTACCTCCCTTTTTTAAAAAAAAAAAAACATAAGGCAAAACCGCACAGAAAGTGAACATAGCCAACTGTTACCAGCCATACGATATCATCATTCATCGGAAACAATCGAAACACGATCAAAACGGATGAAACACACAGCTCACGGTGTGCACAGAGCACCTAACTCAGTAGCTCCTGCAACAAGCCGGACTTGGAATATGAGGAAACTGCAAGAAGGAACACTCTCATACATAGCCTTCAATGGTTCCTGCCGCTTATCCACCATATTGACCGGAAGTTCACGTCATCCTGAAAATGATGGTCATATAAAAAATAAAAAATAAATAAAGCACTTAGCCTTAATAGTAGAAAGACATAAATAATGGTATTTGTTTAAAGTTCTGCCCTAGTGCCATCTTAGTCAGAGAGGCACTAATGAACATTGTGTTTGGGGTGGTCTTGTTTTCATTGAGCTTGGTATTGGCCTTTGATGGTAGATTTGGCTTCTTATAGCTGGCCAGGTGAACCTCTTACTGTAGTTTTCCCTCCTCGTTTGGTTCTTTTATGTGCACAGTCTCTTCCTTGTACAACAGCAAGGTGATGATATACACTCTCTGAAAATTGTGGCACTGTTGCACTAGAGTTGTCCCTGGCTTAACTATTTAATTCATTATTATTTGGGTCTACAACAAAACTTTGGGGAGCCGCGATAGCTCAGTGGTTAGTGAAATGGACTACAAAGGACAAGAGGTAGGGTTCGATCCCAACCGACGGCTTTCGGGTTCACTCAGCCTTAAATGGGTACTGGATTTTTTTCTGGGAAAGTAAAGCGGCACGGGCATAATACCGACCACATTACCCCAAAAATCATGTACCGAAGGTCTGTAAAAATTATGGTCACTAACACCATATTCCCTACAAGCTACTTGGCGTGACGGGAGTACTTTACTTTTTTTTTTTTACTACAACAAAACTTTGATAATCATGAGAGTATTATGGTTAGTCGAAGGCCCTGGTATCTCTACAAACGAATTAAAATCTATAATTGCTCAACTGCCCGTGCCAGTGGAATCATCTGAATTAAAACTCATCTCATTGAGGGATCCAAACAAAGAAAGGCAGCTGCAGTCCCCATCATAGCAGCCACATCACATGCCAAAAGACATAAGGCTAAGCAGCGCTGAAAGTGAACGCAGCTGAACCTTCATCATACGATATCACCATTCATCGTAAGCAATATTATTAAACAATAGAGCATAATAAAACACTATATACAGCTTTTATTGACCAAGAAAATGCGTTCGATATGGTAGACAGGGAACAACTGTGGTCCGTACTGCCCTTGTACGGAGTGAGTCACCACCTAGTAGAGATATGCAAGAGCCTCTATGAAAGTAGGCGCACTACAGTAAGATCTTCAGCAGGCTACTCTAAACATTTCACCATTAACTCCGGAGTAAGACAAGGCTGCGTGCTTTCCCCTTACTTTTCATCACATATATGGACAATATATGCAAATTAGCATGCCCAATCAAAGGAAGTATACCAACAAGGATGATAACAAACGATAACACAAAGGAGAACGAAATATACGTACCAGAAAACAGCAGAAGAGAGGAAGAAATAAATGAAATACTATTTGCAGACGGCCAAGTTCTGATACATGAAACAACCAAGGACCTCCAAGAACATATCAACAGGTTAAACAACACTTGTAAACAATACAACATGAAGATCAACATAAGCGAAACCGAAGTAATGGCAATAGCGAGAAAGAAATAAAAACTAAACATCATAATAGATAATACAATTTGAAGCAAGTAGACAATTTTAAATATCTGGGTAATACGTTAACTCAAGACAATAACCAAGAGACAGAGATATATATAAGGTGTAACAAAGCATGCCAAGTTATAGGCCAAGTATCAACACTAGTGAAAAACAAAGCAATAACTACGGAAGCAAAAAGGGCAATATACAAATCAATTTTTCTACCAACTCTGTGCTATCAGTGCTAGAATTGGACGCTGGACTCTAGAACAATAAGAAAGATAACGACCACCGAAATAAAATGTGTCAGAAGAATGACAGGAAACAGCTTAAGGGACAGAGTAAGAAACACAGACCTGAGGAAGAAACTCGAAATTTAACCAGCCATTGAATACATACAGAAACAACAGATAAATTGGTTCGGCCACATAACAGGACAAAAAGAACTAACAATGACTCAAAGAGCTATAAACAAACGCTACGAAAATGCCAGATTAAGAGGAAGACTGAGAAATAGATGGATAAAGGGAATACTAGAATCACTAGGAGGGATAACACTAGAAGAGGCCAACAGAAGAGCAAAGAATCGCAGATTGTATCTCCCCCCGACGCCAACGGCAATGGAGGAAGGATAGAAGAAAAGAAGAAGAATCGTAAGCAATCGGAATATCGAAACATGATCTGGATGAAAAACACAGCTCACGCTGAGCACAAGCACTAAACTCAGTAGCTCTGGCAGCAAGCCGGACTTGGAATATGAGGAAACTGCAACAAGGAACACTTTTCACACTGAGCCTCAATGGTTCCTGCCGCCTATCCGCCATATGGACCGGAAGTCCCATGAAAGTATTAAGATAACTTAAGCATAACTTTCTCTGAATGTTTCCATTGTGTTCCTGGGAAACATCTCCGTATTACTGAAGTTAACAGTACATGTTAACCAGGAATATTTGTTACTCCATCACCAGTGCCAGATAGATGAACATATAAAAATCCTCTATGTACTTATATTTATTTTGGAGTTTTCATCAATAGTAAGTATGCATTTATTTATTAGTATCGTGGTCACAATAGCAGGCTCAGTGGCCCATCATCTAACCCCCTCGCCTTGACCTCTCAGTCGGTCTTCCTGGAAACAGCCTGCATCAAAACAAACTAACAGACAAGGATTTCTGTGATCTATGTAGTGGTGGCATTTGCTGATATACCAGACCTAAGGTTTGCATTATATTCAAGTAGGACAAGCCAGGAAGTGACGAGAGCCATTACAATCCGTCACATGCCATCTTGGGCCCAAAAGATGACGCTTATATTAATGTGTGACATACAGACATTTTGTTATTATTGTCTTCTACGTGAACAATTAAAACCCCCCCCCCCCCCCCCCCAAAAAAAAAAAAAAAAAAAAAAACAACAAAAAAAACAGTGGTCTAGAGGTAGGATGTTGACCTCTGGACAAGAAGATCCCGGGTTACAATGCCCTCACAGGTGGTGGGATTTGTTCTCTTCAAAGCAGTAGTTTCCTTGTGGCCTTACCCTCCCAGTGTCTAGGCATTAAGATCCAATGCCAAGTCCTTTCTGGGAGCAGTGAAAAACATGAAGTCCCGCATGTACTTTGTTCATGTTAAAAAAAAAAAAACCTTTGGTAATTAACACGTTTGAAAGATTAGGCCAAACTGGTCACTGTCCAGGAAACAAAATGTTAAATGATAAATCTAGCCATGCTGGAGAGAGATGTGTCAGATCAAAAGATGCAGACATCGCAGGTTGCCTTAAAAACTAGTGACACAATGCATCCATGTACACTTAATAGGTGAACGCGAAGAATTAAATGAAGTGTCCACAAATTTTTTTTTTACACATTTTTATGCAATGCAGTAAATAATACAACATCATCATTGTTCTTGTATCCATTTAGGACTGAGTGTGTACCAGTGATAGTACAGCATTGATTTAATTATACACACATGTAAGTCCAAACAATCCTGGTTATGTGCACAATTTTCCGTTGACCACGTGCTCAACACAAAGTGATTAATTCACAACACAGAAACTGCAACTCCAATCTGTTGTGAACATCACTTGTGTTCGACACTTCATATGATGACACAAGCCATTGTCTAGATCTCATACAGAAGTTTATTCACTCAGTTCTTCAGTTACACTTCTCAGGTCATCTGGAGAAATATCTTGGTTGCATATGAAAGTCAATCATTACACAGTTTTTGCTATGGCCGTCTAAACATTTATGTCATTAATAGTTCTGTCTTCGTGTCTTGACTACCGCTGTTGTTAAATAACTCTCCCAGGTTCTGTAATTACATCCACATGACTTCTTATCATCATCATCATTGAGCGCTGTCTCCACATCGAAGGTTGCCTACCATGCAGCGCCATTCCACTCTGTCTCTTGCTTTGATGGTGCAGCTTGTTATAGACTAACCTGTCCATCTTTTGATGTTACTCATCCATGTTAGTCTTGATCTGCCTCTTTTACCTTGTACTTTCCCTTCCAAGATTACTTTTTTAGGCTGCTGTGTCTTTTAGCATGGTCCAAAAATCTCATGTCTTGTTTGAATTGTGTTTAGTAGTACTCTTTTCATTTTTAGTTTTAAGACTTCATCATTTTATTTCTTTTCTTTCCATTCAATTCTTCCTATATTCTTCTATAAATCCACATTTCAAAGGCTTAAATTTTCTGTTGTTTTCATTTCTATTGTCCATGTTTCTGCACCACACATAATGTTGAGAAGATAAATAATTTTGCTATTCTTAGCGTTAGCTCTGGTATAGATTGAACATGCATCCCCGTCTTACTCTTTTTATATCAACAGGTGTAGAGCTCTCTTTGTTATATTTTGTATAATTGCTGTTTGCTCCCAGTATACATTACGTATTAGTTGTATATGTGTCATCTAGATGTATATCTTTTAGGTAGTCTATTATTTGTTTATGGTATATTCTATCTAAAGCTTTGGTGCAGTCTATGAGGCAGGCATAAATTGGTTTGTTTACTTCTGTGTACTTTTCGACTGATGTTATCACCTCACCTTATAGTTGTGGAACTTTCTTCATGTTATCACCTCATCTTATAGTTGTGGAACTTTCTTCATGTTATCACCTCACCTTATAGTTGTGGAACTTTCTTCATGTTATCACCTCACCTTATAGTTGTGGAACTTTCATGTTATCACCTCACCTTATAGCTGTTGTGAAAAAATCTAACAATAAATAGAAAGCTTACTGATTTAATGAGAGGGTTGTGTCTGAACTTCATGCACAAGGTTGTCCATGTTTGGTGGTATTTGACTAACAGCAATGTTTTCTAAATTTGTGTTAGTTAATTGATTTCTTACTTTTCATTTTGTCCACTCAGTTTTGAAAAAAAAAATGTTCACAATCATAAGTGCTACCAAACAATGAAACAATCTTTGGGGCATTTGATGTGATCATTTGATATTGTTCACATGAGAAACAAGATGTTATTTGGTTATGGAAGGCCCCGGTATCACTGAAAACGAATTAAAATCCATAATTGCTCAACCGCCTGTGCCAGCGTAATCATCCGAATCTCATCTCCCAAACAAAGAAAGGTAACTGTAGTCCCCATCATAGCAGTCTCAGCACACGCCAAAAGACATAAGGCGAAACCGCGCAGAAAGTGAACACAGCCAACCTTTCCCTGTCATACGATATCATCATTCATCGAAAGCAATTGGAATATCGAAACATGATCAAAACGGATGAGACACACAGCTCACGGTGTGCACAGAGCACTTAACTCAGTAGCTCCTGCAACAATAAGATGTTTAGAAGTCCAGTGTCATCGAGTCCCTCCACTTTGATTTCAGAATATTTTTTTCTTTCAAGTCAGTAACTTCCATTTGTATCACTGCTGGATCAGTATTTACATCAATATCAAATGGTGCTGAGAAACATTCTAACCATGTTTATTGTGCAGCAAAATCTTTGTAACGCTCCACAAACTGGCAGTAAATATCATTAATGCCATCAGCATAGCTGATGAAATTAATATGAGATTTTTCTACTCCCCAAAACTTACAAAAAAATTAGCATTTCCTTCTTGCAAGTTACTCTCCCACACTTCCAGTTTTTTTCCCTCGAAAGCTTTGATGTGATCGTAAAGTTTTGTGTACCAGTTATACTTGTGTTTCTAACTTCAGGTTAAGGTCATTAAAATGTTGAGTCATGTCAACCAAAAATGCTAGCTGGCAGATCCAATAATTCTTTGACTGGACTACCTTTCATCTCCATGACAAGCTCAACTTCTGCATGTGTATCATATAATCATTTCAGAGTTTTCCCTCACTTAACAAGTGTACTCCACAACAGTAAAGCAGATTGCCATACTCTGAATTGATGTCATGAAGGAAGTGGGATTTTATTTTACCAACCAGGCCTGACCTTTTTGACAAGTCATAGCTGGTGCTCCATCTGTTGTCACTCCAGAAAGCCTGTCCCAATTTATCAAAAATTGTTAAGAGCGAGCTCCGGCGCTTTGAAAATGTCCTCGCCTGTTGTAGTTCCTTTGAGTGGTTGTAACACTAATAGGTCTTCTGTAATGTTAAAGAACTTGTCAATGCCCTTAATAAAGATAACTAATTGTGCTGTGTCTATTATATCACTTGACTCATTTAAAGCAATCAGAGACTGCTACAAATTCTGACGCACGCTCTTTTAAGCTTTTTAAAACATCTTTCTCCATGTCATCTATGTATCTTCTAACAGTCCAGTGTGATAAACTTAATTGGTGATATAAATAACTCTTATCAGGACAAAACACTTTAGCAGCTGCTTCGAAACAATCTTTCACAAATTCTCCATCAGAAAATGATTTCAAACTCTACACATTCTTTTCACTAATAATATAGCTCATCTTTTCACTAATAATATAGCTCATACAAACAGCATTCTCTGAACATTTATTTACATTAACACACACCTTCCAATGACTTACTGAAATGTGCTATTTTGTGTATGTCTAACTTGTCCTTCCAGTAAACTGTAATTTTCATATTTGGTTTGGAAGTGGTGTCTCAGGTTGTATTCTTTAAGAATAGACATTTTTTCCATTACATTTTAAACACTCATATCACTTTACAGAATAAGAAATAATCCAAAGTACATCTTTCCTGAAAAGTACCAAATTCTATAATCCTATACTTTCATCTTTTTGCTTGATAGTGCTAATGTGTAACTAATTGGCAACAACCGGTTATTAACTTTAACTTAATTGCTATTTAATTAAAGATTACATATTTGTGCAACATCACATTTCGTAACCCCTACCAATACCGATGCTAAAGACACAAATTTCTTCAATCTGAAACAGGATTGTCATTGAATAAACAACGCTGGCACCAGTGTTTTCCAATACCATGCCATCCACTCTCAAAAACTATGATCATTTATCCATCGCAACACTAACAACAAAGGCTACACCACACTAGAGAAGTTGACTAATCAGTGCCATTAAAAGGACCGCTCGGTGGCATAGTCCATCATCAAAAACAATGAACTTTACAGTCTTGGCTTGTAACACGAGCAACTAATAGATAAAAGATACAATTAATATTATTTTGATTTGGCAAATTCGTTAACCAAATTATTATATTTTTTCAAACAGGTTCTGAATTTGTGTGTACTTATGTGTTACTGGGAGCCATGATAGCTCAGTGGTTAGTGAACTGGACTACAAAGGACAAGAGGTAGGGTTCGATCCCAACTGACGGCTTCCGGTTCACCCAGCCTTTAATGGGTACCGGATTTTTTTCTGGGAAAGTAAAGCGGGGTGCAATATGTGCCATTTTGGCACGCAAGGTTTCTGTTTTTTGAGATTGTGGTTCTGCCCTATGTGCCGTCTTCGGCTCGAAAGGACGATAGATAGATAGATAGAAAGCAGCACGAGCGTTATACTGACCACATTACCCCAAAAATCATGTGCCGAAGGTCTGTAAAATTTATGGTCACTAACACCATATTCCTTATACGCCACTTGGCGTGATGGGGGTACTTTACTTTTTTTTTAATGTGTTACTGTTTATTTTTGTTTTTTAGCTCAGAGAATGGAGTGTATAGTAATTCTCAAATCAAGCATAAGGGCTAGTCAAAATAGCTAGAAGAGCTGGTTTTAGCCAGCTGGTCTTTGGTTGCCTATTATCTGCTGTGAAGCTTTCTTGGTGTTATAACTTTACCTTATAGCTTTTGTGGAGCTTTCTTGATGTTATCACTTAGTCTTACAGATGTTGTGGAGCTTTCTTGATGTTATCACTTAGTCTTACAGCTGTTGTGGAGCTTCCTTGAAGTTATTACTTAACCCTTACAACAGTTGTGGAGCTTTTTTGATGTTATCACTTAACTTTACAGCTGTGGAGGAGCCTTCTTGATGTTATCACTCAACTTTACAGATGTGGAGGAGCCTTCTTGATGTTATCACTTAACTTTACAGCTGTGGAGGAGCCTTCTTGATGTTATCACTTAACTTTACAGCTGTGGAGGAGCCTTCTTGATGTTATCACATAACTTTACAGCTGTGGAGGAGACTTCTTGATGTTATCAGTTCAACTTATAGCTGTTGTGGAGTTTGTCTTGATGTTATTACTTAACCCTTACAGCTGTTGTGCAGCTTTCTTAATGTTATCACTTAACCTTTACAGCTGTTGTGGAGCTTTCTTAATGTTATCACTTAACCTTACAGCTGTTGTGGAACTTGTTTGGTTTTATCACTACATCTAACACAGCTGTTGTAAGCTTTCTTGATGTTATTACTTCACCTTACAGCTATTGTGGAGCTCTCTTAATGTCATCACTCCACCTCACTCTTGGTCAGTCTCTTGCTCTGCTTTCTATAAACATGTTAACATTCAAGAATATTCATCACATGCAGGTATGAAACAAAAAAGAAAAAAAGAATTACAGATTGATAATGTTGTTTATTAAAACAGAGAAGTAATGGAAGTAATGCAATTGAAACAAGCAAGACATAAAGTGCACGACTAGAAAACTGGCTATGTATAAATTTGTGTAAATAAAAAACATGGCACATAGAAAGAATTAGAAAAATGATATTAAATAATTTTCACACCACATTACAGGTTTTGGTTTTATTTGATCAAACCTGCATGTGCCTGAAAAGATTTGAAAGGACAGCACTAAAACAGGACATACAGAACTCAGCACACCATTTTCTATTTTGTCACAGACAATGGCGATACTAACACATCAAGTAGTGACCAGGTTTTGAGCTAAAGATGCCCAATATTAATGTTGTAATATTATTTTTGTGGTAATCTGTCATCTCCACTTCAAAAATATATTTCTGCTATTAAAAAGCACACAGTTTGTTATATATCATTAAAACCAATAACTACATGTGGGTGTCAGATTTAATAAATACAAGAATATGTGAGTCATTCACTAGTGTTTGTCCATCAGAAGTGGCTGAATAAAAAAAGAACAAAAATGGAAGGAATTGACAGAAGCTGTGCAAGAAATGAACTTTGGATGTAAACTTGAAAGTTTGTTTTTATAATAGGGAGTGTCCTGCAAAAGTGTGAACAGAATTGATTGTTTTTAGTGGTTTCTTTAGCACTGAACATAACCATGTACACAACATCATCATGTGATACACAATTCAGGGATAAAACAGAGCAGCACAGCCACATTGATGAACTGTTATGAGAAGCTACTTATCATTCACTCACTCAATCTTTCACCCACAATCATCTCTCTCTCTGTAATTTCAATTCTCATAGACTAACATCCACACATTCAGAAGCAATGAATGTATACAGAAATGTAATCATTTATTCCAAAAATCCAGCTTGCTCTTTGTGTGTCAATGACATGAAAACATACAGATTATGGATATAGGTAATATATATAATATAAATGGAAGCACTGAAGACACTAAAAGAATGAGTCAACATATAATCTTATAACTAACAATGAGCACAGATGAAGCTATAACAAATATTAACTATGTAAAGTAGTATTTTAACAATATAAGCTTTTAGAAATATTTCATGAAATATAAAACAGCATTCCAAAGATGTTACACTACCCATCTTTATCAATGGAAGTAGGTAAAAGTTCTTTAGCATCAGGTAGGGCCAGAGCATCCTGACATATTATAATGACACCTAGACAATAGGACAGCAGACAAGAAAGTGTGGTTCTATAAAATGTTGAGAATAACATGAACAGCTTAACACAATATCTAAAAGATACCAAAGTAAAGAATGCGTATTACTAACAGATAGAAACAATCATGATTTTCTTTATGGCTTTGTAATAAGGGAACTGCTGCAACAGATTGCAACAACTAGAACAACCATGGGAATAAGAGATAGAAGGAAGTTGAGAGAAAAGATACCAGGCACTTTGAGAGTGTGGCAAGGTAAGAATGTTGAAATAAGTCTAGAGTTAGAAAATTATAGCTAGACATGATTACCTATGACAACAGGCATGGCTCTTGATGGTGATGATTTGTCTTCACTCACTATATGTGAACAAGGTCACAAAAACTAATCATTGAAAAAGAGAGATATGACAAAAGTGGAGAATGATGAGAAGGGCACAGAGAAGATCTGAATATAGCATCAGTTTTTGTAAAGTAAAGTTCACATCAAATTCTTCAGGGACAAATTGGGAAAGAAAAGATGGCTGGCACAATATACCACACAAATACAGTGTAAACTGAAACACATAGTAAAACCATAGATCATTAAAGATTAAAACTTGATAAAGAATTGAAAGCATTTAAACATTATAAGGAAATAATTGAAACAATTCACCTTAATGTTCAATAAGAAATGTGGAACACAGGAGAATTTACTAAGTTTTATTAACTGTTTTACTATTATTGGGGAATGCAGTGTTGGACGCATTTTTTGGGAAAAGCAAAGCCCAGTGCTCTTTCTCTTAATACCTTTTCTTCCCTACTAATGTCAGGTACCCATTTTCCAATGGGTCAAATTGGAGGATGTGCTTTGAATTCTAGTGTCCCACATGAATGTGATTTCCCTACACTCTTTACTAATCCACCAAAGGAACTGTTAAATTAATAGTTAATTATAGCAAAAGGAAAACTGAAAGAATAATTGTCACTGCGTTAGAATATAAACAAGGAAGTGAATGTCATCAGACAGGGTCGTATTGTTGCTTAATCAAAATTGACAGAAAAAAAGAAAATAATGTTTGATGACAATAAAATTAGAATACGGATGTGAATTCTACTTCAGTTAACCACACATTGTCTGGCACACTTATTGTCTGGAACCGCTTTTAATTAGGACATAATTACTAGAAGACATGAATTTACTGTATCTCACAACCTGGTCACATGACACACCAACTTAGGTGACTGAGGATACCAGCAGCACAGATAATATAATAATAATTAATATTTCTGGTTCTAGTGATTAGATACATCTCTTTCTACTTGTGACAGTATCCAGTGATGAGATAAATCTCTTTCTACTTGTGACAGTATCCAGTGATGAGATAAATCTCTTTCTACTTGTGACAGTATCCAGTGATGAGATAAATCTCTTTCTACTTGTGACAGTATCTAGTGATGAGATAAATCTCTTTCAACTTGTGACAGTATCTAGTGATGAGATAAACCTCTTTCTACTTGTGACAGTATCCAGTGATGAGATAAACCTCTTTCTACTTGTGACAGTATCCAGTGATGAGATAAATCTCTTTCTACTTGTGACAGTATCCAGTGATGAAATAAATCTCTTTCTACTTGTGACAGTATCTAGTGATGAGATAAATCTCTTTCTACTTGTGACAGTTTCCAGTGATGAGATAAATCTCTTTCTACTTGTGACAGTATCTAGTGATGAGATAAACCTCTTTCTACTTGTGACAGTATTCAGTGATGAGATAAATCTCTTTCTACTTGTGAGAGTATCCAGTGATGAGATAAATCTCTTTCTACTTGTGACAGTATCCAGTGATGAGATAAATGAAACTGCAATCATTTTAGAAATTCATAGCCTACCTCACATTTATCCCCAGTTATGGCCTCTTCAGTGGTGGGGTGAAGCACAAGTCCATATTGACAAAGGAAAGAGTAGAAATGTTGAGAAAACATGACTTTGGTATTCTGATGTGAAAGCTATGTGATACATATAGCATTGGTTTAACAACTGTGTACGATGTAACAAATGTTTTAGATGTTCTTGAAGTGCATAACTGATGGGTCAAAAGTTTAGATGCATTACTGAATATTATTATATGACCATTTTTAGTCCAGCAAAAGTGATAATCTGGACCAGTTCAAGAACCAAACTTGCCAGAAAATCAGTGGTCAACTGTCATACAATTTAATGCAGAGAAAATGATTTGAGTGTCCATTTGTAATGATTTGCCTGACACATTCTTTGGGCTGATCACTTTCAAGGGGGATTAGTTTTAAATATACTCCTTTCTACAACTTCCTGTCTCATAAGGTAAAAACCAAATTTTCAGTAGGCAAAACATTTCAGTGGTCTTAGTAAACAAAAAAAAAACCCAGGTCAGCATACATTACTGAGTCAAGAGAATTGAAAACTTGTCATCATTCAGTCTTCTGCTGCATCTGCCAATAATCTTTTCTTATGTTAAAGAGACCAAATATTCACTTCATACTTTGTCTAGAATAAAGACAGACAAGTCTGTTGGACAACTAGAAAATCAAAGAGCATCAGCAAATGGAGAAACAAGAGTCATTAGAATAACTAAGACACTCAACATTAACATGCAATCTCCCCTTAACTTACAACAGCAGTCCTAGATGAATAAAGAAGTGAAATCTGTATTAAAATACAGAGACAGATGTCTGACAGCTGATGGCAAAATAGACATGCTCTAGAAGCTGAGATAGCAATGATTGTATGTCTGACAGCTGATGGCAAAATAGACATGCTCTAGAAGCTGAGATATCAATGATTGTATGTCTGACAGCTGATGGCAAGATAGACATGCTCTAGAAGCTGAGATATCAATGATTGTATGTCTGACAGCTGATGGCAAAATAGACATGCTCTAGAAGCTGAGATAGCAATGATTGTATGTCTGACAGCTGATGGCAAGATAGACATGCTCTAGAAGCTGAGATAGCAATGATTGTATGTCTGACAGCTGATGGCAAGATAGACATGCTCTAGAAGCTGAGATAGCAATGATTGTATGTCTGACAGCTGATGGCAAGATAGACATGCTCTAGAAGCTGAGATAGCAATGATTGTATGTCTGACAGCTGATGGCAAAATAGACATGCTCTAGAACCTGAGATAGCAATGATTGTATGTTTGCAAAATGTATCAAAGACTAACTGCAACTGAATAGAGAAAATGTGAGAGTACAAAGTTTTAACACCTAAAAGGATATACACAAGCAACTTACCACAAAGAAAAGGGTCCACTTACCAGAATGAAGAAAGAAAAGAGTCCCATCAATCCTCATCACACATAAGGTCACGTTAAACATCATGTTATTCCATATATTTACCATATGCACATTTTCAGGCAATGTGGGTAGCATTATGTGTAGCATTATTCCTGTAATGTTTCTCTTTCTCTCCAATAATCTGGTACCTGGCTGGGGTGAAGCTAGAAGATGTCACTAAGGACCAAACCCAGCCTCTTGCCAACTAACCTTCATTCTCATAAAGACAAGCCTCCTTAAAACATATTTATATGTTAAGAACTTCAACCAAGCTGTTATTTTTAACATGAAAAAATTAATAACATCATAAACTAATGCTACACATCTCATAGTCAAAGATATTGGAAGGCCATCATCTTATTCAGAAGAATGTATTTAAAAAGTCTATAACAAAATTCTGAACTAGGGTTACTCAAACTGAAATGAAAAAAAAATGATGATGAAAATATTGTACACCCTACATAGTTGACATAATGTACATTAAAAACATACCAGACTGGCATTTATAAAAAAAAAACATGAAGCACAAATAACTATTGGGTAAATCTTCACAAATATTGTAATAAATATGAAAAGATATCACACCAACAAGAAAACTGACATCAATAAACAGATATAAAAGAAGAATGGCAGTCATGGATGGAGTACAATACTCCACTATGTGCATGTGGTGATAGTCCAGTTTTGTGTGTGCTTATTCAATTTGTTATGTTACTCTAAGTCAACAGACAGCATTTCTAAAATTACTCAATTTGTTATGTTACTCTAAGTCAAACAAACAGCATTTCTAAATTACTCAATTTGTTATGTTACTCTAAGTCAACAGACAGCTATTCTAAAATTACTCAATTTGTTATGTTAGAGACTCTAAGTCAACAGACAGCATTTCTAAAATTACTCAATTTGTTATATTACTCTAAGTCAACGGACAGCTATTCTAAAATTACTCAATTTGTAGCACATGTTTGCATGAAGAAACATCCAGCACTTTTTAATACAAAGACCTCACCATAGATACCTGTAACACTTCTACAATACATTTGATTAAAATTGAATGCACCATAAAAGAATGATCGACAACTATTTCTAAAACAGAAAAAGACAATTTGAGATATCAGTTTCAAGCAGCAGCAACATCAACCACCACTCTCTGGCAAGTCTTCTACAACCTGCTCTCTTGATACCAAGCTGAACTTTGTTAACTTATTTCTATACAAAAACAACGGCTAAGCATTTCTTCACAGTATGTACAGCCGTTTAGTCAAATGGTAACTGCATATAAACATCAGTGAAGTCAATTAATGAAAAATATATGAGTTGCTCAGTCAAAATGCTGTCTCTTTACCTCGCTCCATGTACATATATAGTCTTTGATGCAAACACATTAATGGTTGTGTTCATTATCATGCAAAAACATAGTGTCTATAAAATATTAGTAACAACAATAATAATTATTGACAAGTATTGGTTGTCAGCTCCAGAAGAAGAATTCAAGGTTGTGGAGACAATAAGATTACTCTGATTAATTATTGCTGAGTCAAACTAAGGTTCATTCACAAATTGTTGATTTGGGCTCCTCATTCATCAAATGTTCTACTCTTTCACAGCCACAAACTGACTCAGACTACTCCACTGTCCTCCTACTATACAACCACAAATTGATGCAGACTCCCCTACTCTTCACTGACCCAATCCTACACTTGCACAAATCTATTCATACTATCTCACTCTTTACTGACCCACTCCTACACACCCACAAATCTACTCAGGTTGCTTCACTCTTCACTATCCTACTTTTATACACCAACAAACTGATCCAGACTCTTCAGCTGTTCTACTGCCATACACCAACAAACTGATCCAGACTCTTCAGCTGTTCTACTGCCATACACCAACAAACTGATCCAGACTCTTCAGCTGTTCTACTGCCATACACCAACAAACTGATCCAGACTCTTCAGCTGTTCTACTGCCATACACCAACAAACTGATCCAGACTCGCTTCCATTCTTCAAATGTTCTACTCCCATACACCAACAAACTGATCCAGATTTGTCCACTCTTCAAATGTCCTACTCCCATACACCAACAAACTGATCCAGGTTTGTCCACTCTTCAAATGTCCTACTCCCATACACCAACAAACTGATCCATACTTGTCCACTCTTCAAATGTTCTACTCTCATACACCAACAAACCGATCCAGACTTGTACACTCCTCAAATGTTCTACTGCCATACACTAACAAACTGATCCAGACTCTTCAAATGGTCTACTCCCATACACCAACAAACTGATCTAGAATCTTACACTGTTCTACTGCCATACGTCTACAAATGATCCAGACTTCATCAACAACAAAATGTACACATGAATCCTTCTTCGTGGCCCATGGAAAGACATGAAAAAGAAAAAAACTATTTGGTTATAACATATTATGATGCAAGTACCAAAATACTAGCTTAATAATGGCATTAAGTTAAAAATGAGCTTTGAATGTAGGAATAATGGATTCATGTGTCTTGTTTTGTTATTAGGCTTCTTCAACAACAAGAATTAGACAAAGCAGTGAGAAATACATTTCCTCAACAATTACAAAGACAATCTGAAGACATATTCCCAGTAATCACTAATTGTAACATTCCATCGCATGTTCTCAACAACTACATTAACCCTAGATTACAATACTTTACTGTCAATTATGTTGTTATGAAACGTTAGCAAAATTTGCTACCATAAAAACAATGCTTCGTAATTTTGAAGAAACAATATTTTTTATTGACTTCAAGTACAAATCTTTGGAACAATCACACTATAGAAGAACTACAGTTTAAAAAAACAATTGAAACAATTGAGGAGTACTGCCAGGATAAATGCTTACATTATGTGCATGACATATAGTTTTTTTGTAAACACAAAAGTGTGATGCCATTTTCTTGATTTTGACGGAAATAGAGCACACACTTTTAGTGAGGAGCCAAGAAACAAATCAATATTCTCTTTTTACAACATTATTAGAACACACAAAAAATGAAACAAAATCTCTTCTATTTACAGCTACATTTCAAATAAAACAACACTATTATACTATCATAATTTGTTTCAATGCCTCTGTTGTATTTGTAAAAGAAAAAATGTCTGGTCAGAATGACACTTGATAAGAACAAAAAGAAAGGTAGATGACAAGAAAGAGAGCACTTGTACAAGGCAAACTGTACAATTCTAGGTATTTGTATTCTGAGTTGGTAACTTTTACGACACTATCATAATCTAGGGTTAACGATCACATCAGATGTTCTCAACAATTACAATAATAATAATCTGAACAATAATTCTCATTAATAATAAAATTCAATAACAATCTCAAATGATGTGCTTCTCACTAATAATAAATTAGAATAAAATTCTCTTCACTAATTACAAATTACAATCTTACTTCACTAATTACAAATTACAATCTTACTTCACTAATTACAAATTAAAGCAACAACATCAACAAATTCTGACAAATTACAATAACAACACTGACAAACTCTTACAAATTACAATAACATTAACAAATTGTTACAAATTACAATAACAAATTCTTACAAATGACAATAACAGCATGAACAAATTCTTACAAGTGACAATAACAGCATCAACAAATTCTTACAAATTACAAAAACAGTATCAACAAATTCTAAGAAATTACAATAACAAAATCAACAAATTGTAATAAATTACAATAACAGCAGGATTCATTCATTCATTGAGTGGCATCTCTGCATTGAAGGTTGGCTACCATGGAATGCCATTCCACTCTGTCTCTTGCTTTGATGGTGCAGATTGTCATAGGCTGACTTGTTCATCTTTTGATGTTACTCGTCCATGTTAGTCTTGTTCGGCCTCTGCCTCTTCCACCTTGTAATATCCCTCCCAAGATTACTTTTAGTAGGCTGCTTTTAACATGTCCCAAATATTTCATTTGATTTGTTCTAACTGTGTTTAGTAGGTCTCTTTTCATTTTTAGTTGTAAGACTTCATCATTTGTTTGCTTTTATTTCCATCCAATTCTTCTATAAATCTACATTTCAAAGGTTTCAATTGTCTGTTCTGTTTTCTTGTCTAATGTCCATGTTTCTGCACCATACAGGAATGTTGAGAAGATATAAAAATTTTGCTATTCTTAGTTTTTGCCCTGGTGTTATTTGTTTAGATGCTAGTAAATTTTTTATGCTATTAAAATTACATTTTGCCATTCCTATTTTTTTTAAATATTAATTTCAGTTGTACATTTTCCATCACTGGTTATAGTATGTCCAAGCTAGTTGAAGCTCTGAACTGTGTCCAGGTCTATTCCTTCAACTTTGATATCCACTTGTAGGTTTTGAGTATTATCTTTGTTTATGATCATAGTTTTAGTCTTTTTTGATATTCATATATAATCCATATTTGTTTGCTTGTCATGATTATTTCATTAAGTAATTGTTGTAGATCTTTAGGATTTTCTGCTAGTATTACAATATCATCAGCATATCTTAGGTTATCGATTATCTCTCCATTAATGTTTAAACCTCGCATCTCTGTGATGTTTTTAAAGATTTGCTCAGTCTGTAGATTGAACAAGCTTGGTGATAGTTTGCATCCCTGTCTTACTCCTCTTTTTATATCAATGGGTGTAGAGTTCTCTTTGTTATATTTTATTATTGCTGTTTGTTCCCAGTATAAATTACATAGTTGTATGTCTGTGTCATATAGATGTATGATGGAGTTGACGTCATGGGACGCACCAAAATGGCAGCTTATTTATATTTGAGCCATGGACTAAGTAATGTTTACTTTGAATTCCACGATATCTGTTATTGCAGCGAGTTGGCAGATTTTTGAAAATGTATTCAAGGGTTTGAACATAAATGTTTGTTCACAGTTCGTTAACCTTCGCTGTAGATAAAGTCTTTAATTCGATGGCTTCATTTGTGACCTTGGTAGCTAAGGACCTAACTTGTGCAAACGGATGGCATTGGCAAGGATCATTTTGAATCTATGAAGTGGGTCCATTTTGTGTTTAACTCAAAAGCATATGTGCTTTTTAACCAAAGATTTTTTTGGAAGGAAGATATCCCCGATGGAAGAATAAATTGTACTATTAGTCCCATAAATGATTCGCTTCCAGAGGTTTATGATGTAAACAAAGCAGTTTTGTTATTGCAAGTGAATAATGTCCACACCTATAATTGGTCAGGATTGTGTAGCAGCAGCAGCTTTATAGCGAACACAGAAAATATCATAGGATTGTGATGTTCTGAAACAGCTATGCCATGCTACCCTAGAATTGCCTTTAATGGGATTACTGTGACCACAAACCACTCTCCATGTGTGTGCCACATATTTACACCACAGAAAGAAATACTGAATATAACAACATCATATGCCGTCTGTGATATTAATGACCACAAACCAGGAGCCTCCTGTATGATTGATACAACTGTTGCACCAAGCACTTCATCAGCAGAGCCAGATCTATGGAATGTTAATCTGACATTGTTCTTGAATGATGTCCAAGTTAATGAGACATCAGAATCGTGTGGCAGCAGCTACAAGAAGGGAGCAGAGAACATCAAGTTCTGCTGCTATAAAGGAGACTTGCCTTGCTATCCCAGAATTGCCTTAAATGGGATCAATGTAGTTGAAAACTTCTCCTCTTGTGTAAACTACACATTCACATCCAAGAGTGAATCAGTGAAGGTCACAAAATCATATTCTCTCTGTGGTTTTACTAACTACAGGTCAGGTGGCTTCTGTTGGATTGGAAATTATAACTTACCACCACTGTGTGTCTATATGTTTGGAATTGGAGTCATCAACGATGGCCTAACATCATCAAGTGCTACGACGATCATCATTTTTGGGAGGATGCGAACTTCCATGGTATATGGTGGATAGGCGGCAGGAACCATTGAAGGCTATGTCTGAAAAGTGTTCCTTCTTGCAGTTTCCTCATATTCCAAGTCCGGCTTGTTGCAGGAGCTAGAGTTAAGTGCTCTGTGCACACCGTGAGCTGTGTGTCTCATCCGTTTTGATCCTGTTTCGATATCCTGCTTGTTTACGATGAATGATAATATCGTATGACAGGGAACAGTTGGCTGTGGTCACTTTCTGCGCGGTTTCGCCTTATGTCTTTTGGCATGTGCTGAGACTGCTACGATGGGGACTACAGTTACCTTTCTTTGTTTGGGAGATGTGTTAGTAATTTGGATGATTCCACTGGCACGGGCGGTTGAGCAATTATGGATTTTAATTCGTTTGCAGTGATACCGGGGCCTTCCATAACCAATAACCATATAGATGTATATCTTTTAGGCATTCTATAAGTTGTTTACGGTGTATTCTATCAAGCTTTAGTATAGTCTATGAAGCAGGCATAAATTGGTTTGTTTACTTCTGTGTACTTTTTGAAAATGTCCTTGTGCAGAATATGGCTTCTTTTCAATCCAAATTGTTTTTCTAATTCCATATTGATTTTATTATGAATCCTTCCTTGTATAACTTTTAGCAAGATTTTTGTTACACAGTTCATTAGGCTTATTGTTTTAAAATCACTGCATTCAACTGCACCATTCATTTTAGGCAAAGTAATGAAAGTTGATGTTTTTAGTTCATTTGGTATATGTTCTGTACGGTATATGTTGTTGCATATGTCTGCGATCACTACAATGCCAAAATCTTCTAGTGCCTTTATCATCTATATCTGTCCGTTGTCAGGTCCTGCAGCTTTTCTCTTTTTCATTGTTTGTATAGCTTTTTCCACTTCAGATTTTAAGATTTTATAGCCTGACATACATTTTATAATTGGTTTCTTGTCTCTTTCATCATAAAATAATTCTATTACATATTCTGGTCATTTATTGATTATATCTTTGTTGTCTGTTAGCATTTTTCCTTTTTTTTTTTTTGCAGTACATCCACTTTCTGTGGCTTTTTTTATTTTACTAGTCATTTTCTTTTTTTTTCTGTGTGCATCCCTCTTATATCTTATTTATTTTCCATAGTTTCAATTTCTAGATATAATTTGACTGAACCAGTCTTATTTTGCCTTTCAGCACATTGTGCGTATTTCATTATCTATTTTGTTGTATTGGGTAGTGTTCCTCGCTTGTCTTCTTTCTTCAATTTTTTCCAACATAAGTTATCCATTTTTGCTTTTTTGTTCTTTTCCTTTTTGGGTAAGATGTAAGTTTCTTGTATGCTTTTCTTTATGCACTGCCGTTCGGTTGTAACTTTTTAATTATGATTTTTTCTTCTGTACTGCTCAATCCCTTTTCTAGCAGCTTCTGATGTGTGTTCTTTACTTGTATTATATAAGTATCTTTAACATCTTTTTGATTTAAAGCTGTTATGTCTAGTGGTATTCTTAATAACAGCATCAAAAAATTCTTACAAAATTACAATAAGATCAACAAATTCTTAAAAATTACAATAACATCAACAAATTCTTACAAATTACAATAACATCAACATCAACAAATTCTTACAGATTATAATAACAACAAATTCTTACAAATTACAATAACAACATTAACAAATTTTACCCACAAATAATAAAAATAATCTCAACATACTCTTATCAATTACAAAAATAAAACCAAACACTTAAACAATCACAACCCCCCAACATTCTCATCACAATGCACTCCACAATCACAACACCCCCCCCCCCCCCCCCCCCCCCCCAGTACTCTCCAATCAACAATCACACAATTTGAACACCCAACAACTGAACCTGGTCTTCCCTCAAGGTAGGCCTGAAATGCAAGAACTGCATGCAGTTTTCCACCTTGCCTACATCAAAAGGATTATAAAATGCTCCCTTCCCATCCTTAAGGTAGTCATAGCGCTGTTGGTTGATCCTCTCATTGGTTGTCAGATTATTGGCAGCATGGAAAATCTATCAAAGAGTGACCAATATTGTTCACATAAATAAACTGTTCACAGAAACATAAAATATGAAAGTAGTCTCACACAAAAGCAAAGATTCACACAGTACCTGCAGGCATGAAAGGTAGTCTCACACACAAGCAAAGATTCACACAGTTCCAGCAGGCATGAAAGGTAGTCTTGCACACAAGAAAAGATTCACACAGTTCCTGCAGGCATGAAAGTAGTCTCACACAAAAGCAAAGATTCACACAGTACCTGCAGGCATGAAAGGTAGTCTTGCACACAAGCATAGATTCACACAGTTCCTGCAGGCATGAAAGGTAGTCTTGCACACAAGAAAAGATTCACACAGTTCCTGCAGGCATGAAAGTAGTCTCACACAAAAGCAAATATTCACACAGTACCTGCAGGCATGAAAGGTGGTCTCGCACACAAGCATAGATTCACACAGTTCCTGCAGGCATTTGTTTAAGATATTTCCTTCTTTCTTTCTGATGTTCACCTGATGATTACTAAAAGAATTGATTGTCCTCATCATCTGTCCTTAAAAGGACAATAAGTGAGCGTAGAAGCGTCGTGTTGTGGTTTGAGGTAGAACTGTGATGTTTGCACCTTTTTGACCCAACACCTCCAAGTTCTGCATGACATTTTTGAGTACCGGCCTGCCTTCCCTTTTTGATCACTTACTCACTTGGCCAGACTAGATTGGATGGTTTGTTTCTAGAGGCAGGGTGAAGAAATGGCGTATGGTTCTGGTTTTACTGATCTTGGCACAAGCTATGAGTCGCAGCTTCCACCTATGTTGCTGACATGCACCTTGCCTCCTACTCTCAAGCTTAGCCACAGACATAATCACTCTTTATTTTGTACCTTTGAAAAGACAGCGTGCTGGAAAGAACAATAATGGAAGTCATTGTTCCTGGGCAATGCATCAGGGGCAGATCAGGAAGGTGGTTTTTAAGACATCAAGACCTTGAACATGATGACAACAGAAGAAGTAGATCTGGCTAGAGATAGAGATTCTTACAGACGGGCTGTGGTGAAGGCAATGTTCTGAAAAGGACATGCTACCGATGATGATAATTCAGCACCGTGTAATTTCAACACTACTATTTTCTTTATATTGTCATATCTAATTCTCTCTCTTCTTGTCATGTACAGCATTTTTCTCTGGCCTCTCATTTTCATTGTGACCATTTTTTTCCCTCTCTCAATGCTAATGACCTATTTGCCATTAATAGTAGAGTATTAGAATAAGTATTGCATTATATAGTACTCTCTTTGTGTCCACTGATATATATATATATATATTTTGTTCTATAATTTTGAGGTAAACTGTCCAATGATCTGATTTGTTTAGCACATCACCTGTAGTTGCTCTCTGCTGGGATTTTCCCCACCAGAAGAAATAACACTTCTTAAGTGTTTGAAATCTGTTGTTGGCTTTAGTATTTCATTCTTGGTAAAATATGTCAATTTCTTCTCTTGTTGCAAATATACCTTCATAATATATGTTATTAGATAATGAACAACAATGAGTTATTAAGCAGAGCTATTTAAAGCTAACATTTGAATGTTTTAAATGAATTTTTTCAGAACACTTACCTTATGTGTTTAGAAGCATATCACAGTGTTCTCTTATTACTATGACTAACACAACCATCTTACAAGAAGAAGTCAGATTACTATTGAACATATTCATGTTTGAATCAAAAAGTTTCTTCTAATTCACCTGATCCATATAAAACAAACTGAATTAGCAAGTGTTATTGACCTCAGCCTAACTCAGAGAATTGTTTAGTTTTTCTATTATAACAGAGGACACAAGTTGCTACCTTTATCAGGTCAGATATTTAAAGAGACAAGTAAAATATACATGTAATACATACATACAATTTCACAAATGTTCTCCACTTAATATACAATCTTTCACAAATGTTCTCAACTTAATATACAAATGTTCTCAACTTAATATACAAACGTTCACAAATGTTCTCAACTTAATATACAAACTTTCACAAATGTTCTCCAATTAATATACAAACTTTCACAAATGTTCTCCAATTAATATACAAACTTTCACAAATGTTCTCCAATTAATATACAAACTTTCACAAATGTTCTCCAATTAATATACAAACTTTCACAAATGTTCTCCAATTAATATACAAACTTTCACAAATGTTCTCCAATTAATATACAAACTTTCACAAATGTTCTCCAATTAATATACAAACTTTCACAAAGGTGATTACAATACAGATGGACAATGAAAACAAATCGTGTGTCAATAAGTGATCCCCAAAATCTTCTGTGAATCATAAACTGACTCTCATCACTCTCTTAGTCTTACAATCTTGTCCCAGCTCCTTTCATAAACTAACCAACAGTGCTATCTTTGGTTTCATAAACTCATCCATAACCTTGACTTATCAAATTATCTGGAACAGATGTTCTAGTCCACTTCTGCCAGTTGAACTGACCTATGACATTCAATAAACTCAGCTGCTCATTAACATGTCAATCCAAACCAATTACTAAAGTATTATGTATGGGAAACAACTAAAGGTTAAAACAGGCTACATTAGAGCACCTGCAGTCATTTGTTCCAAAACCCTACTGCCTTGTTAGTCACACCAGTGATTCTTCTGTTTACTTTCAGCACTCTCCCACTCTTCATGGGTTTACTTGTTACTTCTACTGTCTGCAGGCAGGTGATATCACTCACTCTGGGAACCCCAAACTATTCATAAATTCATTCTGTCGGCTATTTTTTTCGGCCCAGACACAGAAAAACAAAACCAGGGACAAGCATATAAAACCTGTAACATAGATCTTGTACAGACAACTGCCTTCCTTTATAAAAATGTTAATAATATAGCAAGCACTGACTCTATCACTGAAAATGAACATGCTGAAGTCGGATGTGTTGGGCCAAAAGGTGCAAATATAACAGTTATACTGCAAACCACAACACAACGCAGACACATCCACTTAAACTCTTTTTAAGGGCTGATGATGAAGAGGTGTACTCCTTTAGTCATCGGGGGAATGCAATCAAGCACTGAAATTGAAAAGCTTGTTCAGAATAGTGTCTTATGGCAAAGGCAGAATACAAGTCGTGTGTAAAATCTGGCAGAGGAAGAATATTAGATGATGAATGTGATCACATTCTAATTGTAGAAGTTATTTGTTTTCTCATATTTGATCTAGATCAAGTTGACAAATAACACAGAGATACTCAGGAGTGTATCAATGAAGACAAACTGCAGGAATTTGAAGGCAAGTTTAGCTTCAGTAGGCACAGAGGTCACATTTGAAGTGAAAGGAACCTTCAGGACTGCCCTGAGGCCACTTTGAACTTTTGTACTTGTTTTTTGTTTTTGTGCAGTAAAGTTCAAATTGACTATTATTTTAGAACTGAAGCTATATACTATTCAAATCAAACGTACTATCAACCCTTACGTATGCATGTGAGAGCTGGAAAATAACAAGAAACAAAGTTGAACGGATTAGAAAATAAATGTCTAAGGAAAATACTTGGTATAGCGTGGAACGAATTAAAAACAAACAAGGAAATTAGAGAAATCGCCAATCAACCACTATCTTCAGCAATCAAGAAAAGACAATGGTCATATGTTGGACATGTGATGAGAAGAGATAATAACCAAATAACAAAGTACGCCCTTATGTGGGAAACAACAGGTAAGAGGAAAAGAGGTTGACCCTTAGAGACACTGAGAAGAACATTGATCAGAGAGGCAAGAGCAGCAGGAATCGGCTAACTCAGTGAGATAGAGTTGCTTGCACAGAAAAGAGACAAATGGTGAGATTTGATAAAATATCTTTAGAAGGATTGAAAACTGCTAGAATAAAAATTTAGATAAGAGAAAGAGTTTATCTGGGTCTATACCCTATGGGTCAGCTACGGCTCGAAAGGTCAATAAATAGATAGAGATAGAAGCTATATATTAATATTATTCAGTGTTCATACGGTACAAGAAATAAACATGTTCTGTTTATTTTCTGAGCAGCAATTGATTTCAAATTTGAGTTGGATCACATATTATGGTATAGCAGAATTGAGGCAATAATGCAAAGTGGTTAGTGAGCTGGTCTACTCATACACCTGTTTATGTTAAATTGCCAGGTATGGTAAATGTTTCCTATGGGAATGTAGAACAGTTTGATGTGATGCTAACCATATCACACATAAATGTGCAGACTGGTGCTCAGAAGGGACACTAACATCATATCCATAAATGCTTAAGGCAAAACAGGAAACCTTGCTTACTTTTACTTACAGCAGGACTACAAAGTAACTAACACAAAATATAATCATGTTACTTCAGGATTACAAGAAATGATTAAAACAAAATATTATCTTGTTACTACAGGATTACAAGAAATAATAAAAATAAAATATAATCCTGTTATGCAGGATTACAGAAAATTATTAAAACAAAGTATAATCATGTTACTACAGGATTACAAGAAATGAGTGACACAAAATATAATTATGAAAAAGCAGGATTACAAGAAATGAGTGGTATACATATAATCACAGTACAGAAGCAACAATTTGCACTGCAAAAACAAGAACCAACAATGACTCCTCAAATGTTCCAGAGTTTTGATTGATGCTTCTTATGGTCTAACTGCTTGTGAGCATGTACAGTGAAAATAATGTCTGTGAATTCATACTTTTGTTGCCAAAGTGATCTTTTGTGCTATGTAAATGTGTTTTCAATGCACCTTTCACTTTATTTTTGATGTGCTTGGTTATATATAATCATTATCTATTTACTATAACATTCAAAAATGAAATGAAGAAGTCTAAAAAAAAGGTTGTAAAATCAACGTTTAAGTTAAAAAAAGGAACTTATTGTGAAGTATGAAAGAGGCTCATGTGTGGTGGATTTAGAGAAGAGGGAAAGTGACTAAAACCATCAGGCATAGTCTAAGTGGCAGATGAGAAAGAAAGAGAGAGAGAGGGAGAGGGGGGGGGGCAGAGGAGGAGGAGGAGAGAAACATCTGTAGTTATTTGGGGAGTCTGTGTGTTTATGGCTGGGGTATTCCTTACCTTGCAAACAATAACCTTTATAATCCTCTCCACCAGCCAGACAACACTTTTCACTAAGTTACAGTAAATGCAGAATTCATTTGATTACACAGCACTTATGTATTCTACTTGTTGTCCTCATGTTTTTTAATTCATTATTTAGGATACATTTAATTGTCCTATCTTTATCTTAAGCTGTGCATATCTGCTGCTTAAGTTGATCAACATTGGTATTATTTAGAGTCTAGGAGCTGACTATATCACTTTACATTATTTATAACAGAACAAAAACACAGATTCAGATTTCAAACAACCTCCTGGAACAGAATAAGTTCAGCACTGTATTTGTAAAATTCAATCTTACTATTTTGAATATAAAATAAATAAATCACAAACATATCAATACAGACATTTAGTACATAGATCCAAGCTGAATAAAATCTGTGCTAATATTTGCAACAGATAAACTGTAACTACACCGAATGAACTTTCCTAAAATGTGTTGTTTGTGAGCCATCCACTGTTTGCTTGGACATCAGGTGAAAATACAGCAGAAAATTAACTATAATTCCTCTGTCAAATCTGTTATAAAAAACACCTCTTCTGTCTTTTAGATAAGAATAGTGCTTGCGGTTTATCAACTCATTCAGAGTGAGGTTTTGTGAGGCATTATAGACCTGTAATCATAAGAAGGAATCAATAGCAATTTTCACAAATACATGTTAATTCTGTACACAAGGTATCAATTATTTAACTCATACTTTGCTTTAAATCTGAGATAAATATAAATTCAAATAGATACATATGTCTGCTTCATAGATCACCCACTCATTTCCTGGATATAGATGTTTTGTTAAGACATATTAAGTTTGCATCATCTTTGTTAAAAACATACTACAAGAACTGAAAACTTTCTGTTTTCTTTTTTTAAAGCTGATAGTTGAAGCTGACACTTTTTCCAATATGTGTTTTATTGCTGCTCACTCTACTTGACCTTTCTTCATATGTGTTGCCATATCAATGTCAAAGGAGAGTGTAATGTCAATGCCACGAACTGTGTTGCTTGTTATGTGTTTGATATTATTAACTTCCCTTCCACCAAAATCTTCTAGGCCTACCTTTTCCCCTCATTCTATCAAAGTTCTATAGAGGATCCTGGCTGGTAAAGACCATGTTACTTGATCAAATGATTTGACTGTAATTTCTATTTTGTGATTCAACACTGATGTCACTCAACCATTTTCTTTTTTATTATTTTATTTTCTGATTCGGTCTCCTCTTGTTACATTCAAAACTCTTCTCAGGCATCTAATTTCAGATCTGATGATTATTTTCCTGATTATTATTTCCCAAGTCTAGCACAGGTTGCAGAGTGCTATATTTTGTAACATTAGTTCTGTAATACTCAAGCCAACTGCCAAATTACCTGATTTGGCCTACATCTGTCTCAATCTCCTCATAGATTTTCCAACTGGAAGATTTCTATTTGAAATCTATCACTTGTCTTAGTGTTCTTGTTCTCATTAAAAATGTGCACATTGTCTTCTTTATTTTTTCTCTAGAACATGATGTTTGTTTGATTTTTTTTGGCAAACACCAGCTTTATATCTCCAGCAAAGTCCCAAAAAGAATTAATTTTGTGCAAAATAAAACTTTTCCCTTCTTTCCATCACTAGCCATGTGCTTTAGTGTCCTCCACTATTCAGGGAGATATTCTTTAACTTCATAGGTCCTCTCTTTTTATCGAGTTTTTGACATTTTGGGTAGACTTTTGTCCTCTATCAATTTGTCCAGCAGCCATTTTTGGCATATTCTTTTTGATTTCCAACTACCAGGGGTTCTTCAAGCAGAATGCCCATGGATCCCCCTGTTTTTTGTCCAAGATGGCTAGATATTGGATCTCACTACTCAAAGACCAGGGGAGGGGTAAAGCAACAAAGAAATCATGTATTTAATTTGTGAAAAATGTCCACTGACTACAGGTGGGATTAAACCAGGGACCTTCTTGCCCAGGGACCAACACCTTACCTCTAGACCATCAGCGCCCCCCCCCCCCCAATTTTAAAAACAAATATATAAGTTTAATTAAAGCAAGACACTTCTATCTATTTTTCAGCCACCACACTTCACCCAAAAATGTTTTCTATAATTCTTCCTCCTCTCCAAAATTTAAATTCTTGTCGTCTGAACAGATCAGCAGTCCTGTCATTATGACCAATACTGCAATCAGATGCTTTGTTCTGCACCTGCTGGTCAGGCTCTGTGTCAATGTATGTCTGTGTGGGCTGGTCATAGATGGGGAATGTACAATAACTGTATTCAAATAATTAAGTTTATATCTATTTCTCAGTTTCCAAAATCCATCCAAAAAGTTTCTTTACATAAGAAGATAAAAAAAATTATCTTGAACAACATAACATTTTCATATTTAATTGCTATTTCTCCAACATTATCTACAATATCTATCTATCTATTGTTCTTTTGACCTGAAGACGACACACAAGCAGAAATTCTAGACTCTTGAATCTTTCTTTCAACTGTCAGACCTTGCACAGGACCTGCATTGTGTCTTGCCACACGGCTCTGTTCTGGGCAAATTGCTCAATCTCGGCGAGGGAGCTGATGTCTGCTGCTGTTGCCTCTCACTTTAATGTTCTTTTTAGTGTTTATCTGGGTCAGCCTCTTTTTCTTTTACCCTCTGGTTCCCATATGAGGGCCTGTTTTGGGACTCTATTGTTAACTCTTCCCATCACATGGAATACAATACATATTTTAAAATATAGTTCAATGCAACATTCAAACAGATGTTAAATAAATACAAGCTACTTAAACAAGTATAATGAACAAATAATGCTGTTTCTACTCACAGTTATAGTGAAGACACTGAGAGAAATAAACTGATAAATAGCCATGAGCACACATGCAATGATGTAGTCCACTCTGAACGGAAAGTTCTCAATCTGAACAACGGTGTACAGAAAGAACTGTGATAGGAATCCATTAATGTTTGCTGCCAGCACAAACAGCATAAATGATATCCTGAAAATCAGCCAGAATCCTTTGGTGTGATACTATATGTTGTTATGAATTCTAAATTATACTTTTTGTAAAGTAACCTTTTCTTAAACACTTTGTGTTTTAAATAACACTTCATGCAGTAAAGAAAACATTTTTTGTGACACTTTATTTCATTTGAAACCTTGCTGACTGAGTGGTTAGTGTGTTTCTTTGTTGGCAAATTGTTTTGGGTTGACACAACTTCAGAATTTATCCAGCCTCTGAAAATGGGTACTATATATTTCTTTCTGTGAAAGTAGAGCAGCCAAGCATGATATCAACTACATCACCCACAAAATGTGCCATTGGTCACTGACCAATATATACCAGTATATACAACCACTATTAAACCATATTACTCATGTCTTAAGATGTGTAACCCTTTTCTACTCTGTAATAAATTACTTATCCGTGTAATACTATGCTACTGGAAGAAAAAGCCCCACATATGATCACTAACTGGTAAATGTAAGACTTCCAGGAAAGATGGCGGTCATTACTGCCACCTTCTGAATCCTTAATCATGACACCTACCAGTGGCGTGCTTCACTACATTCCATATTACAAAATACTACCACTTAATTGTAACATTAGGAGCACTAAAAATAGTACTTTCTTTGAACTTTTGACACACAACTGTGTGATTACCAATTAGACACATGGGAAACTCAGATTTCCTGTTTCAGGTAGATTTTTGACCCGAAATTGACTGCTTGGAACGGACATGATATTTGTATACTCAGATGGTCACCGTACGTTCATCAGTATGTTCAGCTAGCTTAAAGTATTATTTGCAGAGTTTTCAGAGTCACAAAGGGTTGCTAAATGTCGCCGATGACCAAGGAAATTTCCCTGGTCAAAGGGGGAAAAAAAAAAAAAGTAAAATGACAAATTTTTTTTAATTTGGCAAATTTTTTTGCGTATCTTAGGATCATGTCTCACGAAATAGGGGAAAGAAAAAAATCAACCGAAACAAATTAAACACTCAAGGGTCACCAGAAGTAGCAATTAGGAAGGTACATAGAGGGATATAATGATTGAACACCACAAACTATCAAATTTGGAAGAATTTGTGTTTTGATGCTGTGATTTTTATTACGGTATCGTAATCTAGGGTTATGTGAGGGTCAGCACTGAAACAATTTGTTGGTGTTTTGGCAAGTTTGTTTTTTTTTCAATTTATTCTAGTGAATTGGAGTTGGAAGAGAGTGTGGGCACTCTCTTTATGGTGAAATTGTCTGAAACTTTAGCCAGCACAGCCAACTTGGCTCACACTGGAGTTTGACCTTGCTAACACCAACAGACAATGCATAATCAAAATGGCTGCATGTTGCCCTGCTTTTGCAGATACTAATGCAGTCGCTTAAACAGTTTCAATAGCTTTGTTTGTTTTAATGTGTGTTTTCAAGGTAACTGGAGTGAGGAAGTGACTGTTCACTCTCTATTTGCTATAAGTAATTTGGAATTGTTGCTTGTGTGGCAATTAGGGCTACAAAGTAATCTACCTTGTCAACAGAATTTGCCAACCGCTAGTGTAATACTTCAATGTGTCATAATTCATTTGATAAATAACAAATCAATCTGAGTTCAAAGATAGTTATTTTCAGTCTGCATAAAATGAACAGTGTCTGGTCAGATTAAAGCAATGCCACCTTACAAAAATGTTTAAAAGGTACTAATTCAACAAAAAGCCCCTTTCAACCTTGCATCAGATGAGTTCACGAGGATCCTATATTTAAAATTCAAGGTAGTAACCACTACACTACAATTTCTATTTACTTAGAAAAGTATTATAACATTACACCTATAAGTTAATTTAAGTATATGAATTACATACAAGCAATAGTAACCAGAAAACAAAGAATAAAAAACTAACAATATAAAAAAAAACATTTAACATGTACCTACTATAATACATGTTGTCTAGTTCACAGAAAAAAAGCATTTAATTGAAAAAACAAAGTTAAAAAAACTGTATGAACATGTCTATAAGCAAAAAGAAAATGAAGCAAATGAACTAGTGTAGAGAGAATCAATTAACTGTACAGTTCTTGAGAAAAAATAACATAATTGAATTAATTAGCAATTGGAATACATTACAATGAAACATACAACTTTTTTGTTTCTCTGTTTGAGTCTTGGGTATAAATAAATTGTGTTGCTGCAAACACTAGAATATTATCAATGCTGACTAAATAGGGCTGTGACAGGTCTGGGAAAACTGTAGAAATAGTTGGCCATGATGGTGGTTTGTGCATGAGTTTACAGACCTCTTGGGTTCTGGTTGAATTCCCAAAAGCAGCCAAATTTTCAGGCTCACGCAACTTTTGAGTTCATTCAGAAGTTGAAAATGGGTACCAGAGAAGGTTTGACAGCCTGACATGACACTAACCACATCACTCATAAATGTGTCAACAATATTCACTGATGTACTAACTTGTCAATATTCACTGTTGTGCTAAAGTGTCAATATTCACTGATGTGCTAAAGTGTCAATATTCACTGATGTACTAAAGTGTCAATATTCACTGATGTACTAAAGTGTCAATATTCACTGACGTGCTAAAGTGTCAATATTCACTGATGTACTAAAGTGTTAATATTCACTGATGTACTAAAGTGTCAATATTCACTGATGTACTAACTTGTCAATATTCACTGATGTACTAACTTGTCAATATTCACTGTTGTACTAAAGTGTCAATATTCACTGATGTGCTAAAGTGTTAATATTCACTGATGTACTAACTTGTCAGTATTCACTGTTGTGCTAAAGTGTCAATATTCACTGATGTGCTAAAGTGTTAATATTACCTGATGTACTAAAGTGTCAATATTCACTGATGTACTAAAGTGTTAATATTCACTGATGTACTAAAGTGTCAATATTCACTGATGTACTAACTTGTCAATATTCACTGATGTACTAACTTGTCAATATTCACTGTTGTACTAAAGTGTCAATATTCACTGATGTGCTAAAGTGTTAATATTCACTGATGTACTAACTTGTCAATATTCACTGTTGTACTAAAGTGTCAATATTCACTGATGTACTAAAGTGTCAATATTCACTGATGTACTAAAGTGTTAATATTCACTGATGTACTAAAGTGTTAATATTCACTGATGTACTAAAGTGTTAATATTCACTGTTGTACTAAAGTGTCAATATTCACTGATGTACTAAAGTGTCAATATTCACTGATGTGCTAAAGTGTTAATATTCACTGATGTACTAACTTGTCAATATTCACTGTTGTACTAAAGTGTCAATATTCACTGATGTACTAAAGTGTTAATATTCACTGATGTACTAAAGTGTCATTATTCACTGATGTACTAAAGTGTTAATATTCACTGATGTACTAAAGTGTCAATATTCACTGATGTACTAAAGTGTTAATATTCACTGATGTACTAAAGTGTTAATATTCCCTGATGTACTAAAGTGTCAATATTGACTGATGTACTATAGTGCCAATATTCACTGATGTACTAACACCAAATTCTCTATAAAGCAGTGGTTTCCAAAGAGTGTGCAGTGGCTTCCAAGAATGCAGTGAAACTTTGGCAGCAGTTAAACAGCAGCAAGGATATTGCTGTGTACCTTCTCAGTAATTAGAAATCATGAAATGACAACATCCACATAAGTGTACCATTTTTAGTACATAAATGAGTTTCTACAAGATAGTGTTAATTTTGTCATTATTTATCCTTTGATATATGCTATTATCATCTTATATATCCTAAAGATCTACAACAATTACTTAATGAAATAAACATGACAAGCAAAAAATATGGACTAGATATGAATACCAAAAAGACTAAAACTATGATCATAAACAAAGAAGATACTCAAAACCCACAAGTGGATATCAAAATAGAAGGAATAGACCTGGAGACAGTTCAGAACTACAACTACCTTGGACATATTATAACCAGTGATGGAAAATGTACAACTGAAATAAACAAAAGATTATGAATGGCAAAAAGTAATGTTAATGTCATGAAGAACATACTAACATTAAAACAAATAACACCAGGGCTAAAACTAAGAATAACAAAATGTTACATCTTCTTAATATTCCTATATGGTGCAGAAACATGGACATTAGACAAGAAAACAGAACAGAGAATTGAAGCCTTTGAAATGTGGATATATAGAAGAATAGGTAGAATTGGATGGAAGGAAAAGAAAACAAACGATGAAGTCTTAAAATAACTAAAAATGAAAAGAGAACTACTAAGCACAATTCAAACAAGACAAATGTGATTTTTGGGCCATGTTAAAAGACACAACAGCCTACTAAAACTAATCTTGGAGGGAAAAATACAAGGTGGCAGAGGCAGACCAAGACTAACATGGACGAGTAACATCAAAAGATGGACAAATCAGCCTATGACAACCTGCACCATCAAAGCAAGAGACAGAGCAGAATGGCGCTCCATGGTAGCCAACCTTCGTTGCGGAGAAGGCACTCGATGATGATGATATTCTTTCAGGGAATCATAGTTGACCTGACTTATACGATTGTAACTGTTACGAGGGCCCCGTCAGTATATGATCAGCAGGAAAAGGAAGCCACAAGTGTCATAAGTTAGGGAACCTCCATCAAAAGTCATGAGGAGTACCCTTTAAGTTGCATTTATAAAAATAAAAGTCATAACAATACAGTGTTTAGATACTGCTGATGTGTGTGTGTTGTTCCTACAGTGGTGCTGATGAGAGCAGCACTGTCATCATTCTCTGTTTAAGTGTGATTGAGGAAGACTTAATATGAGCATCCAAGTGTCTGCTGCAATGAAGACATTAATGTGTTGAGTGTTCTGACAAGAAGGGAAATGTTTTGAATTTTGACTAGACAAGTAATGCTATTATTTATTTGTTACTTCCTCATAAATTCCTGTACTCTCAGCAATCTTGCTTTGCTATTCAAAATGATTTGTCACAATGACCTTCCATGCATCCAGTTCTTTGTGACATCGTTAGTGTGAATCTAAATCTTTTTCTGGTCTCAAGATGCCTAACAGACCTTCGGCTGAAACATGCCAGTAACTTATAGCTGACTGTTTGCATAAGAATCAGTGAACCAGAACTGCCTACTTCACCTTCAAATAATGATCTGGAAGCAGTTGAACCAATGTGACCAAATAAGTAGGAATGGGGAGAAAGGGTAACTCATTACCCAATAATATCACGTTGAAGTAGAATATGTTAGGCTGAAAGTTGCTGCTATAGCAGTTCAAAACAATGACAAAATACATCTATGCCCTTTTAGCATTCTTTTAAAGGGGAGCAATGTATGTGAGTAGTTGTTGGAAACATACAAATAAAGAACAACCTTTTCATCTGCCCAACATGTGATTGTCTGCCCTTTTACAGTTCACCATCAAACAAAACAATTTCTTTGGTAGATCTAGATTTGGCATGCAAACCAAAATCCAGCCCAGCTCAGCTGTGACCAACATAATGGATTTTATGCTTATTATGCCAGGTTGTGCCTGGCACCATGTCCTGCCTTCTTACCTTCAGCAGTTTCTGCTGGCAGTGTGTGGAAGAGATTCAATTTCTTGACAGACTGGCTGTTAACAGGCCAGCTAATAATAGGGTAGACAGAAGCTTGATGTCCAGCCTATCCCAGACATCAAGTCTAACCTGCTAAAAAGTGTGACACAATGCATAAAACATTCTTGAAACTTGAACATTTTCTCAAATAATATTTGTGACTTTGCTTCACAACATGGCTGGAATAAAAGTATATTAATGCAAATGCTACAACAGAAAACTTGCCAAAACATGAAAAAAATTAAATTTCTATTAATTTTACATCAGCTAGTTAAAAATGTATGTTAAAGGAAATGACAACAGTGTACAAATAAGAAGTGGAATTAAACAACACTGCAACAACAACAAAATATTGACACATTCTAATAATAACATTACAATAAAACCATCACAGTTAAACTATGTATCTACAGCACTAAAAAATATATTAAAATCAAAAAGAAATCAAAAGTAAATAAACAAAGTAAGTAAGAATTGTACAAAGTTATGCATATAAAGCTGTAGCTCACATTACAAAAATGCATAATCTGATATCCCAGTTATGATATTAAAACCAATAACCATGTTTTCATTCAAATGGAACCATACTTGCCAGGTGGTTGATATTTAATTATTATTAACAGTGCTTGGTTGCCATGACAAACTAGCATAATAATTTCTATTAATGCATGAGTAAAATATGTCGAAACATAACCTATTGTTATTCCTGAAAGATAGTTATCTTATGAAGACAACATATTCTGTTTTATAGAAATTTAACTTGTCATATACTTTTACTGTAGACAAATCTATAAACATAACATAATGCAAGAATTCATCAGTTTTTGACTGACTGATTCACGCTGACACTGAAAAGCTGTTATATTTGTGCAGATTTTAAGCTTTAAAATGTTAAAATATTGTTAAAAAAACATCTTCTCCTTGTGCATTTGTTCATTACTTCTCTTCTTCATCTGCCCTTAGGCATAATTGCATAGTGTAATGGCTACACACAAGCCTCAATATTTGCAACTTTCACCCTGCACATCAGACATGGTATTGGTGTTGCTGTTCCTTTCTGACACCAACTCACTTAACCAAACTAGCTTGTTTCCACATCTACCGCTTGGGGGATATAGTAAAATTGTGATCAGTTCAGATTAACCGACCATGACTCCAACGTTTGAGCTATTGAGTCACTGACTACTTCAAGCCCATTCACTGTCTGGTTACTTGAAGCCACCTAATGTAACTGTCACTTCTATATCTTCTCCAGATCATAGAAATAAGAAAGTGTGACACCAAAATGTCAATGAATTTACTGCAGGATTAATATACTCAAAAGTTGTATCAATTATTTTGACTTTCAATAAAAGATCATGTTAAAAACAAAAACTAATAAATGACAATGATATATCCTTGTTTAGAAGAGTACCATAACACAGATGTTAGAATGCAATCACAAATAACTAATTATCTACACATACAATAGCATGTTCTCATAAAAAACTTCTTACAATGTTCAACAAAATGCAACTATTTTTAATACAGTTTTTCCACTGCACAGTTTCTCAGCCCCAGAGACACAACTAACTCTTCACTTGGATATCTCTGTACCTGTAATCTGACCATTCAGCTGCTACCAGCTGCAACAATTTGACTTCCAAACTCTACAACTTCAAGATGCACTCAGTCTCAGTGGAAACCAGAGATTTTTGTTGACAGGCGTGAATTGAGTGGTGCTAACCAAATCATCCATGAAAGGTGCAGATGGTCATCAAGAAGTAATATTGACATCACAAGTGTACAAGAATGAGCAGAAACCAGCTCAATGAATATCTTGTAGTAAATAGGCAACAGAAGTAGAGTCATGTCAATGAAATCAAAGACACATGAATTACACCTTTCTGAATTGATTTTGTTCAAGGACTTTTAACCGAGACTTTATTGTCATTCACATTGATGTTAGTCTAGATCCCACATATTTAGTACACCCTTTCCTTCTTGATGGAAGCTCTGTTATCCTACTGTAGATATGACTAAACTAACTCAAAGAGAATGATTCCACTCTGATAGGGCTGAAATTTCTTTATAAAATCTCTAAGTAGCAATTTAAAGTAAAATGAGATCTGTGGTAAAAATAATATCAACAATTGAGTGGAAGAAAAGAGACATCTTGAACAACAACTGTGATACCATTTACTTGTATAAAGCAAGTTGTTATAGAAACATTCAGTACAAAGAAAACATAACCCTGGATGGCAGACAAGCATTTTAAATTGAGAGAAGGCATGATGAGAATATTATTAAACAAAAAAGACATTAACTGTGATTTAGGAAATAATAAATGTAGAAACTGTTCAAAGATTGTTTCACAAATAACAAGCATTTAACTGTTAGAGAAATTTCATGTTGAATAAAACATCTGAAAGAAGCTGATCTGACATATTCTCAATGAATTAAAACAATTAATTAAGGGCTGCTTGTAAATTATATTTGATTGATAAAAAAAAAACGAACTAAATCTTAAACAAAATGTTCAACAGAGAATAGGACAATGAAAAATCATATGAGACAACAACGTAAGGCAGCTTGATAAAGATTGATAATTTAATTGGAGCCAAACCAGGAGAAATATGACAAAACAACCAGCTGCTGTCTCTGGTAAGATTTTAAATTCAGTTGCAAAGTAAAATGTCTTGCACACAAGCTATCACATAACTGTTGGTGTTGCCAAATATAAATATAAACAAACCAAAAATGCACAATAAAATGCACCAATTCACCACACAATCTTGAGTCTAAAATTGATGTCTCCTTACCAAAAGTGAAACTGTCAAATCTGTTACAATGTCAAATCTGTTACAATCTTTATTCTTTACACATAAACAATATTTTTTAAAACACATACACAACATTCATACATAAGTTGGAAATGTCACAAAACTTTAATGTGGAAACGACATTAACAAATGATTATGTTAAATGAATTATTATACACTTACAAAAAAAAACTAAAAGGGCTAATAGTACTCTCAGACTTTCACATTGGAGGTTATATAGAATATAGCAAAAGAAAAAAAAAGTTATGCTATATGGCACACTTTTAGAATGCCAAGAAGCTAAAGGAGCAAAATACTTGCTCAATGATGGGTGTTCCTGCTGATGATTGGATTGTTTCCTGTTGCAAGCTAAAGCTTTATCAAGTCTCCTATCAATATCTCTATATCTTTCTACCTGATAATTAGGCTGTAAAGCTCTTCTGTGTAAAGAGTTTCATACCATCTATTATAACATTTTACAAATAGTTTATAAAGAGAATGCTTACAGGAAAGTTGGAAAGTAAATGTTGGCGTAAATGTTATGACTAAACACTAACAGAAAGAAAGCACTTACTTGTAAATGAAGATAACAGTGGCACTATGTCACAATGAATGTCACAATGAATGTCACAATGCCTCCTCAAGCAATAGCACTGATGTACAACCTTAGGACTACAAGTCAGACCACTTGAAGAGTGTTCATATTCTAAGCACAAACAAATCTTGTCACACTGATTAACTTACTTTCATGTGTCAACAAGGATTACTTACTGTGCACCTTCTCCTTTCCTTGTCACATGCCACAGACAAATAAGGATATTTACAACTTCCTACCTATAATATTCATATCAATTATGATGCACTGTTAGGGTTAGAACTATGGTAAAGTGTTTCTTCTACTTCTTTGTTTGCTCATTTAGCAAATGGTTTAGAGGTTATTTTTTTGTTACGTTCACCAGCTTTCATCTCTGGTGAAGTCCCAAGAGAGACTAGGAACTGAATTTTGTGTGTTAGTCCAATTTTTTCCTGGCAGCAGTGTGCACAGGGGTCCCTCACCATGCAGGCAGATAACTCTGTCTTCGGAAGTATTCATATTTTTTTCGTTGAAGAATAATTGATGCTTCAAACTGAGCTAGGCTGCTGAGACCAGGGATGGTTGCCACAGAGAGAAATCACAAATAAAAATCCCAACTGGTGCAGCTGGGATTCGAACTCACAACCTCAGTCTCGAGACAGGTGTCTTGCCTCAAGACCAACCATTTCCCTGGTTTAAAAGTTGTATTGCACCTTCAGCAGACTTTTGTTCAGAAATGCTTCACAGTGTCTTTGGTTTTATTTTCTTTCTTCATGCAAAGCAGTACTTGCTAGAGTTGTCTTTTCTAGGAAAGGGATCACACCACACTGATACATCTAATGTTATTTTATGGATTTTAATTCGTTTGCAGTGATACCGAGGCCTTCCATAACCAATAACCAATCTAATGTTAACAAACATTTCTGTCAATTGTGCCTTTTTGACTATAAAATAAAAATCTACCTTTTCACTTGTTCAGCCTGGTAGTACATGGCTGCCTAGATAATAATAGTTCATTTCTTAGTGTTGTGTTCTTAGTGTGGCTTCCCTACCAAAATATGCTTCAGATCCATCAGAAAAGCAACATCATATCCAATGTGCTACCTTTCAACTACACTTCAATCATTCATGCTGTCACAGTGTATTATAACACTCCACTCTCACCAATTTCCTTGTTCTCCTCTTGTAATCCTCAGAGTTGTTGAGGCAACAATGATAGCTGCAACCAGCTTCCTCCATTCCTTTCTACTTGTTGTGAGCTAACAGATCCAAGACATGTCCATCCTTTAAATAAGTTCCTTCCCATTATCTTGTCTATTTTCATATTTTCTTTGCCTTTACATCAGTTCTTGCAAGGGACCTCAGTAGCCAATTGGGAAAATTACCCCACTAGCTACCAGTGAAATGTGCTAGACAAATGACAGGAAATAGCCTGAGAGACAAGATCAGAAATGAAGAACTGAGAAAAAAGCTAGGAACAGCCCCACCATAGAATATATAAAGAAAAAAACAGATAAAATGGTTTGGCCATGTGACAAGGCAGAGTGACCAAAACACAACAAGTCCTCAACAAATGTTGTGATAACACCAGACATAGGGGTAGACCACGAAAAAGATGGATTAACAGAATATTACAAGCACTAGGAAACTTAACAGCAGTAGAGGTGAAAAGAGGTGCAAAAGACTGCAAATTATATCTACCCTCGACACTGAAAGGCATATGAGGAAGGAAAGAAGAAGAAGCTACCAACGACTGGACAACCATGTTTGATTCCCACAGGAAACAGTGTGAATTGTAATCTTGGTTGGAAAAAATACCACTGCAGTCGACTCAGCTGATGGCAGAAATAAGTACTAGAGTAGCACTCTGGGAAGGTGAGGAATGGTGCCTTGCTTGTGAGTTATGATGCTTGAGGCGACACTAGACAGGGGTCTCTGAACACTTCTGGATAGGTGGCCGAGCACATATGGGTAAAAATGCGCATATTAAAATGCAGCTTTACCAGTTCTTGCAAGGTCTTGCATCTTGTCTGAGATAGTGAGTGGGATATTATATACCATAACACAATATGTTTCCGGTGTCATGGTGGCTGCGTGTAGTCGCTGTTTTTTATAATTCGGCAATTGCTGATATATTTTAATGATTTACGCGACAGTCTAGTTGTGAAATTATGTGTTGCTGTTCCCCATTTGGTGTATGTTTTACTTCTGATGTGTGGATGAACTGTGATTACCGATATTTAAGTGGAATATGATTTATTCTTCTTTGTGTCGTGTGTTCGCGGTTCGATAGACAAGCACATGGTTCGACAAAAATGTCACCGGCAAACCAGGCATGTTCAACCCATATGTGAAAAGTCTGTGAAGGTGGATGGGGCAGATGAATCAGAAATGATCAACGGCCCAGAAAGCGAAAACAGCAAAGTGTGTGGTACACATGAGGCATATTCAGAACACGAAAGGTGAATATGGCAGACCACCGTGAAAGAGATTGGAGCCTCAACACGTACTAGTCCAGAGGAAGCCATGGAGAGGAATTCGAACTTATGTCAGAGGAAAGATCTTAAAATAAATACTTGGACTGTTAGGACTCTATATCAAGAAGGGAAATTGGAAAATCTGATTCTAGAAGCAGAATGAATAAATATAGATATTTTAGGCATATCAGAGACAAGATGGAAAGAATGTGGGTACATAGAGGACAAAAAATATACATTTATATACTCAGGAAACACAAAGAACATCAAAGGGGGTTGGAATACTGATAAAAAGAGAGCTACAAAAATATATAAGTAACCACTGGACATACAGTGATAGGATTATACTACTCAAGTCGAAAGCAAAACCATTCGACATAGCAATAATACAGACATATGCACCTACTCAAGACTACACAGTTGAACAAATAGAGGCATACTATGAAGACCTAAATAAAGTTATGAAGCAAGTGAAATCTTCAGACATCTTGATTGTAAAGGGTGACATGAACGCTAAAGTAGGAAAAGGTAGATATAAGACCATTATAGGAAACCATGGTTTAGGAAAAAGAAATGACAGAGGAGAAAGATTAATACAATTCTGTGAAGAAAACAGGCTGATAATATGCAACACCTACTTTGAGCAAGAGAAAAGGAAACTATACACATGGAAAAGCCCTAGAGATAAGAAGAGGAATCAAATAGATTACATAATGATAAAAGAAAGGTTCCGTAACAGCGTAAAGAAAGCCAAAACCTACACAGGAGCAGATATTAATTCAGATCACAATCCTGTAATGATTAAAATGAAAATCAAACTAAAGAAAAACGAGCAAGAGTCTAATTCAACAAATCCACTAGATATAACAGCTTTAAATCAATAAATCAAAAAGATATTAAAGATACCTATACAATACGAGTAAAGAACATATACCAGAAGCTGCTAGAAGAAGGAATTGAACAATACAGAAGAGAAAATCCTGATGAAAAAGTAACAACCAAATGGCAATGCATAAAGAAAAGCATACAAAAAACCTGCAACACCTTACCCAGAAGAGAAAAGAACAAAAAACAAAAATGGATAACTAACACCATCTTAGAAAAAATGGAAGAAAGGAGACAAGCGAAGAACACTGCCCAATACAATAAAATAGATAATGAGATACGCAAAATGTGCAAAAAGGCAAAAGAAGACTGGCTCAACCAAAAATGTATAGAAATAGAAACTATGGAAAGCAAACAAGACTTAAGAGGAATGCACACAGAAATAAAGAGAATGACTAATAAAAATAAAAAAGCCACAGAAGGTGGATGCATTGCAGACAAAAATGGAAAAATGCTAACAGACAATAAGGATATTATAGATAGATGGCAGGAATGTATAACAGAACTATTTCAGGATCAAAGGGACAAGAAACCAGTTATAAAATGTACATCAGGCTATAAAATCTTAAAATCTGAGGTGGAAAAAGCTATAAAAACAATGAAAAAGGGAAAAGCAACAGGACCTGACAGCATACAGATAGAGATGATACAGACACTAGAAGATTTTGGCACTGAAGTGATTACAGACATATGCAACGACATATACCATACAGGATACATATCAAATGAACTAAAAACATCAACTTTCATTGTATTGCCTAAAAAGAATGGTGCAGTTGAATGCAGTGACTTTAGAACAATAAGCATAATGAGCCATGTTACAAAAATCTTACTAAAAGTTATACAAGAAAGGATTCAGAATAAAATCAATACTGAATTAGATGAGCAGCAATTTGGATTTAGGAAAAATAGCAGGACAAAAGAAGCCATATTCTGCATGAGAACATTAATAGAAAAATACACAGAAGTAAATAAACCAATATATGCCTGCTTCATAGACTACACCAAAGCTTTTGATAGAGTACACCACAAACAACTTATAGAATGCCTAAAAGAGATACATCTAGATGACATGGACATACGACTAATATGTAATCTATACTGGGAGCAAACAGCAATAATAAAATATAACAAAGAGAACTCTACATCCATTGATATAAAAAGAAGAGTAAGACAGGGATGCATCCTATCACCAAGCTTGTTCAATCTATACACTGAGCAAATCTATAAAAACATCATAGAGATGCCAGGCCTACAAATTAATGGAAAGATAATCAATAACCTAAGATATGCTGACGATACTGTACTGCTAGCAGAAAATCCTAAAGATCTACAACAATTACTTAATGAAATAAACATGACAAGCAAAAAAAAATATGGACTAGATATGAATATCAAAAAGACTAAAACTATGATCATAAACAAAGAAGATACTCAAAACCCACAAGTGGATATCAAAATAGAAGGAATAGACCTGGAGACAGTTCAGAACTACAACTACCTTGGACATACTATAACCAGTGATGGAAAATGTACAACTGAAATAAACAAAAGAATATGAATGGCAAAAAGTAATTTTAATGTCATGAAGAACATACCAACATCAAAACAAATAACACCAGGGCTAAAACTAAGAATAGCAAAATGTTACATCTTCTCAATATTCCTATATGGTGCAGAAACATGGACATTAGACAAGAAAACAGAACAGAGAATTGAAGCCTTTGAAATGTGGATATATATATAAGAATAGGTAGAATTGGATGGAAGAAAAAGGAAACAAATGATGAAGTCTTAAAACAACTAAAAATTAAAAGAGAACTACTAAGCACAATTCAAACAAGACAAATGTGATTTTTGGGCTATGTTAAAAGACACAACAGCCTACTAAAAGCAATCCTGGAGGGAAAAATACAAGGTAAAAGAGGCAGAGGCAGACCAAAACTAATGGACGAGTAACATCAAAAGATGGACAAATCAGCCTATGGCAACCTGCACCATCAAAGCAAAAGACAGAGCAGAATGGTGCTCCATGGTAGCCTACCTTTGTTGTGGTGAAGGCACTCGATGACGAACACAATCTGGGGTCCAAGACATCCATCCAGCTGTAGAGCTGATCCAGACCAAACTACACCTCCAAGTGGTGCTACAGGAAAAAAGACTAACCTGTCTGCCCATGTAAGTAGAGTCCAAGAGTGAAGGCAACTCAGTACTCAAAAATGACACCTAAAGTCGGATGTGTTGAATTGAAAGGCATCAATATTACAGCCTAGCTACAAACCAGAACACAACTCATCTATGCCATAACATCCTTTTATTAGCGCATGATGCAAATGTCTGATGTTATTGTCCTAATATCCTAAAATTCCTTTAGTTATTATCAGATGAATGCCAGAAATAGATAACACAATAAAAATAAATAATAGTCACACATAATTTGTATTTACATCACATTCTTGTTCTGGAGTCTCAAAAACATTTGTCTTGCTTTAAAGTGTCAAAATCTTAGATTTCTTACCGTCATATTAACGACTACAGCAATAACAGCTGTAAATATGACCAGTTCCAGGGCCCAATCATAATCAGCCAGTCCCATTTGGTGTAGAAAAGGATGTAAATGCACAAGAAGTCTGAGAAGGCAGCCATTACTCCCAGTGAGATAACAAATGCCAAAAACCATGCCCTAAAGCGGAATGTATGGAGGTTATGACTTAACTATCAGATCAATTATTGTACACAAATGTAAATATCTGCTCAAGATTATTTGATTAGTCTCAGCTGAGCCTAATTAAAGACACATATAAGTACCAAGTTAAAAAACATAATGGTAATGACATGGTACAAAATATTGTTGGGATGTGATATATTTTGAAATATGAGACCTAAGCTGTATTGGGTTGGAGGTAACTAGTTCTCTTCTTTTCTCTGCAAATCAAGTACCTATTTACAGTAGATTTTATTAGTGTTTATTGATTTTTATTTACAAAGAATCCCATATGAGTCCGGTAACTAGCAAATGGCTAGAAAATGTCTCATAAGAATAAAATACGGCACAATGAGATCATTAATAATAAGCAACATCGCCAGAAAAAGGTGAAAAGAAAATGCTAAATAGAATTGGGTACAAAAGGTTCCAATTATCTTAAACTAAAGTTTAAATAGGGAAATTGTACCACAGACATGGAAAAAGACCATATACCAAAGAAATGATAAGACACAAGTAACCCAAAGATTACAGACCTACTAGCTTATTCAACAGGGCTGACGTGAGACATGGGAGATAAACAACTCCTATTTTTGCACACACACAAAAATAAGACACAATGTTCTGGCTGCAGAGACTCACTGATCATCTATCTTCTTCTACCTTTTTAGCTCCCTGTGGAGCATAGGTCTTCAACAAACACTTTTCAAATCGTTCTGTTTTTTGCCATTCTTTTAAGATCATTCCATGTCTTCCCCCATCATCTTCATCTTCCCCATCATCTATATGGCTCAGAAAATAGAAGATGCTTATATGAAAGAGATAAAAACATGCACTTGTGTTTTGGTAATTTCCATTCCCAAGCACAACTTCATTGACAATTCATTAATGAATGCACATGATCAAATTGTGTGGTATCCATTGTTGTTACAGCTGTCATCACAGCACTGCAGACAAACCCATAAGATGCTCTCAGCAGATTAGACAATGTGTGTATTCTGATGGTTCCTGTAGTTTGCTGGTTGTATACAAATCTAGTTCATCCTTGCACATTGTCATTCCTTCTTGTTTGTTGCTGTATTCAAAATTGCTCATCAATAATTGTTTTGATTTTCAGCACACAATCACTGAGGGCCCTCAAAGCATTTGTCTTGTGCATCCCCAGCACTGAAGACCATGCTATATGCTCCTTTGTTGCCACAAATCCCAGCATGACCTGCACAGTATGAGTTTTGTATCATTTCAAGCCTCTATTTTCTACTTATGCAGGATACACCAGTTCTGGACCTTTCAAAGCAATGACTTGAGTCCATCATGGTAACTGACCCATTCTGAAACTCAATCAAAGGCAGAAGTAACTCCTTCCATTCCCAAACTGGAGATTGTTAACATGCAAGTAAATAACACTTAATTCAACAAAATATTAAAGAATTCATGAAATGAATTTCTGGAAAAGCTGACTAAAATAGACATTTAACAATCCGTGATGTAATGAATTTTGAGGTATTTTGCTAGCAATTAATCTATCATAGTAATTTGTATCAGGACCACATATGTTAAAACAAAGACAACAGACAAAAAATAGCAGACACTATGACAGTTACTTGAACTATTTCATCATACAAATCAACACTCCTATAGTTAGAGGAGCTGCATGACAATTACAAATAATGTACATTGTATTAGTAAAATGAGAAATAAAAACCAATTGCATTAATGTACAATTCATCTTAAGCTTTATCTGAAGCTTGATTACTAACCTATAAGCAAGAGGCTTTGTTCAATAAGCCCAACATAACAGAATTTGTGTAAAAAAAAACCATAAATCTAGTAGGAAGTAATACTACAAAACATGTTTCATTGGTATATCATATCTGCTTTGTGGCCAATAATGCTAAAACATGCAGTTTATTAATTCAAGAAATTGTATCTACCAGTTTATGTACAAATATTTTGTACACTTCTTCACTTGCACCCATATAACTACATCAACCTCTCCAACAAAATTGGCCCTTCATCTCAACTGGTGTTTTACCTTCATCCAAATGTTGTTCCATCTTCATATCAACTAGGATTCAATTTTCATCTCAATTAGTAGTTTATTTTAATTCAATTGTTCATCTATCTGCATATCAACTAGTAGTATATCTTCATCTGAACCAATGGTCTATTTTTATCTCAATTGTTGATCTGTGTTCACCTCAAGACACTGTCACTCATTTCTATCTATGAGGCCATTACTCAATATCTCTTGTGAAGCTGACAATTCTTCATGGAGGACATGTTTGTTCTCCCCATATGAACACATGTCTACTTGTTGAATTCTTGTGTATAATAAAACAGTTGAGTTGGTAGTGACCAGCTCTCAATCTGAAGATCTTTGTTTGTTCTTGATAATAATCATTATGCCCCCATTCTCCTCATACAATGATAGCAAGAGATATCTCTGGCTGGACCAACAATAAACAGACTATGTTGTTGCAGATTTTAAACTCTGCCCTCAATGCAAATCATTTAGAACAATTAGAAGTGAGAGAAGATGCAGTTTGCATATATTTAGAATAGAATAATTCTTGTTATGCTAATAACATAATATACCATTGACAGCATATACAGTCTTATAAGTTTGCAGTTACTGAAGTGTAAAATACAATTTCTGGATTTTGAAGGGAAATGAAAATGAGCATATTAGTCTGAAGAAAGTAATTAAGAGAATTTTTGTTTTTATTTGATCATGATCATAATAACACCACACTTGGAGTTTGGCTCAACAGCTTGGTCAATCTCAGCAGTTAAATGATCCATACCAACAGTCCAGACAGACAGCTACCAAGTAGATAGGGGCACTATCAGTTAAATTGACACAACTGAGAGTGAATTAAACACGTTTGCTGCAGCACTCTTCTAAAAAATTGTGAAGCAAATCTACTTCCTGCTGATGACATCATACTGACAACAGATGTGCAGGGCCTAAAGGTGTAGATGTCGCAGCTTTGCCAAAAATTAGCGACACAAAGCATCCATGCCCAGTTAATGGGTGAACGCTAAAAAGAAGATTAGCTAACGGATCAGAGCAAACATGGCTGCCCATATCTGGCCAGTTAAGAACTAAAGACTCAACATTACAATCAAAATTATATGAAGCTAAAGAAGTGCACAAGTACTTTTCTGCTGGTGCAAACACTAAGATAAGACCCCAAGAACAAAACAAGAACCAAGAAAATCAATTGTATAGTTATAAATAGCACAATAATGATTAAGTGGTTGCCATATGTTTTAAGTTTTCTTTTTTAGTAGAACAATAAAGTATTACAGATAAACTTATTGAAGGGATAATCATTTCAGCTCACTGTAAAGAAAAGACATTCACAAAACATTTTCTTTTGATTGTCAAAGACTAGCTCTCTAATTCTATCAATGTTTTTTTATTACAAGGGTGGTTCAGTGAGAAACAGAACAAATTATAACAATCGTGTGTAAGGCTGATATCATTGTGTCTCGTATAAGGAGGAGGTGATCTTAAGTTATCAATATATGGTACTTGTATGCTCTCAGCACACACAAAAACTTGGGAAACAGTTCGACTAGATGGCTGTACCCTTGCAACAAAGCACCAAGCAAGAGCAGTGAAGTTTCAGAGATTTTATTTTAGCAAAGGTATGAAACTTATAGAGATTCATCGTCTGATGAGAATTCAGTAATGATGACAGGTGTATAAGTTACACAAATGTATGAATGGACAATGAGTAGTTCAACAATGATGTCACTAGTGTAGAGGATTCTCCTCACCCGGGTCCTGCAATCATGGTAGTCACAGAAGATAACATTGCAGCTGTGGAGAATATTAAGTGGAAAAACTGGCATGTCGCAGCCAAAGGAGGTGGCATTAGGACATCAGTGCTGGATCAGGCAATCATATTATTCATGAGCTGAAGTTAAAAGAAAATGTATGCAAGATTAGTACCCTAGCGATGGACACCTAAAAGGAAAGACAGACATATCAAAGCTTGCAGGGAGCTTTTGCGTAAGAAAGAGACTGCTGATGAAGCATTTCTGCAGCATATTGTCACTGTGAATGAGAGCTTGGTACACTTCTACAAGCCAAACAAAAACAACATACATGTGGAGAGGAGCCACACAGTCCCAAACCCGAAGAAGTTGTGGGAGCAGCGATCTGCTGGCAAAGTCATATTGACTTTGCAAGGGATGATCTTAGAGCACTACACATCCAGATGAAGCACTGTGACCAGGGACACATTTTCAAACCCGAGGGAAAATCTGAAGCCAGCTATATGTCAGCAATGGTTTGGATTGATGGAAATGTGTCTCTTCCATGGCCTATGTGAGGCCACATATTGTCAGTGCAACAATGCTGACTTCAGAGGTTTGAGAGCATCCCACACACTCTATACCCACCCAACTTCATGTTTCATATTTCAAGAATGTGCTAATAAGTGGAGTGAAGTTCTGGAATGACAATGACATTCAGTTGGTGGAACATGAGTAGCTGTGCATCCATGTGGAAGAATTCTTTTCCTGTGGTTTCTAATCACTTGTCTAGTGTAAGTGTATTTAACTATTCTATTCTATTATATCCATGGAACCAATTTCATTGCATTCAGGAATTTCCATGTCCATCTCACCACTTGTCGCAGCATTTTCCAAAACACATAGATAAATTCTGTTGGCAAGGTCACTCCATGCACGTCCAACTCGACTGCAAAACCTTTTTAGTCACCTCTTACAACACATGCGGCAGGCAACAGTTGCTCTATTCTTTTCTCACCTATAGGGGCCCCTGTAGCAAAGTACATTTAACTAGAGGAGGACTATGTTCAACAGTAATTATGTAAATATTTCAGTGTTTGCATTAAAAAAGATGTTTGCACCCAACAAAGCCAAACATTAAACAGATGCCCAACCACAAGTGCCATCAGCTAAATTAAGAGTCTGGATGAGTCTAAGGCATCAACAAGATATACTGTAAAAAACTAGAACTGCTTCTGTCACTGGTATGTCTTAAGATATGAGAAATATAATTCTTCAATGACAATTTGAAGTAGATTAGAGGCAGATATAATTTAAATTATAATAACATTTATGGTAGAAAATATAATATTTTATTTTTTATTTACATCAAATTTTAAATGTTTTTTTTTTCTCATATGCAGTAATGTAATAAAACACTATTAACATAAGCATGATTTCAGTTAGAAAAAAGTTGTGTAGAGTTACAAATCTAGGACAGCTCTCATATATTTTGTATTTGGAGAATGAGCAGACTGTAGTAAACCCAGGCCATCTTTATTAATAAATGTAGTCAAACAACAGGGTTATAACTAAAATGTAACTTTAAGATTTAAACAAGTAGTTGTGCAATTGGATTACTGAGCACATACTTTTGATGACAAAATAAGGTTTGCTGTAGATATGAATCTTTGAGTTTTCAAGTGATTCAAGCATGATTCAGTCAATCAAAGTTCAGGTCAAATGTTCATAACTCTCTGATGAATGAGTATCTACTACCATTCTGTCAATAATCAGCAAACCTTCTGCATGACCTGGTCTAGTTAAATATAAACTGGCAACATGCAATTGAGAAAATCTAACTTAACCCACAATCATGGAGCTCTGACCTAATGATGTTATGTTAGAGCACATTAGCGAGGCAAGCTTCTATGGAACCAAGCATACTAGTTTCTAGGGAAGCCAAGCAGAGCAGTTAGGCACATTATAATTCATTCTTGTCCCTTGGAAGGATCTGAGAAATATAATATTCATTTGACAAAAAGAAAAAAGCTAAGCAAAATATGTCAAGGCAAATTATGCATCAGGTATTAAGCAGTAAAGGTAAAACCAAAAATAAAGTGCATGATAAAATAAAACTGTCACATCAACTAACATAAAACTGCTTTCAATATGAAATTACAGTGCATGCACAATTATTTTATCACTATCACACAAAGATGTTGATTCTGACTAAATCTCAGTTCTGTCTATAGTTCATGCAATGTTTTTCCTGGAATAAGATTTTTCCAAGCTTCCATATACATGTGTCACTGTTTAAATGACTAATTATCAGTGGCACAGTGCACTGTTAATGCAGCTTTCTACTTGCTATGGTTGACTCTTTCTACTATGGTTGACTCTTCCTACTAACTATAGTTGAAACTTTCTACTATGGTTGACTCTTCCTACTATGATTGACTCTTCCTACTATGGTTGACTCTTTCTACTAACTATGGTCGACTCTTTCTACTAACTATGGTCGACTCTTTCTACTAACTATGGTTGACTCTTTCTACTTCACTTCCAAATTATTTAAATTGTTTCAGCTGTGCAACTACACCTCTTAAAATACTATTTCACATAACTTAACACAATATGTTCAATTCTCATATTTAAAAACAGCTTAATTATAATGCTACCCATCCCATTAAACCATGCTTTATACTATTTTACATAATGGTAACACATTATTATATCAATGCTTGCAAATGTATCTTTCTAAATAGGAAACATAAGAATTCTTAACTCTTTCCGTACGTTTTCCGCATAGTGCGCCACTCTCAATTTGATTAGTGTGAACAATCATCAAATCATATTCTTTTTACATGTCTTGTATCATCTTGGTATTGGTGAAATCTAATACCTTGTTCAATTATCTAAAAATTCATATATAATTGCTGTATGCTAGATAAATATCAATATGTAGATTTATTCTTATAAACATAAACAAATTTGACTCCGAAATCTCTTCTGTTGCATTGATGAAAAGTTTCCGTACTGAAAGAGTTAACACTGACCATGTTTTCACTAATTGCTGTCTTAGAAAAAAAATCTCATATTTTGCTAATGGACTATAGATTAATACTGATAAAACAAAGACAATAAAATGATCCAACACATGCTATTATTATTCAGTGAAGAGCACCAATCAAGGAATTGGATTGCTTTACACACTTGGGCAAGCATTAGAGATAAGGGAAGAGGAAAGGAGTGAGATGTTAAGCTGAAGATAAACAAGGTAGAACAGCTTTTGTCCAGCTGAACAAAATATGGGCTGTAAAAACAATTTTTATTAAAAAGCAGGCCATAAATTAAGCTACTTAAAATAAATGTAAAAACAGACCTATTATATGGCTAAGACATGGATGATGAATAATGCAACTAAACAAGAGACATAGCAATTTATAAATAACTGCCTGACTGTACATCAGATGATATGACAAGCTCATAAATGAAGATATCAGTGAAAGAACAAAACCTGTTTCAATCAAATATGAGCTTATGAATAGAAAATGAAGATGGATTGAATACACCAAGAAAAAGTATTGCCAGCAAAACAAAACTAGCTGTGTTTTACAACTAATAGAAAAACAGAAAACTGGGAAGGCCTTGGAATGCATTGCAAAGTGAAACTCTCAAAGACATTGAACTTGATTTGAAGAAATAGAGAAAAGGTCAAAGAATAAGGATGGATAAAAAGACCTTGTTTGTGGCTAGCCCAAGAGGGGTCCCTCAAGGGCTTTGATTGAGTGACTGATATCCTAAAACACACAACATTTAGTACATTGATGCATGATCTGACAATAACAATACATGCATTCTAATAGGTCAGCACAATCCTCAAATCTACATTCAAATACAGGTGGTCTTTAATGCACGTGTTTAAGGCATGCATGCTAAAGTGGAACAAATTTAAATTAAATGTTTGTGCTCAAACTCCAGTTATTGCAGACTGATGTTCATCACAATGTACTAATGTTTAGTCTGCTTTCATTACAATGTACTGATGTTTAGTCTGGTTTCATTACAATGTACTGATGTTTAGTCTGGTTTCATTACAATGTACTGATGTTTAGTCTGGTTTCATTACAATGTACTGACGTTTAGTCTGGTTTCATTAAAATGTACTGATGTTTAGTCTGGTTTCATTACAATGTACTGATGTTTAGTCTGCTATCATTACAATGTACTGATGTTTAGTCTGGTTTCATTACAATGTACTGATGTTTAGTCTGGTTTCATTACAATGTACTGATGTTTAGTCTGGTTTCATTAAATGTACTGATGTTTAGTCTGGTTTCATTACAATGTACTGATTTTTAGTCTGGTTTCATTAAAATGTACTGATGTTTAGTCTGGTTTCATTACAATGTACTGATGTTTAGTCTGCTTTCATTACAATGTACTGATGTTTAGTCTGGTTTATTTACAATGTACTGATGTTTAGTCTGTTTATTTACAATGTACTGATGTTTAGTCTGGTTTCATTACAATGTACTGATGTTTAGTCTGGTTTCATTACAATGTACTGATGTTTAGTCTGGTTTCACTACAATGTACTGATGTTTAGTCTGGTTTCATTACAATGTACTGATGTTTAGTCTGCTTTCATTACAATGTACTGATGTTTAGTCTGGTTTCCTTACAATGTACTAACGTTTAGGCTGGTTTCAGTACAATGTACTGATGTTTAGTCTGGTTTCATTACAATGTACTGACGTTTAGTCTGGTTTCATTACCATGTACTGATGTTTAGTCTGGTTTCATTACCACGTACTGATGTTTAGTCTGCTATCATTACGATGTACTGATGTTTAGTCTGGTTTCATTACAATGTACTAATGTTTAGTCTGCTATCATTACGATGTACTGATGTTTAGTCTGGTTTCATTACCATGTACTGATGTTTAGTCTGGTTTCATTACAATGTACTGATGTTTAGTCTGGTTTCATTAAAATGTACTGATGTTTAGTCTGGTTTCATTACAATGTACTGATGTTTAGTCTGGTTTCATTAAAATGTACTGATATTTAGTCTGCTTTTATTACAATGTACTGATGTTTAGTCTGGTTTCATTACAATGTACTGATGTTTAGTCTGGTTTCATTACAATGTACTGATGTTTAGTCTGGTTTCATTACAATGTACTGACGTTTAGTCTGGTTTCATTATGATGTACTGATGTTTAGTCTGGTTTCATTACAATCTAGTCCTCAAACTTTCAACTGATATTGTCCTCTGTTACTCCAGTAATGTTGTTCCTTGGAACTTCCTGTTCCACAATATGCATGAATGCCAGCGTACTTCTATTTGACAAACAAACCAACCCATCCACTTGGTTTGATGTACAATGTACTTTGAGGACTTGGTCCCCCATCTATGCTCCACTAGTTATAAATTAATAAATTGTTATTTCATGAATGAGTGATCAGTGTTGTAATCTCAATATTCCTGCCATCTCCTACCAATGGTGATATAAAGAATATTAATGACTTTATAAAGAATCAAATGCACTACATCATATACACAGTGCAGTATGACTAACTAATCAGAGACTGTGTACTACTTTAGGTAAACTACACAACACCAAAAATGTCACTCCACCTATCAGACCCAACTTAATGTTGAAAGACCACCTGTAATATAACAGACAAAAGTTTTCCTAAAGGACATTGTTACAACAGTAGTGCCCTAACAAAGTTCAGCACAAAGTACCAGACATTGTCAAATTATCCAGTATCAAAAGCAACTAAACTGTTTTTAAAACCAACAAGCAAATTAATTGCTTATTCAATAATGTAAGATTAATGTTACACATCATACTGCATTTGTGACTGTGTTCCAGAAATAAACAAACAAAGCAAGCACTTATTCAATCTTAACACTTTAACTACCTATGGAGAGTGGGCATGTGGCTGGATTTCTTTAAAAGGACCAGCGTCCAGTCGACTGTACGGCTGATGGTCACTGAGTTTTAGTTTTGTTATTTGATTATTCAGACACTTTTTAAAGTTGAAACGAGTTAAAATTTGGAGCAAAATGTTTATTTTTATAGAAACTGACGTTAGGCAATGGTATTCAATTAATTTGTAGTAAAAATGCAAGATTTTTGTGAGATATTATTTTCCTTTACTATCAGAGATGTTCCCTCAAAATCACCTCATTTCACAAGATGAAATTTTTAATGAGATTCATCAAGCTATTTATTCAAATAATTTTAGAATCAATTCAAATGTTTGTAATGAATCATAGCACAAAGTTTTTATATTATGTTATTATGGTTAGTCTCGGAGTAATTTAAAAAAAAAAACGGCTTTTTTGAACTCATTCCTAATGTTTTTATAAGACAAGAGATAGACATATGTTTTCTTCAGTACTTAAAGTACTAAAGATTTTTTTTTAATCATGGACCAATGTTATGATAATAAATCTGTAGCAAAAATCATCTCTAAGATGATATTTGCTGTTACATTATTTTATAACTAGCAACAAAATTAATGCTACAGTTATTACTTGTACCAATTTCCACATTACTACAAAAATACATTACTAAACAGAAAAAATGTGGAACTGTTAATTAATGAAGGTAATTTTAGGTAGAAAAAGATATTCAATTGTTATCATAGACTTTATATTAAAAAATTTGTCAAAAATTTATTTTAATTTCATATATATTACATTATCGATCACTGTTAGCAGAAATCTATCAAAATCAAGCAATTATATATACCTGCTTCAATCAAATCTAGCAGAACTGTCCTAAGTGGAATAGATTTCATTTTGTAACTTTGTTTACAATAGTTGGTAATTAAGAAAGTTTATATGCAGTCAACAAACACAAGTTTTAGCACTTTTTATATTGTGAGATTATCCCACACCAACTTGACAAGATTGTTGTGCATCCTGGTATTTTTTTATGTAGTAACTATTTTACAAATTAAACAATCTTTTTCATTTGAAAAAAAAATACCCAGTTCACAATAAAAATGTGTTATTTCAAAGAGAAGCTCAAATTGTTTGCTCAAATTAAAAACTAGCTCACCTTAATGATGTTATGAATTAGAAATCAATGAAGGTTAAAATAAATGTATTTTCAAGGAGGCAAACCATTAACAAATTATCGTTACAAAATAAGTAACCTAGAAATGAGATGGTTCAGATGATGTATTCTCACACAAGTGAAGGAAACAGGATGTGGTTTAACAAATATATTTTCTATAGTAAAGCAAAATCATTACCTTGTGGAGCTGCACTTAACTCTGGAAGAAGCCTATTATTTCTTACCTTGTTTCTTATGCTTGTTTCATTATGCTTTCAAAATATAACTTTATTGCTACCATTTTGCCAAATTAACTATTGCCTCTTCTATTTCATTTTTTCCTCCTCAGCAATACTAATTTAGTAGTACAAGATTCACACAACATTAATGTTACTTTGTCTCAGCATATACATACAATTATTACCTGAAGAGCCCAAATGAAAAGACAAATAATCTCAATAGCATCTATTTATTAAAAAAAAAAACCATTGAAGCTTTTCCCAAAAACTTACAGCAGCTCTAAAATTCTGAACTGCAAAATGTCAATAAAATGTATTTATAATAGACCCCACTTGTAAAACTTATAAATGTTATCTTGTAGAGGAAGGAAAGGTACGTACAGGGTAAGTAATGCTTGAAAAATACTAACATACAAGTTTTTGGAACAGAGGTGTGTACACCAGAAGGCATTTATACTTACTACAAGACTCAAGTTTATGATTACTGATATATGGTAAGATGGGCTCAAATAAAATAAACAAAAACAGTGATTTGTTGTTTTCTATTTTTGTGTTGCTTACAATAATATCAAATGTAAAACTGTTGTTTTCTATTCGTGTGTAGTTTTACAATAATATCAAATGTAAAACTGAAGTAAATTATACAAAATTAAGTTTACTTTGAGGAAAAAAATGATAGAATACCAAATGTTAAACAAAAAAGTCTAAATGTAGAAATGAAGAGTGATGCAAAAACTGCCTTCACTTGGTTTTACCAGTGAATAAAAGTAATATTTACAATGTGTCTCCCTTAATAAATGACACTTTTTAATCTGCAGGCAGCAAAATTTCAATTTTTGTGGCATCAAGTTACAAGAAAAATACAATAGATCACAATAGATTATAAATTGAATGTAGAAGAGATACTTACCGATTATAATAACCAACACAGTTGTGAATGTAAGGACAATGGTGGTCAAACTCTTTCACACAGCGATTACAGATGCGGCAGTGTTTAGCACGGAGTGGTTTTACTGTGCGACACGTGTGGCACAGCCGTGAGAGTGGATTTTGACCTTGTTTCCACTCATCAAAATGAGCCACCTGCAATGAAACACATAAACACATTAAGTGAGCTTGAATTTAGCACAATGACTGCACAGGGGGTGTCTAGATAAAGAGATATAAAGTTTTTTACAATGTACAAGTCAAGCCATTGTAATAATGAGTCTTTGTATTGCAATGTCAGATATAGTAACAGTGGTACGAAGTAGAGCACCATACTGTAATGTCAGAGTTACAATGGTGTGAAGTAGAGCACTGTACTGAAGTTGAGCAACAATGGTGAAATAGAGCACTATACTGCAGTGCCAGATACAGTAACAATAGTGAAGTAGAGCACTATACTGCAGTGTCAGATATAGTAACAATGGTAAAGTAGAGCACTATACTGCAGTGTCAGATATAGTAACATGGTGAAGTAGAGCACTATACTGCAGTGTCAGATATAGTAACAATGGTGAAGTAGAGCACTATACTGCAGTGTCAGATATAGTAACAATGGTAAAGTAGAGCACCGTAATGCAGTGTCAGATATAGTAACAATGGTAAAGTAGAGCACTATACTGCAGTGTCAGATATAGTAACAATGGTGAAGTAGAGCACCGTAATGCAGTGTCAGATATAGTAACAATGGTGAAGTAGAGCACCGTAATGCAGTGTCAGATATAGTAACAATGGTGAAGTAGAGCACCGTAATGCAGTGTCAGATATAGTAACAATGGTGAAGTAGAGCACCATAATGCAGTGTCAGATATAGTAACAATGGTAAAGTAGAGTATTCACCACTTCACCCAAAAATGCTGTGGATTACAACTATGAGGTTAAACACTTAGCGCATGCATATGTTATCTGCATTTAGGTTGAAAAGTTTACCATACATATTTTGGAGCAACTAGCACAACTTAAAACAATGTTGACAAGAGTTTAGTGCCCTGGCAGTCAGCAATAAGAATCAGGCCAGGGTGCAGGTTAGTGACCCAAACATAAACACACAAAAATCCTATATTTTAGATGCTACACCATAACAGCAAACAAAAGACACTCTAGGTCCACACCCACTAAGCTCATCATCATCGAGTGCCATCTCCACAACGAAGGTTGGCTACCATGGAGCACCATTCGACTCTGTCTCTTGCTTTGATGGTGCAGGTTGTCATAGGTTGATTTGTCATCTTTTGATGTTACTCGTCCATGCTAGTCTTGGTCTGCTTCTGCCTCTTTTACCTTATATTTTCTCTTCCAAGATTACTTTTAGTAGGCTATTGTGCCTTTTAAAATGGCCCAAAAATCGCATTTGTCTTGTTTGAATTGTGTTTCTACTGAGTTAAAGGCAATCAAATTCATCATAGACACTTTTTTGATGGTGTAATAGTCAAAATGAGAACATAAGATCAAGAAGAATGTATAAAGACTCACTTGTTTGATGGCAAGATCATACTCTGGAACATTTTGTGGTAAAAATCCTGGGTCTATTGTGTTGGCATGGTAGAGACATATCCACATAATTACATTGACAAACATAAACAGCAGGTGGAAAACTTGCAAATCATACCAGGTAAGTGGTAAGCACTGTAAAAAAAAGATATAGTTAATGTTTTATATAAGATTAGTCAAACAGAATGAAAAAAAAACTTTGACTCAAAAACTAATTTAAAAAGTAATCATTAAGCAATTCAAAAACACATACAAGAGTAACTAGTATTCCTGGCACAAAATGGAAGCTTTGCAATGAGTTGAGCTGTTAGGGAAACATTAATATATACAAGTATTTTCTAGATACAACATGGAAGTTTTGCCTTGTGACTTGGTCAGCTGTTTGAGAAACATCATGGGCACAAGTATTTTCTAGATACAACATGGAAGCTTTGCCTTGTGACTTGTGAGCTGTTTGAGAAACATGGACACAAGTATTTTCTAGGTACAACATGGAAGTTTTGCCTTGTGACTTGGTCAGCTGTTTGAGAAACATGGACACAAGTATTTTCTAGGTACAACATGGAAGCTTTGCCTTGTGACTTGGTCAGCTGTTTGAGAAACATCATGGGCACAAGTATTTTCCTCCAGAATTCCCTTTCTCTTATTGTCATATCTGAGCTGTAAATCCATGATCTGTCTATTCCTTGATGGTATCATACCAGTTCCTCTTCTATTCATTTTTGTATTTTACCCCTTTCACAGTATAGTTTTTGCCAGACCTAAACATGTGATATCAACGCAGCTTTTTATTCCTTGTGGTTGGGGTGGGATCACTATATTGACCCATCTCTTTTTGGATTTCTCTCTATTCATATGGTCTAAATATATATATATAGTGTAATATGAATACTACTACCTCCAGGCTATGACAGAAGCTATCACATGGCTGCTTAAAAGACCAACAACAAATGCGGTCCAATTTGACTAACTCACAAAGCATGCTTTACTGGATTGACAAGAATACACTTCACAGGGAGCGGGCACACCTACTCGACATGTCTCCTGTCAACAGCCTAACTTGGATACATTGCCCTGGTTAAGCGGGAGTTCATGGTTGATGGGGTCTGCCATTGCACAGGAAACCTTAAAATTGGACGCTTATGACATTGTGAAGGCTTTAAAAGAACACCTCTCAAAGGATAATAACAAGGAAGCTGAGGATAATCCACACATTATAAGAATGGTGGAAAATGGCATCACGAGGGCTGAAAGCAGAATAAGCATCCTCAGTGGGCAAAGAATACAAACGTTCAATCAATGCAGAATAGGAAGAATTAGTAGAAGAACATTTCAATGGTAGCTGGAACAGGTGGGAATGTCGCCAATCCAAATTAAAGACTTATCAAGAAAAATAACCAATATGAAATATCCAGGATCTAATGACAGAATCGAGCACTTGTGTTTTCCACTAACATCATCATCAAGTACCGGGCCTAGTGGCGTAGGTGATCATGTATCTCCACAACATTCGATCTCAGCAGCTATTTATCATTTCTGTTGTTGACCTTCTGCCAAGCCATTCTCTTAAGCTGTCTGTTATTTTTTCTCTTTGCTTCCCTCTATCTCTTCGTCCCTCAATTTTCCAGTTGTTACAATATATTCAAGTTGTTCTCTTCTCATTACATGGCCAAAAAATGATGATTGTCTCTTCCTAATATTGGAAATTAGCTCTCTTTTTGCTTTGACTTTTCTCAGAACATCTTCATTACT
>JAVIAB010000001.1:55756071-55967102 GCA_032433765.1 Megaustenia siamemsis
CTTTCTACTTGCTATGGTTGACTCTTTCTACTATGGTTGACTCTTCCTACTAACTATAGTTGAAACTTTCTACTATGGTTGACTCTTCCTACTATGATTGACTCTTCCTACTATGGTTGACTCTTTCTACTAACTATGGTCGACTCTTTCTACTAACTATGGTCGACTCTTTCTACTAACTATGGTTGACTCTTTCTACTTCACTTCCAAATTATTTAAATTGTTTCAGCTGTGCAACTACACCTCTTAAAATACTATTTCACATAACTTAACACAATATGTTCAATTCTCATATTTAAAACAGCTTAATTATAATGCTACCCATCCCATTAAACCATGCTTTATACTATTTTACATAATGGTAACACATTATTATATCAATGCTTGCAAATGTATCTTTCTAAATAGGAAACATAAGAATTCTTAACTCTTTCCGTACGTTTTCCGCATAGTGCGCCACTCTCAATTTGATTAGTGTGAACAATCATCAAATCATATTCTTTTTACATGTCTTGTATCATCTTGGTATTGGTGAAATCTAATACCTTGTTCAATTATCTAAAAATTCATATATAATTGCTGTATGCTAGATAAATATCAATATGTAGATTTATTCTTATAAACATAAACAAATTTGACTCCGAAATCTCTTCTGTTGCATTGATGAAAAGTTTCCGTACTGAAAGAGTTAACACTGACCATGTTTTCACTAATTGCTGTCTTAGAAAAAAAATCTCATATTTTGCTAATGGACTATAGATTAATACTGATAAAACAAAGACAATAAAATGATCCAACACATGCTATTATTATTCAGTGAAGAGCACCAATCAAGGAATTGGATTGCTTTACACACTTGGGCAAGCATTAGAGATAAGGGAAGAGGAAAGGAGTGAGATGTTAAGCTGAAGATAAACAAGGTAGAACAGCTTTTGTCCAGCTGAACAAAATATGGGCTGTAAAAACAATTTTTATTAAAAAGCAGGCCATAAATTAAGCTACTTAAAATAAATGTAAAAACAGACCTATTATATGGCTAAGACATGGATGATGAATAATGCAACTAAACAAGAGACATAGCAATTTATAAATAACTGCCTGACTGTACATCAGATGATATGACAAGCTCATAAATGAAGATATCAGTGAAAGAACAAAACCTGTTTCAATCAAATATGAGCTTATGAATAGAAAATGAAGATGGATTGAATACACCAAGAAAAAGTATTGCCAGCAAAACAAAACTAGCTGTGTTTTACAACTAATAGAAAAACAGAAAACTGGGAAGGCCTTGGAATGCATTGCAAAGTGAAACTCTCAAAGACATTGAACTTGATTTGAAGAAATAGAGAAAAGGTCAAAGAATAAGGATGGATAAAAAGACCTTGTTTGTGGCTAGCCCAAGAGGGGTCCCTCAAGGGCTTTGATTGAGTGACTGATATCCTAAAACACACAACATTTAGTACATTGATGCATGATCTGACAATAACAATACATGCATTCTAATAGGTCAGCACAATCCTCAAATCTACATTCAAATACAGGTGGTCTTTAATGCACGTGTTTAAGGCATGCATGCTAAAGTGGAACAAATTTAAAATTAAATGTTTGTGCTCAAACTCCAGTTATTGCAGACTGATGTTCATCACAATGTACTAATGTTTAGTCTGCTTTCATTACAATGTACTGATGTTTAGTCTGGTTTCATTACAATGTACTGATGTTTAGTCTGGTTTCATTACAATGTACTGATGTTTAGTCTGGTTTCATTACAATGTACTGACGTTTAGTCTGGTTTCATTAAAATGTACTGATGTTTAGTCTGGTTTCATTACAATGTACTGATGTTTAGTCTGCTATCATTACAATGTACTGATGTTTAGTCTGGTTTCATTACAATGTACTGATGTTTAGTCTGGTTTCATTACAATGTACTGATGTTTAGTCTGGTTTCATTAAAATGTACTGATGTTTAGTCTGGTTTCATTACAATGTACTGATTTTTAGTCTGGTTTCATTAAAATGTACTGATGTTTAGTCTGGTTTCATTACAATGTACTGATGTTTAGTCTGCTTTCATTACAATGTACTGATGTTTAGTCTGGTTTATTTACAATGTACTGATGTTTAGTCTGGTTTATTTACAATGTACTGATGTTTAGTCTGGTTTCATTACAATGTACTGATGTTTAGTCTGGTTTCATTACAATGTACTGATGTTTAGTCTGGTTTCACTACAATGTACTGATGTTTAGTCTGGTTTCATTACAATGTACTGATGTTTAGTCTGCTTTCATTACAATGTACTGATGTTTAGTCTGGTTTCCTTACAATGTACTAACGTTTAGGCTGGTTTCAGTACAATGTACTGATGTTTAGTCTGGTTTCATTACAATGTACTGACGTTTAGTCTGGTTTCATTACCATGTACTGATGTTTAGTCTGGTTTCATTACCACGTACTGATGTTTAGTCTGCTATCATTACGATGTACTGATGTTTAGTCTGGTTTCATTACAATGTACTAATGTTTAGTCTGCTATCATTACGATGTACTGATGTTTAGTCTGGTTTCATTACCATGTACTGATGTTTAGTCTGGTTTCATTACAATGTACTGATGTTTAGTCTGGTTTCATTAAAATGTACTGATGTTTAGTCTGGTTTCATTACAATGTACTGATGTTTAGTCTGGTTTCATTAAAATGTACTGATATTTAGTCTGCTTTTATTACAATGTACTGATGTTTAGTCTGGTTTCATTACAATGTACTGATGTTTAGTCTGGTTTCATTACAATGTACTGATGTTTAGTCTGGTTTCATTACAATGTACTGACGTTTAGTCTGGTTTCATTATGATGTACTGATGTTTAGTCTGGTTTCATTACAATCTAGTCCTCAAACTTTCAACTGATATTGTCCTCTGTTACTCCAGTAATGTTGTTCCTTGGAACTTCCTGTTCCACAATATGCATGAATGCCAGCGTACTTCTATTTGACAAACAAACCAACCCATCCACTTGGTTTGATGTACAATGTACTTTGAGGACTTGGTCCCCCATCTATGCTCCACTAGTTATAAATTAATAAATTGTTATTTCATGAATGAGTGATCAGTGTTGTAATCTCAATATTCCTGCCATCTCCTACCAATGGTGATATAAAGAATATTAATGACTTTATAAAGAATCAAATGCACTACATCATATACACAGTGCAGTATGACTAACTAATCAGAGACTGTGTACTACTTTAGGTAAACTACACAACACCAAAAATGTCACTCCACCTATCAGACCCAACTTAATGTTGAAAGACCACCTGTAATATAACAGACAAAAGTTTTCCTAAAGGACATTGTTACAACAGTAGTGCCCTAACAAAGTTCAGCACAAAGTACCAGACATTGTCAAATTATCCAGTATCAAAAGCAACTAAACTGTTTTTAAAACCAACAAGCAAATTAATTGCTTATTCAATAATGTAAGATTAATGTTACACATCATACTGCATTTGTGACTGTGTTCCAGAAATAAACAAAGCAAAGCACTTATTCAATCTTAACACTTTAACTACCTATGGAGAGTGGGCATGTGGCTGGATTTCTTTAAAAGGACCAGCGTCCAGTCGACTGTACGGCTGATGGTCACTGAGTTTTAGTTTTGTTATTTGATTATTCAGACACTTTTTAAAGTTGAAACGAGTTAAAATTTGGAGCAAAATGTTTATTTTTATAGAAACTGACGTTAGGCAATGGTATTCAATTAATTTGTAGTAAAAATGCAAGATTTTTGTGAGATATTATTTTCCTTTACTATCAGAGATGTTCCCTCAAAATCACCTCATTTCACAAGATGAAATTTTTAATGAGATTCATCAAGCTATTTATTCAAATAATTTTAGAATCAATTCAAATGTTTGTAATGAATCATAGCACAAAGTTTTTATATTATGTTATTATGGTTTAGTCTCGGAGTAATTTAAAAAAAAAAACGGCTTTTTTGAACTCATTCCTAATGTTTTTATAAGACAAGAGATAGACATATGTTTTCTTCAGTACTTAAAGTACTAAAGATTTTTTTTTAATCATGGACCAATGTTATGATAATAAATCTGTAGCAAAAATCATCTCTAAGATGATATTTGCTGTTACATTATTTTATAACTAGCAACAAAATTAATGCTACAGTTATTACTTGTACCAATTTCCACATTACTACAAAAATACATTACTAAACAGAAAAAATGTGGAACTGTTAATTAATGAAGGTAATTTTAGGTAGAAAAAGAATATTCAATTGTTATCATAGACTTTATATTAAAAAATTTGTCAAAAATTTATTTTAATTTCATATATATTACATTATCGATCACTGTTAGCAGAAATCTATCAAAATCAAGCAATTATATATACCTGCTTCAATCAAATCTAGCAGAACTGTCCTAAGTGGAATAGATTTCATTTTGTAACTTTGTTTACAATAGTTGGTAATTAAGAAAGTTTATATGCAGTCAACAAACACAAGTTTTAGCACTTTTTATATTGTGAGATTATCCCACACCAACTTGACAAGATTGTTGTGCATCCTGGTATTTTTTTATGTAGTAACTATTTTACAAATTAAACAATCTTTTTCATTTGAAAAAAAAATACCCAGTTCACAATAAAAATGTGTTATTTCAAAGAGAAGCTCAAATTGTTTGCTCAAATTAAAAACTAGCTCACCTTAATGATGTTATGAATTAGAAATCAATGAAGGTTAAAATAAATGTATTTTCAAGGAGGCAAACCATTAAACAAATTATCGTTACAAAATAAGTAACCTAGAAATGAGATGGTTCAGATGATGTATTCTCACACAAGTGAAGGAAACAGGATGTGGTTTAACAAATATATTTTCTATAGTAAAGCAAAATCATTACCTTGTGGAGCTGCACTTAACTCTGGAAGAAGCCTATTATTTCTTACCTTGTTTCTTATGCTTGTTTCATTATGCTTTCAAAATATAACTTTATTGCTACCATTTTGCCAAATTAACTATTGCCTCTTCTATTTCATTTTTTCCTCCTCAGCAATACTAATTTAGTAGTACAAGATTCACACAACATTAATGTTACTTTGTCTCAGCATATACATACAATTATTACCTGAAGAGCCCAAATGAAAAGACAAATAATCTCAATAGCATCTATTTATTAAAAAAAAAACCATTGAAGCTTTTCCCCAAAAACTTACAGCAGCTCTAAAATTCTGAACTGCAAAATGTCAATAAAATGTATTTATAATAGACCCCACTTGTAAAACTTATAAATGTTATCTTGTAGAGGAAGGAAAGGTACGTACAGGGTAAGTAATGCTTGAAAAATACTAACATACAAGTTTTTGGAACAGAGGTGTGTACACCAGAAGGCATTTATACTTACTACAAGACTCAAGTTTATGATTACTGATATATGGTAAGATGGGCTCAAATAAAATAAACAAAAACAGTGATTTGTTGTTTTCTATTTTTGTGTTGCTTACAATAATATCAAATGTAAAACTGTTGTTTTCTATTCGTGTGTAGTTTTACAATAATATCAAATGTAAAACTGAAGTAAATTATACAAAATTAAGTTTACTTTGAGGAAAAAAATGATAGAATACCAAATGTTAAACAAAAAAGTCTAAATGTAGAAATGAAGAGTGATGCAAAAACTGCCTTCACTTGGTTTTACCAGTGAATAAAAGTAATATTTACAATGTGTCTCCCTTAATAAATGACACTTTTTAATCTGCAGGCAGCAAAATTTCAATTTTTGTGGCATCAAGTTACAAGAAAAATACAATAGATCACAATAGATTATAAATTGAATGTAGAAGAGATACTTACCGATTATAATAACCAACACAGTTGTGAATGTAAGGACAATGGTGGTCAAACTCTTTCACACAGCGATTACAGATGCGGCAGTGTTTAGCACGGAGTGGTTTTACTGTGCGACACGTGTGGCACAGCCGTGAGAGTGGATTTTGACCTTGTTTCCACTCATCAAAATGAGCCACCTGCAATGAAACACATAAACACATTAAGTGAGCTTGAATTTAGCACAATGACTGCACAGGGGGTGTCTAGATAAAGAGATATAAAGTTTTTTACAATGTACAAGTCAAGCCATTGTAATAATGAGTCTTTGTATTGCAATGTCAGATATAGTAACAGTGGTACGAAGTAGAGCACCATACTGTAATGTCAGAGTTACAATGGTGTGAAGTAGAGCACTGTACTGAAGTTGAGCAACAATGGTGAAATAGAGCACTATACTGCAGTGCCAGATACAGTAACAATAGTGAAGTAGAGCACTATACTGCAGTGTCAGATATAGTAACAATGGTAAAGTAGAGCACTATACTGCAGTGTCAGATATAGTAACAATGGTGAAGTAGAGCACTATACTGCAGTGTCAGATATAGTAACAATGGTGAAGTAGAGCACTATACTGCAGTGTCAGATATAGTAACAATGGTAAAGTAGAGCACCGTAATGCAGTGTCAGATATAGTAACAATGGTAAAGTAGAGCACTATACTGCAGTGTCAGATATAGTAACAATGGTGAAGTAGAGCACCGTAATGCAGTGTCAGATATAGTAACAATGGTGAAGTAGAGCACCGTAATGCAGTGTCAGATATAGTAACAATGGTGAAGTAGAGCACCGTAATGCAGTGTCAGATATAGTAACAATGGTGAAGTAGAGCACCATAATGCAGTGTCAGATATAGTAACAATGGTAAAGTAGAGTATTCACCACTTCACCCAAAAATGCTGTGGATTACAACTATGAGGTTAAACACTTAGCGCATGCATATGTTATCTGCATTTAGGTTGAAAAGTTTACCATACATATTTTGGAGCAACTAGCACAACTTAAAACAATGTTGACAAGAGTTTAGTGCCCTGGCAGTCAGCAATAAGAATCAGGCCAGGGGTGCAGGTTAGTGACCCAAACATAAACACACAAAAATCCTATATTTTAGATGCTACACCATAACAGCAAACAAAAGACACTCTAGGTCCACACCCACTAAGCTCATCATCATCGAGTGCCATCTCCACAACGAAGGTTGGCTACCATGGAGCACCATTCGACTCTGTCTCTTGCTTTGATGGTGCAGGTTGTCATAGGTTGATTTGTCATCTTTTGATGTTACTCGTCCATGCTAGTCTTGGTCTGCTTCTGCCTCTTTTACCTTATATTTTCTCTTCCAAGATTACTTTTAGTAGGCTATTGTGCCTTTTAAAATGGCCCAAAAATCGCATTTGTCTTGTTTGAATTGTGTTTCTACTGAGTTAAAGGCAATCAAATTCATCATAGACACTTTTTTGATGGTGTAATAGTCAAAATGAGAACATAAGATCAAGAAGAATGTATAAAGACTCACTTGTTTGATGGCAAGATCATACTCTGGAACATTTTGTGGTAAAAATCCTGGGTCTATTGTGTTGGCATGGTAGAGACATATCCACATAATTACATTGACAAACATAAACAGCAGGTGGAAAACTTGCAAATCATACCAGGTAAGTGGTAAGCACTGTAAAAAAAAGATATAGTTAATGTTTTATATAAGATTAGTCAAACAGAATGAAAAAAAAACTTTGACTCAAAAACTAATTTAAAAAGTAATCATTAAGCAATTCAAAAACACATACAAGAGTAACTAGTATTCCTGGCACAAAATGGAAGCTTTGCAATGAGTTGAGCTGTTAGGGAAACATTAATATATACAAGTATTTTCTAGATACAACATGGAAGTTTTGCCTTGTGACTTGGTCAGCTGTTTGAGAAACATCATGGGCACAAGTATTTTCTAGATACAACATGGAAGCTTTGCCTTGTGACTTGGTGAGCTGTTTGAGAAACATGGACACAAGTATTTTCTAGGTACAACATGGAAGTTTTGCCTTGTGACTTGGTCAGCTGTTTGAGAAACATGGACACAAGTATTTTCTAGGTACAACATGGAAGCTTTGCCTTGTGACTTGGTCAGCTGTTTGAGAAACATCATGGGCACAAGTATTTTCCTCCAGAATTCCCTTTCTCTTATTGTCATATCTGAGCTGTAAATCCATGATCTGTCTATTCCTTGATGGTATCATACCAGTTCCTCTTCTATTCATTTTTGTATTTTACCCCTTTCACAGTATAGTTTTTGCCAGACCTAAACATGTGATATCAACGCAGCTTTTTATTCCTTGTGGTTGGGGTGGGATCACTATATTGACCCATCTCTTTTTGGATTTCTCTCTATTCATATGGTCTAAATATAATATATATAGTGTAATATGAATACTACTACCTCCAGGCTATGACAGAAGCTATCACATGGCTGCTTAAAAGACCAACAACAAATGCGGTCCAATTTGACTAACTCACAAAGCATGCTTTACTGGATTGACAAGAATACACTTCACAGGGAGCGGGCACACCTACTCGACATGTCTCCTGTCAACAGCCTAACTTGGATACATTGCCCTGGTTAAGCGGGAGTTCATGGTTGATGGGGTCTGCCATTGCACAGGAAACCTTAAAATTGGACGCTTATGACATTGTGAAGGCTTTAAAAGAACACCTCTCAAAGGATAATAACAAGGAAGCTGAGGATAATCCACACATTATAAGAATGGTGGAAAATGGCATCACGAGGGCTGAAAGCAGAATAAGCATCCTCAGTGGGCAAAGAATACAAACGTTCAATCAATGCAGAATAGGAAGAATTAGTAGAAGAACATTTCAATGGTAGCTGGAACAGGTGGGAATGTCGCCAATCCAAATTAAAGACTTATCAAGAAAAATAACCAATATGAAATATCCAGGATCTAATGACAGAATCGAGCACTTGTGTTTTCCACTAACATCATCATCAAGTACCGGGCCTAGTGGCGTAGGTGATCATGTATCTCCACAACATTCGATCTCAGCAGCTATTTATCATTTCTGTTGTTGACCTTCTGCCAAGCCATTCTCTTAAGCTGTCTGTTATTTTTTCTCTTTGCTTCCCTCTATCTCTTCGTCCCTCAATTTTTCCAGTTGTTACAATATATTCAAGTTGTTCTCTTCTCATTACATGGCCAAAAAATGATGATTGTCTCTTCCTAATATTGGAAATTAGCTCTCTTTTTGCTTTGACTTTTCTCAGAACATCTTCATTACTCTTCTTAGCTGTCCATGGTATTCTCAACATTCTTCTGTAAAACCACATTTCTACAGACTCCAGTGAATTTTTTGTCTGTTGTCCTATTGTCCATGATTCGCATCCGTATGTTAAGACTGGCTCTACGTAACATTTAAGAACTCTTTTTCTTGTTTCTATTGTCAAAAATGGATTGCATAGTATTTTCCTCATTTTTTGGAAAGCTGCTTTTGCCTGAGCCATTCTACATCTCACCTCTTTTGTACATCTTCCGTCTGAGGTTAACAAAGTTCCCAAATATTTAAATTCATTTACCTGTTTTAATATTGTTCCACTTGTCTTTATTTTGCACTGAGGTGATGTCTTTTTCTTTGTTGTTATCATTACCTCTGTCTTTTTGCTATTAAGGCTGAGTCCTTTATTTTTGCTTTCCTTCACTACAATGTCCAACATTTCTTGTAACTCATTTTCACTCTTAGCGATTAATACTGTATCATCAGCATACCTTAGATTATTTATATTATGACCTCCGATTGTTATTCCAGGCATGTCTCTTATGAATCTTAAAATAATCTCACTATAAATATTAAACAAATCTGGTGACAGCACACAACCTTGTCTCACACCCTGTTTTATTTGTTGAAACATTCCCAATTGGTTTCCAGTTCTTATGGCCGCTGTTTGTTGCCAGTACATGTTCTTTATTATTCTTAGATCTTTGCTGTCTATGTTTATGCTTTCTAAAATTTTAATTATTTCTTGCTGCTTTACTTTGTCAAATGCCTTGGTGTAATCTATGAAACATAGGTATAGATCTGTTTTCACCACTATGGCTCTTTCTACTAAAGATCTTATGGTATAAATGGCATTGCTTGTTCCTTTATCTCTAACAAAACCACACTGTTCATCGCTAATTTCTGGACTGATTTTGTTTCGCACTCTTCGCATGATGATTCTTAGTAATATCTTAGTCATATGACTCATAAGGCTTATTGTGCGATGATCATAACATTCAATCGCACCCGATTTCTTTGGTAGGGCTATGAATATTGATTTGAGCATGTCGTCTGGTATATATCCGCTGCTGTAGATATCATTCAATATTTTTGTTATTATTTCTATTCCAAAATCACCCATGGCTTCAATCTCTTCTTTAGTTATATTATCTGGTCCAGGAGCTTTGCCTGCTTTCATATTGCGCAAGGCGTATTCAACTTCTTCTTATAGTATTTCTGGTCCTTCTCCATTATCCTTAATATTTACGTCCGTTCGTTCATCATTATAAAGATCCTTAATGTATTCTGTCCATCGTTCCCTTATGTTTTCTTGATCAATCAACAGTTCTCCTTTCTTTGATCTTAAACATCCAGTTTTTGATTGCGTTTTTCTTCCTGTTAATTCCTCAATTTGTTTGTATATAGTTTTCCACTATAGTTCATCATTAAAGTCAATTTTTGCTAACATAATGGAAGGAAACCATACTATTGGTCTTTAAGTCAGGTCCACTATTTAAAGTCACATTAGATGTTCATTCACTCTCACCAATATTAGCAACCCTGACTTCACATAAACTCTGCACTGATGTCAGTGAAGGGCTTTCTTTTAGAAATGATCTCAAATTCAATGAGAGTCAAAGAATTTGATCTATAAGATGGACGAATCCGTTAACTTTATTTATGGGAGATAATCATAACAAGTTTTTAAAAATAGGACAAATAGATTTCCATAAAAGGAAAAAATCTTAACTCTCTGTGGAACAATATTTTTTTTTATTAAACTCTCTCTAAAAGTGGAGTTTTAAAAAAAATTACATTAAGAAATTAATTATTACATTAAATATTAAAAGCATAATGCATTATGTTGTCTTGCAAATTCTTGACTTCAAAATATGCATGTGAGTTTGTAAACAAATGTACATATTTATTTATTTGTCTAAAAAATAATGCTCTCGAATGTGTCTTGTTAGTCATGGTCAAACAACAACACAGAAATTGTAATACAAAGCTACATCAATACAGGAATCCAACTTTGTCAACATCTCTATCAAATTCTGACAATTTATTATTATTTTAAATTAATAATACTGTATTTGTTCGAACATATACTAGGCATCATTTTTCTTAATGGGGTCTACATATTTACACAGAAACAAATTTTTTACTCATAACAGATATTTAAATACGGCAACCTTTACAAAAAATAAAAGTCAAGACAAGAAAATGAGAGAAAAAAAAAAGGAAAGCTTTCAGAGTTTTAGTTTTACTTAATCAAAAATTATTATATTTGTTTGTATGTTTATAATTTTGCTATAATATTAAATGTATTACTGATAATAAATGAATACTCACCTTAAATATATACATTGGATACCCCCATATAACTATATTGAGGAGCAGAAAAAGAAGTGCTCCTTTAGTATTACCAGGAGGACCAAATATAATTGCCCTGAAAGAGAAATAAAGATGTTTGTAACAATTAGTAACAAATGAAATGATATGGAGCAAACTTCTATCAACTCAGTGATATTCCCTGTTGTTTGTCACTGATGCTTTAGTTGATTTGCTCAACAGTGCTTTCCCAAAAATGATAAAATACACATGCATCTTCTGTTATACATTTGAATTAATTAAAAGAAGCTGTATCTTAAATAAAAAAAAAATAAAAACTTGTATGTTTAAAATGTTGGATATTGCATCCCCCAAACTTTCAAATTTGCCAATAATTGTATCTTTTGTTTTGTTATGATCTTTATTCTACTAAAGTATCATTGAAATATAAATATTTACTCAGCTAAAAATTAAAAATTTTATTTGTGGTGTTACAGATTGAAACCGATGACATAAAATATGAATGTTCAGAATGAGTGAATGTACTAGGTTTTGAACATCTCATCCATATATGATGCTCAATTTTCTAGGTTCAAACTAAAATGCCACTATGAGATGAAAACAAAGAGCTGTGTATCAAACATTGTCTCTAACCAAGGCCCAGACTGAAAGTAACATATGACATGAGATCTTAGGCTAAGGTAGACATTTAAAACATGAAATAAATACTAAGAAGACTAGCATAATGGTAAACAGGTAATGGACAGAGCTAACAACCCAAACCGAATAAATAGAGACAATTTTGAGCATCCAGGAATATAATTATTTTGGACATTCAATATTGAACAATATAAAATGGTATGTAAAAATATATAGCAGAAAACAGATATCAAAAAGATTTTTTTAAAGCAGATGACATCTAAACATATTCATTCACAAACTAAACTAAGAATAGTTAAGTCTTATGTCCAATTAATATGCTTATATTCATCAGAAAGATATGGACACCAAATAAGATAGTTTTTAAAAATTGCAGCCCTAGAAATGTGGATCTACATAAGAATTGGAAGAATCAGGTACAGATGAAAAAAAATTAATACAGTTTTAAAACATCTGAAATTGAAGAACTGTTAACCCTAGATTACAAAACTGTAGTAAAGTTTACCACATCAAAACACAAATTCCTCAAAAGTTGACATTTTCCCGGATTCAAATATTACCCCCTTCATGTACCTTCCTAATTACCACTTCTAGTGACCTATAAGTGTTTAATTCATTTCCATTGCTGTTAGAATTTTTTTTTTTAAGATTGTGCTGTGACCTTACCGATAGACATTGTAACGCGTTCAGTCCATGAGGTGAAACTCAAGTCATAAATCAACCTAAGTCAAGAATTTCGAGTTCCCATGTTTTGCCTACACACAGGACTGTGTCAAAAGTTCAGAGAAATTAGTATTTTTAGAGCACCTAATGTTACATTTAAGTGGTAGTGATTCTTACTAAGGTGTCGTAACTGGGAAAGTTACAGATAGGAATTGTAATCTAGGGTTAAAACATATTATGAGCTTGGTAAATTACATTAACAGAGACATATTAACACACTAACATTCATCTTTGAAGGAAAAAATACAGGTAAATGAGCAGAGGCAAAACAAAGACTAAAGCGAACATGATGAGGTAGACGTGGAGTTGATTTTTTTCCCTATCAATTTTGCCTGGGCAGTGGCTAATTTTGGCCTACTCAATTCGATTTCTGACTGTCAAGGGTTTTTAAGCGTGCAGTACATACAGGACCTCCTGTTATTTGACGTTATCAAAGAGGGTCACACATTGGATCTTACTACCCAGAGACCAGGGGAGGACCATGAACAAACCATGGACTTGAAGTGACAAATTCCCATCGCCTGTGGAGATGTCTTTCCTGTAGACCACCCAGACCCTCTCTCCTCTTCTAAATCAACTCACTTAGGTAAAGTGGTTAGTCTGTTCCCAGGCTTATCATGAGGACATAGAGTAGGATCTTTGATCAGTGTAGTTCACTGATCCTGGTACAAGCAGTCAGCTATGAGTTGCTGATTGCTTGCTGAGCAGGTGGTGTTTGGGGTCCATTAACTCTGTCAGGACCAGAACAGGAAACATGTTATTTTAGGTTTTGGACCAGATTAATTTTCCTGTTTCAAAAAATGTCACCATATACCTTTTTCATTTGACTACTTCACACAATAATTTAGATAAATGTGGTATGTGTTTTACATCACTGGAGAGTAAAATGGATACAGAAAATGAAAATAGCAATATATTAATAATATGTGGTTATTTGTAGGAATAATTATATTTTTTAAAATATAAAATATTCAAGGTAGGTAATTTTTAATTCAAAATATTGTAATTCACTTACCTTTATCCAAGTTTATAAGTGTTGCTATCCGTTTGTTTTGAAATATTATAAAACATAATACAAATTCCTCCAAAATACAGTTTATTTGATTAATTTATGTCCACAAATAACAAAATTATGTACATTTTTGTAAATGATCCCAGAATAAAAAATATATAAAATATTATAAATTTATGTGACATCAGAACATTATTTACAAGTCAAGTTTATTATTTTTATTTACACAACTGGACTTATTTTGTGTGATATGTCCCTAAAGTACCAGCTTCGTTATCAGAATCACTACCACTCAATTCCTCTGAGGCACTCATAGTGCTGGAATAGAAGACATCCACTAGCTAAACCTAAGCCAGATCGTCTTGCCTTTTTAGCATAACTTTTAATAATATTGCAACCCATTATCACAACAACAACAACAAAATTATTGTCTGAGTCTAAATACTGTGAATACTCTATTTCTGAATCACTCAATAACAAGGTTTCAAACATAGATCTAGCTTGTTCTGCACTATATCGTTTTGGTCGACTGCAAGAAGTACCAGCAGTAGGCGTGGCCATTATGTGACAGAAATTTGAGAAAAAAAAAACAATGAATATAAATTAACAATTTTCTAACGTTCAAACTCTGAAAGCACGCAGTTTAACAGGAAGTGAGAACTCTCCTACATCCGGAAATCAAGTATTGGGTGAAATAAAAACAAAAAATCAGTGAAAACGAAACAAATATTATGTTACACTCGTCAGAGCCAAATTTTGGGATAATGGTTAGAAATAACACTTTTTATCGAATCGATGTGCCAGATAATAGTCCTGAAAGAGTTAATAAGCCTAAACTTCTCAAAGCCTGTTCTGTCTGGACAGTTTATTGTTGCCAGGTATTTTTGCAGCTCATAAATTCATATTGTTACAGATATTTTATTTCTTTCATTAAATTATTGATCTTGATCCATCCAGCACCGACATCGCATGGGGCTCCCCTGTAGTGTTTTTTGCCACCCATCTCTGTTCTTGGCAAGATGTTTTATCTTATCGAATGAGTCTACGCCTGCCAATTTTGCTTCTCTTATAAGTGTTATTTTTAGTGTATATCTAGGTCTTCCTCTTTTCCTATACCCTGATGTTTCCCATAGAAAGGCCTGTTTTGAGATTCTTTTGCTGTCTCTTCTAGGCACGTCCAACTATGTCCATTTCTCTTCCCAATTATAGATGAGATCTTTGGTTGTATGGCCATTTCTTTCATCTCTATATTAGTCTTAAATTCATTCCATTGTACACAACTTGAATCAACTTACCACCAATCAATTTGTGGTAATAATCTGTTTCTCGAATGGACTTCTCCTTTCAAATAATTAACAATTGAGTCATGCTTGCGACCAATGGCAAGTTGTAGAGGTGTTTTTCCATTAGTGTCTGCCAAATCAATTTCCACTCCATCCTGTAGAATACAAGGTTCATTATCATTAACATTTTAACTCAAAATTACTTTTGATTTCTTCAAAACAATTGTAATTAGGTAAATGTGATCACGTTTTACACTTATAATAAACGCATATTCATATTGTAATATTAACATTGTGCACTTATAATATACAATGAATGGTGGGCTGAGGACATTCTCAAATAGGGCAACACAAAAAGGGAACTCCAAAAAAAAACATCAAAAAGACAATCAAACTTTTTCAGGTGCATCATGAGTAGAAAGTTGAAATACTTGGTTACAACTGGCATAATACAGGGAAAGATAGATTGTGGACAACAAAGATAGAAGATACTAGATAGCTTGGTGTCATGGCTTGGAAAAGTCAACAACAGAAATGATACAATGCACTGTGGATAGAAAATTGTGGAAGGACATGACCGTCTACGCCAACCGGTATAGCACATGATGATGATACATGACTCCCTCATACTTAAGTAAAAAAAAAAAAAAAAAAAAGTAAAGTGCCCCCGTCATGCCAAGTGGCGTATAGTGAATATGGTGTTAGTGACCATAAATTTGACAGACCTTCAGCACATGATTTTTTGGGGTAATGTGGTCAGATTACGCCCGTGCCGTTTTACTTTCCCAGAAAAAATCTGGTACCCATTAAAGGCTGGGTGAACCTGGAAGCCGTCGGTTGGGATCTAACCCTACCTCTTGTTCTTTGTAGTTCATACTAAAGTGCAAAACTTTTTTTCCAGACCCTTGTATGTTTAAAACGGACTGATCCTCTCTAATTCATTAATAATATTTACCTGTTGCAAAAACAATATTAAAAAAGTAGAATGTTATCACAAAAAAGATGCCACACAAATGCCCCACCTGTTCGCACAACTCTTTAACAGCAGTTAAATTGCCATTAATACATGCTAGGTGGAGTGCGGTTTGCCCATAATTGTCTTTCTGCTTTGGGTTGAAGCCTGAATAGATCAGCAGTCGCATCAATTCACTATGCCCTTTATAAAAAGAACAAACCTTTTGCTTGAAATTGAACCAACAAAAAAAAAAAAAATTATAATAATAATAAAAAAATAATTCAATACACAGAATCTTGCAAAACATTTTAAACTGTCACTAGATGGTACAATTTTATTCTGAATAAAACAAATGTAAATATTCATAACTTATGATTTAAAAAAAAAAACCAAGAAAGGCAAGAATTGATCTATTGTGGAAAGTGAAGGTTTTATTTGCAAAGGAAGAAGATATTTATATTTATATAGTAACAGCAGGTCTATTTCAAGTTTTCCTAGACCTACTCATGTGTGTATGGCCCTTGGCATTTTATAATTTGCCAATAGTTTGGTAATTATTAGTGTATTGTGCTGGATGCTGTTTTACTAAACAGCTTCTCTCATGGCTGAAACTGCCAATATTGGACTGACAGATCTGACCACAAAATGAACAAGAAGCATTTATGGTGCCTGGCTTCAACTTCATTCTCTTGTGCCGTCTTTGATTTAACATGGTCTCTTTCTTGAATGCAGTTCTGTCATTTCTTAATGTTTTCTTCCTGTGCTATGATCAATCGTCAGATTTTCCCAATTCCTTTTGCTCGTAGAGAATTCTCTCAGGGAAGCCCTGCAAACAAAATATAACGTGTGATGAACTTTCACACAGATTCAAGTGGAGTTTTATTTAGAGTTTCAGTTAGTCTGGCGGCTTCCTGTTGGAGAACAACAGTTTTCTGGACACTTATAGACAAGGAGAATAAGTCACATGATCTAGCCTAATTGTCAGTCATTGATGGTAGGACACCTTCATCATGGCATCATCAATGAATGCAAACTCCTTGATCAGAACCTCATTTGTTTACAATTTTGCTCTCAGATTAGCTAAATTAAATAAGGAGCAATTTCATCTTGTTCGGATATCTCCTGAGACATACATATACATACCTTTGAATGCTGCCCAGTGCAAGGCATTATCCCCATCTTTATCAGTCAGCTGTAACCTTGCACCTTTGCCCATAAGGTAACCAGCTAACATGGTTTGACCATACTGAGCTGCCACTATCAGAGGCGTGCAGTTTTTATTGTCCATTGTGTCTAGGTCTACACCAGTCTAGAAAATAAATAGCACTTAATATGAGAGACTTATAAGATATGTAATATGTAGTACCACTGAAGAGAAATCTCAATCTGACAATTGTGTGTGGTTTAATATATATATACACATTGTGAGATAAAAGTCAAGTGCCATAGTGATATATGCAATAAGTGGTCCAGATAGTATGTAAAGCATATTTTGTTCAAAATCCAATAAGTTGTTTGTATCTCAGATGGTGTGCTCAAACTATCTGCAACAAATAAAAGAAGTCAGCACAAAGGATTGTAACTACTTAGGTACAGTAATGATACCAGTTCATTCTAAATTCCTATGTGGTGCGACTTTTGCTTCACCCTTTACAACATGCTCATTCAGCCTTTTTTACTTTGCATTTCTGAATGCAACAAAGTCTGAACCTCAGAATGGTCTATTTTATTTTCTTTTTCACCATACATGTATATGAAATAGATCCCCTTTCCGCAGGCTTGTGTTGAAATTTAAACAGATGTTAAATGGGTACTGATACATTATTCCTTAGTTTACAGCAAGTTGTGGTAAACGCATCTTTTGGTCCAAGACAATTTTGAGTACTGGGAGGCCTTCCCTCTTAGGCTACCAGTCTACTCATGCTAGAAGGAATTAAGAAATTCCTTCTAGCATGAGTAGACTGGTAGCCTATTTCACAACCTACAATGGAGAGATGGAACTGAATCTGAATCAACTGTGGCTCACTAGTCCTTATGCTAGTAGCCAGCTAGGAGTTGCTGACTGCTTTCAGCCCATATACTGCAGGGAGTCTTGGCCTGATAGTTTTCTAAAACAAAGACAAACCTGGAAATGTAAAAACATCACTATCCACTCAAAATCAGACTAATGCACTCCTCATTCTACATGCCTGCAAAAGGTGGACTTCAATAGTAGAAATACTGAGAACATTTATGGAGGTGAGATGCTGGAGAAAAATTCTGGTGCACTTCAAACTTGGGCCATGTTACAGATGAAGAGGCTCAAAAGAACTGTCATCCATAGATGCATACAAAGCCATTCTAACCTGGACAAAGAAAAGCAAACTGAAGTGATTTGGTTAAATATCCTGCTTACACAGCCTTCAATAAAATATACCATCCTTCAATAAAACATGATGACAGAGTAAAAAAGAAGGGAGAAGATAAATGACTTTGTCACTCTTTCCTAGTTCTAGTCTTCATCCTTAGCAGAACCTTCATAAAAATGTGAACATTTTGACTGGTGGTTTATGTTCTGGTTTCAGTCGTATAACAATATGCAATTAAAATGAGTTATTAATGCTACTTGCTGTACTCTGATGAGGTATTGTTTCCTCAATGAACATATTCATCTTTCATGAATCTACAGAACACCACAACAAATGACTAATCATTGATAATACTGTACTAAAAAGGAATGCAAGCCATCCATTCCACAACCTCAAGGACCGCACTAGAACAATTATAAAACTGCCAAAAAGTTTAAAACTGAACTGGTTTAGTTTTCCACATTACCAGATACTCTTATTTATTCTACAGCTTGCTGTGACATTCTGTGTAGTGCTCTAATCTATCATGGCCTTTATGGAATATTAAAATTTTGAATGAGACTTTCTGGTCTCTTAACTTCAGCAAACTAATAGAGAAACCAACTATAATAGATAACAGACATAATAAAACCATGAAGCTTTTATCCCGGATCTATGTTTTTGTTTGGAGCCTTGATGACTAAGTAGTTAGCATGCTCACTTCCTGATCAGAAGAATCTGGTTTAAATTCTCACAAGTTGATTTTCAAACTTACAAGGCTCTAGAGTTCACCCAACCTAAACAAATATTAGCAATTTTTCTTGGAAGTAAAGGTGACCAGGTGTGATATTGACCCTCTGCTCCCCCTCCCATAATTATAAATGTGCAACAGTCATGGAGAAATATGGACACTAACACCATATTCCCCATATGTCTAGCAAGACATGGAGGAACTCTTGAAAGTCTTTTTATGTATTCCAGTATCATGAAACCTGGTATATTTGAACTATGGTGTATTTACACGTAGTAAAATAACACAATTTTCTTGATAAGCACATACGATTCTTCTATTTATGAGGTTATTATCATGTCACCACCCATAATTTGAATCTTGTTAATGACAAAAAAAAATGAAATCAGTAATCTAACATATTTACAACAAATTCTAGATATAGATCGCTGAATACATTCGTTGTACACAAATGTACCAAATAAACTGTTGCTGTTATGTGTATCAACACAAAATAAATGATATACTAGAATCCTAATAGGATGGCTGTTTATCTTGGTCACCATGGCTGTAGGGTGATTTAAGCACAAACAGTATAATTTAATATCATAATAACTGACTTAAATAATTTCATTAGAAAAAAATGTTTACTGTTAACAACAACTTCTTAGCAAAGACTATTGAAGTTTTAGAGCAGAATATATATTTTTTTTTAAAATAAATAAAATAACCACTTACTTGTAATAAGATATCTACAATAGCAATATGTCCATTCACACATGCCCAGTGTATTGGTCTGGCACCCAAATCATTTGTACTGGGTTCATTACCAAGACTTTGTTCTCAATCATATATCTGGAATTAAAATGTAAATGACATCTAAGACTCATGAAATTGATGTATTAAAAGATGAAAACTGACTCTGATCCTACCTCATTTCCTTTATGGTAGCACTGGAAACAGACTAACTAGTTTGATCAAATGAGTAGGAATCAAAGAGGGAAGGCAGACACTGTATCCTAAATTTGAAATTAGATGTGCTGAGCCAAAAGTTACAGATTTCACAGCTTGGTGTAGGTGACAAGCTAATTATTCTTATTTATTAACAGAGTAGAGGGGAAGCCACTGTTGGGTGAACAAAGAAGAAGAAAATGAAAAATTGTTGAATTGTTCCATGATCTGAAAACACAAGTATCACGTGCAATAAAAAAAATAAATTATAACTACCTTCATTGTCACTTACTAAAGGTTTCTGTTATTTTGATTTTTAAAATAACATACATCAATGTGATCCAAACCTTTGTTACCCAGGGCCAAACACTACGACCTGCATCTGGTTGTGGGCCATCATATATATATATATATATATATATGCACAAAAAAACAACTGTTAATCTGCAATTTCATTGATTTTAAAAAAGCATTTTTGGCAGCATACATAGATTATCCTTGTGGAATATCTTGAAACATTACTGAATACCACCAAAAGTTACCAATATTATAAGACTTATAAGATGGCTATAATTGCACAATTTTCACAGAGGAGGGAATGAGTGGTTGGTTTCGAATTGAAACAGGAGTCAAACAGGGATGTATACTACACCACCATTGCTACTTGGAATTACTATTGATTACATAACAAGTAAATGTTGCAAGGCAATAATGGCATTAAATGGTATGACAAAATTACTTGGAAGATCCAAAGACTAGATCCAAGACTAGATTTTGCAGATGATATAGTGCTCCTTAGTGGCAATATCAACAAGATGCAAAATATCAGATACCTTATCATCTATGGCAGGAAAAATAGGACTTAAATCAACAGAGACAAAACAAAAATAATGAAAAGTAACAATACCCCAGAGGGCAATATATATCTCAATTGTCAGGCATTAGAAAGAGTAGACCACTATATATATATCTTGGTAGATCAAGAAGGTGAAACAAAGAGAGAACAGAAGCAGGATAGCAAAAGCAGCAACAAATTTAAAAACCTGGACAAAATATGGAAATCAAAAACAGTAGTGTTGCCAATGCAAGAAAACCAAACTTAGAATATTCAATTCAAACATGTTATCAACAGTTACCTATGCATGTGAAAGCTGGAAAACATCAAAAGAGATTGAGAAAAAAACTAAATGATTTTGAAGACAATTGCCTAAGAAAAATACTCTGTGTACAATGGAATGAATTCCATTTAAAAACTAGTCTCAAGTCATTGGAAGACCATGAAATTGGTTCAAATTTCTCCCATTATTTGTTGTGTTTCATCATCACTATTCACATCTGATTGTGATGATGATGACACTGGACACTCAAATAACATTTTCCTACCTAGACCTGTCTTTCCAGTCAATGCTGATGGTACACCCTCAAATCATCTTGTTAGTTCTCAAACTACACATTTCAAGTTCAACTTCACTATCATCATCATCAAGTACCGGGCCTACTAGCATAGGTGATCATGTCTCCACAACTTTCGATCTCGGCAGCTATTTATCATTTCTGTTGTTGACCTTCTGCCAAGCCATTCTCTTAAGCTGTCTGTTATTTTACTCTTTGCTTCCCTCTATCTCCTCATCCCTCAATTTTTCCAGTTGTTACAATATATTAAAGTTGTTCTCTTCTCATTACATGGCCAAAAAATGATGATTGTCTCTTCCTAACATTGGAAAATAGCTCTCTTTTTGCTTTTACCTCTCTCAGAACCTCTTAATTACTCTTCTTAGCTGTCCATGGTATTCTCAACATTCTTCTGTAAACCACATTCAACTTTGAATACAAATTGAATACAATTGCAGCAGTCAAAAAAAATTATGACTTTCACTTTACTCATAAAAATCATTAAATTATATTGTTGTATAAACAAATATAGATTCCAAATGTTAATATAAGAGATTAAATACCATGAATTAATTGGATTGTAACATATTATTATTAATATAACTTATGAACACCGGCAATGCGAGTACAAAAACATCGACCTACTACAGACACAAATTTAACCAAATTGATGAGGTCAAAAAAATTATGACTTTCACTTTTACTCACAGAAATGATTAAACTATACTGTTGTATAAACAAATCTAGATTCAAAATGTTAATATGAGTGATTAAATGTCATAAATTAAGCAGATCATAATATAAATTATACAGTCCAGGTGTAAATTGCAAGAGAAAAGGAAATTGCAAGAGAAAAGGAAATTATACACATGGAAAAGTCCAGGAGATAGAAAGAGGAATCAAATAGATTATATAATGATAAAAGACAGATTCCGGAACAGCATCAAGAAAGCCAAACATATCCAGGACCAGATATTAATTCAGATCACAATCCTGTCATGATTAAATGAAAATCAAATTAAAGAGAAAGAAGCAAAATACTAATTCAGCAATACCATAGATACAACAGCTTTAAATCAGAAAGATGTAAAAGAAACTTATACTGTACAAGTAAAGAACACATATCAGAAGCTGCTAGAAGAAGGAATTGAGCAGTACAGAAGAGAAAATACTGAAGAAAAAATCGCAACCAAATGGCAATGCATAAAAAAAAGCATACAAGAATCCTGCATCACCTTACCCTAAAAGGAAAGTAAAAAAAACAAAATGGATAACAGACAACATTTTAGAAAAAATGGAAGAGAAAAGACAAGCGAAGAACATTGCCAGATACAAGGAAATTGATAATGAAATGCAAAAAAATGTGCAAAAAAAGACTGGCTCAACCAAAGATGTCTAGAAGTCAAAACTATGGAAAGTAAACAAAATTTAAGAGGAATGCACACAGAAATAAAAAGAATGACTAATAAAGACAAAAAAGCTGCAGGAGGCGGATGTATTGCAAACAAAGACAGAAGAATGCTAACAGACAACAAAGATATAATCAAGAGATGGCAGGAATACATAACAAAATTATTTCATGACAAAAGGGACAAAAAACCATTTATAAAATGTACATCCAACTATAAAATCCTAAATCTGAAGTAGAAAAAGCTATAAAAACAATGAGAAAGGAAAAGCAGCAGGACCTGACAATATACAGATAGAGATGATACAGGCACTAGAAGATTTTGCATTTGAAGTGATCACAGACATATGCAATGACATATACCATACAGGATACATACCAAATGAACTAAAAACATCAACTTTCATTGCATTGCCTAAAAAGAATGGTGCAGTTGAATGCAGTGATTTTAGAACAATAAGCCTAATGAGCCAGGTAACCAAAATTTTACTAAAAGTTATACAAGGAAGGATTCAGAATAAAATTAATGCTGAATTAGATGAGCAGCAATTCGGATTCAGGAAAAACAGTGGGACAAAAAAAGCCATATTCAGCATGGGAACATTGATTGAAAAGTACATAGAAGTAAACAAACCAATATATGCCTGCTTCATAGACTACACCAAAACATTTGATAGAATACACCATAAGCTGCCTAAAAGATATAAATCTGGATGACACAGACATATGACTAATATGTAATTTGTACTGGGAGCAAACAGCAATAATAAAACATAACAAGGAGAACTCTACACCCATTGATATAAAAAGAGGAGTAAGACAAGGATGCATCCTATCACCAAACTTGTTAAATTTATACACTGAGCAAATCTTTAAAAAACATCACTGAGATGCCAGGCCTAAACATTAATGGGAAGATAATCAATAACCTAAGATATGTTGATGATACTGTACTACTAGCAGAAAATCCTAAAGATCTACGACAATTACTTAATGAAATAAACATGACATGCAAAAAAAAAATATGGACTAGATACATCAAAAAGACTAAAACTATGATCATAAACAAAGAAAATTCTCAAGACATGCAATTAAATATCAAAGTGGAAGGAATACATCTAGAGACAGTTCAGAACTACAACTACCTGGGACATACTATAACCAGTGATGGAAAATGTACAACTGAAATAAATAAAAGAATAGGTATGGCAAAAAGTAACTCCAATGCCATGAAACATATACTAATGTCAAAACAAATACCAGGGCTAAAACTAAGAATAGCAAAATGTAACATCTCAATATTCCTGTATGGTGCAGAAACATGGACATTAGATAGTTAGGGGGCCTCGGTAGCCGAGTTGGGAAAACCACCCGACTGGACTACCGCAGTTCGGACAAACAGTGTTCAATTCCCGCTGGGAGCAGTGTGAAATGTACTCGTGGTTGGAAAAAAAAAAATACCCCCACAGTCGACCCAGCCGTTGGCAGAAATGGGTACCAGGGTATTATCCTGGGAAGGTGAGGAATGTTGCCTCGCATCTGAGTTTCGATGCTTGAGGCGACACTATACAGAAATTTCCTAACAATTCTGGATAGGCGGCCGAGCAAATATGGGTGTAAACTCGCGTGCTAAGACGCCGGTTCAAGTCTCGTACTTTACCTTTACATTAGACAACAAAACAGAACAGAAAATTGAAGCCTTTAAAATGTGGATTTCTAGAAGAATAGGTAGAATTGGATGGAAAGAAAAGAAAACAAACTAGGAAGTTTTAAAACAACTAAAAATAAAAAGAGAACTACTAAACACAATTAGAGCAAGACAAATGAAATTTTTGAAAGACACAACAGCCTAATAAAAGTAATATTGGAAGGGAAAATACAAGATAAAAGAGGCCGAGGCAGACCAAGACTAACATGGACGAGTAACATCAAAAGATGGACAAGTCAGTCTATGACAATCTGCACCATTAAAGCAAGAGACAGAATGGAATGGCGCTCCATGGTAGCCAACCTTCGATGCGGAGATGGCACTCAATGATGATGATGAGTCCAGGTGTAATTTTTCAAGAAGTGGTGGCCAGACATCCCAGTCAGACTTCACAAGATGGAATTCCATATTTGACATCACACCTGCATAAAACTAAGTTAGAGGTTTTAAAGAGCAAATGTTCCGATCTGAGTAGTTTTTAAATTTGCCCCATATTTTAAATATACTGTGTGCTAAATTAGCGTATTTTCAAGGGATTCAAACATGTCTAAAACTGTCTTGTGGCAAGTCTAGGATGATCCCCTTGTGTTAAATTTTTCACAATATAAAATAATTTGTTACGTTTTGAAAGTTTTCAATCAGCTAAATTATGTATTAAAGTGGAAAAATGCTCACAGCAGTGAAGCAACAAGAATACCTAATACAAAATATAAAAAACAAAAGAGAAGGCTAGAGAATTATGTTCTAAGAACTTTGAATGTGTAGTATTAGTAGTTTTAGCAATACTGATGATAACATTTTAGAATTATATGACAGCATAATGGCAACAAACAACACAACAAAATTCTAAAAATATTTGTTGTTTTTTTCTCTTCTTATTCTTCACTTTAAAAAAAAAATATATATTTTCTGCGGTCATGATGAAACTGTATTGTATTCCCTATCATTTGATGCCAAATATGTGCGCCTGTGACTTTTAAATAACCAAAATGACAGATTTATATTTCTAAGGAAAAATTCAGGCAAAACAGGAAAGGGGGGGGGGGGGGGGGGGGGGGACGACCAATAAGAGTTTAAATAACTTAAATTATGTACATATTTAGATTTGAACAGCACTGAGAGGGGACCTGGCCTCAACACCATGCTAGACCAGCATCTGGGCTGAACAATACCATAATGGTTGACTTTTTTTGTATAGCATATGTTTGAGTTGTGTAGATATATGCTTTTCCACATCTGCATCTACCAATGTCAGAAGCTGAGTTTTCTTTTCTAAATGTATCCTCTCATTTGCAGAATGTTGTACCAGGTTTTTGAACCTTCTCTGCCCCACCAATATTTTCTGTACACTTCTGGTCTCGGTCTGACTACATTTTCTATAGGGCTCTGTTGCTTTAGTCTTTGGCAATTTAAAAAAATAAAAGTGTTATGGTAACAGCTTTACGTAGTAATTAACAAAACAAAAGTTGACGTTTTGGCCAAGTAGGCCTTCTCTATGCATCATGATGCTTTTACTGCTTTAGTCTTTGCTCTGTCAGGGACTTCTGAAAGGGAGCTATGGTTTTGGGGCTTCCTGTTTATGAACTATTTCACATATAGTCCATCCTCAAGATGACAGAGGTTAGGAGATTGCTTTTATAATGTACAGTGTTGAATACAACCATCATGAATGGAAGGAACATTGAGAACTTGGATATCCTAGAAAGGTAGTGATGAATGTAGAAAAAATATCAATGTCATCTTGATATTTGGGCATTTTGTATGGAAGTCCTATCTCCACCAAAAACTTTAATCTCAAATATCCAGTGGATGTACACAACCAAAGACTTTTCTTGTTACAAACCTCAGGATAGCTGTATGGCCACCCAAACATGTCCATGTGCTAGTGTGTGTCCCTTGTCATCTCTCAGATAAAGCAGAAACACCCTCCTGCTCCACAAAAGTTTGAACTGGAATAAGTAATCTGAGAAAAAAAAAGTGCCACTTTATATTCTACAACAATTTTGTGAAGTATCTTTATGCTTTACAACTATTAGTTTGCAAGGGTGCCATATCACAAAGTGAAGGTAAAATATTGTCTCTGTGTGATGTGTTTGTTTCAGAATTTCCATTCATAATAAATATACAAATTATTTATTATTATTGCCTTATGGAAAGGATATGACCTTGACTGTTGTTTTTATTGCATAATGTCAATCTGTTATTTTGTCAACTTTCTCTACAATTACAAATCACTTAAAAATTCAAACCTTTATTCACGACTGAATTATCTGACATACTTACAGACAGAATAAGTATCATTGTAGGTAGTTTGATAAATAAAATATCAGACTTCTATATCCAGGTTTTCATGCTTTCTGGCTACTGATTTTTATTGTTTCTGAAAGCCAGTGGGCCAACGTGTCCAAAAAAAGTTCCTGCTTTTATCAAGAATTCCCAAAAGATAACAAATCGCTAAGTGCTTATTATACATCAAAATGAAGGGCAGGCAATTCCTGACATCAAGGAATATCCCCTATGAATTTAAAAGAGCGATTCTCCAGTTGCAGCTGTTTGTAAGCTTTATGGGTTAACATTTATACATATTGTGACAATAACACAGCAAGATCATTTAGATCAAAGAACCCAATATGGATATTTCAATGTAATAAGCATCTCATCATAAGTGTGTGAAATGTTTAAGAAAATCTGATCAGATGAATTTTCTGCAGCAATTTAAATTATGAGAAAACAGCTTGCCTTGGAGACTTACAGCATCTGCATCAATTTTTAATATATATTTATTAACAAATTAATAGTGTCATTAAAATAATTTAGATCAATCAAACTCAAGTAAATTTGTTATTTTTATTTATTGTCCACTTTTTTCAAAATTGTGTGAAATTTGAATCAGATCTGACCAGCAGGGAATGTCATTTTGAAATGAATGATGAGTCCACTGTCTACCATTAAAATAATTATTTTCATCTTACACTATACCCTTCGTAATCACATAGATGTGAGGTAGATATTATTATTTATAGCATGGCAAGGCCAATCTGCTGTTTTAAGAATCTGAAATGTTCTTTATCATACCAATTACCTAAAAACTCATAACTTTTTTAAAAATAATTAAAGTACAGATATAAAAATGAAAATTTCAGAAAATTGTTATGTTTGGATTTCTACATTCCAGTGAGTCCGGGGATATCATCTAGCACTATCTGCGTCAGGTGACTGCAAACATTTCAAAATATATATATACATAATATATATATATATATATTTTTTTTTAAATTTAAAACATTTAATAGCTGCATACAAAATTGATGAAGTAATCCAAAAATTGAGACCTACAGTCTCCACAACAGTGTATGTCTATGTCAATTATAATTATTTAAAAAAGTTATAGTTATACATTTTTTTTAAACTTGTGGGTTATTTTTTTAATGATTTTCTCAAATGAATATTTATTTAATTTTTTTTGCTCTCAGGCCCTTAGTGTCAGGGCTATTTAAATTTAATATTTATAATTTTAAAAATTTTATTTTGAAATTGTTATCAAAGTCGCCAAATTGTTTCTATTCACATATTTAATTAATTAATTAATTTGTTATTGTTAATTTGACTGTGACTTAAACTTAACAACTTAATTATCACTAGCACTCACTTAACTAGTAATAACACTCAGTAAGTAAAGTAACACTCAGTAAGTCACCAGATTTGTTTAATATTTATAGTGATATTATTTTAATATCCATAAGGGACATGCCTGGAATAACAATTGGAGGTCATAATATAAATAATCTAAGGTATGCTGATGATACAGTCTTAATCGCTAAGAGTGAAAATGAGTTACAAGAAATGTTGGACATTATAGTAAAGGAAAGCAAAAATAAAGGACTCAGCCTTAATAGCAAAAAGACAGAGTTAATGGTAACAACAAAGAAAAAGACATCACCTCAGAGCAAAATAAAGACAAGTGGAACAATATTAAAATAGGTAAATGAATTTAAATATTTGGGAACTTTGTTAACCTCATATGGAAGATGTACAAAAGAGGAGAGATGCAGAATGGCTCAGGCAAAAGCAGCTTTCCAAAAAGTGAGGAAGATACTATGCAATCCATTTTTCACAATAGAAACAAGAAAAAGAGTTCTTAGATGTTATGTAGAGCCAGTCTTAACATATGGATGCGAATCATGGACAATAGGACAACAGACAAGAAAATCACTGGAGTCTGTAGAAATGTGGTTTTACAGAAGAATATTGAGAGTACCATGGGCAGCTAAGAAGAGTAATGAAAACGTTCTGAAAGAGGTCAAAGCAAAAAGATAACTAATTTCCAATATTAGGAAGAGACAATCATAATTTTTTGGCCATGTAATGAGAAGAGAACAACTAGAATATATTGTAACAACTGGAAAAATTGAGGGACGAAGAGATAGAGGGAAGCAATGAGAAAAAATAACAGACAGCTTAAGAGAATGGCTTGGCAGAAGGTCAACAACAGAAATGATAAATAGCTGCTGAGATTGAAAATTGTGGAGAGACATGATCACCTAAGCCTGTAGGCACGTTATTGATGATGATGATGAAGTAAAGTAAAGAAAGTGCCCCTGTCACACCAAGTGGTATATAGGGAATATGAATATGGTGTTAATGACCATAAATTAAATTTTACACACCTTCAGCACATGACATATCGGATACCGATACCGCTTTAATCTCCCAGCAAAAAATTAGGTACCCATTTAATATTTAAGGCTGGCTGAACCTGGAAGCCATCGGTTGGGATCGAACCCTACCTCTTGTCCTTTGTAATCCAGTTCACTAACTGAGCTATCGCGGCTCCCAATAACACTCAGTAGTTAGTTTAAATTAGAGTATAGTTTAGGTTTGGTTAGGATATTTATAGCGCTGAGGATGTGTCGTGTCTAGTGTCTCAAGTGTTTGTTGACTGTTTTTAGTAGTCAACGAGAATATTATTTTATTATTACTATAACATAACTATACTTATACTACTATGAAACTATGTGATTATGATGTATGTCTAGTCTATAACTTATACTATATATATACTTTTATTAAATACTCTAAATAGTATTAAATACTATTATTATTATTACTTTGAATCGACCGGACGGACAGTTATCATCTGTTACTGTTTTACTAATTTACTGTCGCCACAGACTCAGGTAACAAACAATAAACACAGTTACATAGTAACTACTTAAGTGACTTAAGTTTAAGACTTAAAAAGTAACAGTTTACACTTAGACTTAGTTTAGTTTACAGAGCAGCAGAAGCAGTGAGTGAGTGAGTTGAGTTGAGTAGTGAGTAAGTCAAGTGAGTGTGTATGGTATGTGTTGCAGAGCTCCGCTCCGGTTGAAAAAAAATCTATTATATAAATAGTCAAAATACGTACCCTGCCTTGACAACGTCAAAGATTTGGTGTGATCGAGCTCCATTTTCTTTACAACAATCCTTGTTGTTGTGAGAATGGTTATGCGGAGCTGCCGCAGTAAGAGACGACGACAAAACCGACGAGTCCACACCCGACATGTTTGACGTACAAGGCAACTGGCGAATTAAAAACCTGTACCTTTCATCCTACAGTTATGAGACAATACAAATTGTTCGTATTTTGCTTTCGGCTAAAAACAAAGCACAAAGTTTACGTCACGTATTTATTAACAACTAGAACAATTATAGTTTGTATTCTTTCATTTGACTAGTTAAAAAAAATTTGTTTCCGCTATATTCATATAAAGCAGACGTCTCCAGCCAATAAAGTGACTTTCAGTCACTTTCATGACACTGGGTTGGAACATCACTTCCCGTTCTCTTTTCCACTGTATAGGCAAGTGTTACTTCTGCGCAGATTCCATCAAGCGGGACAAGTTTATGTGCAGTTTTGTTCAAAGACAACTTGCTACTTATAACAAAGGCGCCGATTCAATTTCCAGAAATGTCTATCTCCCACCCCCCCCCACCCCACTCCAGGGTCAACAGGGCTCTGAAGACTAGGAACTGAATTTTGCGTGTTAATCCATTTTTCCCTGGCAGCCGTGTGCACAGGAGTCCCTCGCCGCACAGGCAGATAACTCCAACTTCGGAGGTACTCATGTTTTTTTTTTTTTTTTCCGTCGATGAGTAACTGATGTTTCAAGCCGGGTCTCGCTGTTAAGACCAGGGGTGGCTGCCGCAGAGAGAAATCATAAATAAAAATCCCAACCAGTGTAGCCGAGATTTGAACCTACAACTCTCTGTCTCGAGGCCAGCGTCTTGCCTCGGGACTAACAAGTCCCCATGGCCTGGGAATATGAGGAAACTGCAACAAGGAACACTTTTCATGCATAGCCTGCAATGGTTCCTGCCGCCTATCCACCATATACCCCGAAGTTTAGCCTGTGTATAGTAAGAAGTATAGCCTGTGTAGCTACTTACGGCAAAGTCGCGATATCTGCGCCTCTCGGCTCGATACATCAGTCTTTATCATGTGTAGATTTTGCTTAACAATTATGCCCGGGCAGGGGCCATTTTTTATATACTCATTGGTTTTTAACTAACTGCCAACGGTTGTTTTAACGTGCACGACTGTGCACGGGACCTCCGGTTTTTTTTTCCCCCGTCGTTACCCGAGAGGGCTAGTTAGCAGAGCCCACTGCTCAGACAGGCTGAGAGTAAAGATACGAAGAAACCACGAATTCAAAGTGAATAATTCCCATTTTTCAAATACGACCTTTCTGTCTAGAGGCGACATCTAACCTCTAGACCACCCACACCAGCTCTCCCCCACCCAGTCTCTAAAAATGTGTACTTGTGACTTTATTGGAAGTAATAGTGTGGTACATGCCATCGTCCCTACCCACACACCCTCACTCTCTCAAGTATCTTTTTCTTTTGTCTTAATACTACCTCTATAGGAACCCCTGTGTACGGGATGGAGCTTGCGATACCTAAATCGCTTTGAGACCTTCCCCCCCCCCCCTATCAGCACACACAATGGATCGACGCCTTTAGCTTGATGAGAAGACCACTATGCCCTATCCCCAACAGGCCTGTAGTATATCGCACAGACACAAATAGCCCAGGACGTGACGATTCTCTGTCAGTACAGATGACCTACATATAATACACGTGAAAGAGCGGAACTCGTGCCAGTAGACAGTGGGTGACGGGAAATGGGCCGATGTGAATCCTGCCTGACTCCACGACCTGGAGGAATGAACACATGGATGGTCGTCACGTCAGCAGAGGCAGACAGACACACAGTGTGCCATGTAGATTATCGGGTCTTGAGGTTAGGCATGAAGTTGCAGTACCTCCTGGGTCTCGGACTCAGTCATACCGAAGCCTAGTCACGGCATTTCCTTTCCAAGTGTAAAACAACATCAATTAGTCCATACCTGTCGTGCACATCTATCCATTCACTTCCAGAAGGTTCCTCTTGTTGTTCACTTCCTGTTTGTTGCGTACTTCCTGCAGTGCTACATCTGCCAACCACGATCTCCCGCGCTTAAAGCGACTGCCTCTCATTGACTATAATTCTGGCAGCAATGGATATATTTTGTTATATGCCATCCCCAGGTACGCTTCCGCTTGCATGTGCTTGTGTCAGGCTTCATTGTTTGGAAGATCCAACAGGAATCGCATAGAAAAACATTTCAGGGGAAGAGGTATGTTAAGAGCACTTCTGAAACAAAATCACAAATAATCAACAAACAAACAAAAATAGCCTAGGAGTACGACTTCAATCCTGCTTCGGACCATCTATTGTTCTTTGTTTGTTGTTGTTGTTTATCTGTTATTTCATTTCGAGTGTTGTAAACATAGTTCTTCCTGTGAAATAACTTGCTGATTGATCGCCTCAGATGTTTCCCCTTCATGATTATATTCATTTATTATCATTTGTCTCCAGGAATAGCATAGCCGGGACTGTTGTTGCATCCCAACACAGCCCGCATAGCCTTTTTCTGAAGCCTTCCCAATTTAGCTGAGTGTCAGATGGGATAAGAAAGCACAATCCTGTAGTAGATGACTCACAGAACCAGTGGGTGCAATAAGAGGAAGAGCATTCATTGATGGAAGCCGGATCTTATCATAACCGATACTGAATTCACCTCTTTCCTGGCAGTTGGGATCACACTGTTTATTTGTTGGCTGGAGGACAGTTTTCTATTCCAAAGTACCTAAAGCTGTGGACTTTCAATATGCGCACCATTATACTCCAGACTAGGCAGCCCAGCTTGCACAGTGTCATTGTTCAGTGAACATCAGAGCAACTTGGCCTTGCCAGGGTTGATTACAGCCGCATTACTACCACACCAATCAATGACCAAATCACAGCCGCGTTACTTCAACACCAGTCAATTATTCAATCACAGCCGCGTTACTTCAACACCAGTCAATTATTCAATCACAGCCACGTTACTTCAACACCAGTCAATTATTCAATCACAGCCGCGTTACTTCCAAATCTGTCAATTATTCAATCACAGCCGCGTTACTTCAACACCAGTCAATTATTCAATCACAGCCACGTTACTTCCACACCAGTTAATTATTCAATCACAGCCACGTTACTTCCACACCAGTCAATTATTCAATCACAGCCCCGTTACTTCAACACCAGTCAATTATTCAATCACAGCCGCGTTACTTCCAAATCTGTCAATTATTCAATCACAGCCCCGTTACTTCAACACCAGTCAATTATTCAATCACAGCCGCGTTACTTCCAAATCTGTCAATTATTCAATCACATCCGCGTTACTTCCAAATCTGTCAATTATTCAATCACAGCCGCGTTACTTCCAAATCTGTCAATTATTCAATCACAGCCCCGTTACTTCCACACCAGTTAATTATTCAATCACAGCCACGTTACTTCAACACCAGTCAATTATTCAATCACAACCGCGTTACTTCCACACCAGTTAATTATTCAATCACAGCCACGTTACTTCCACACAAGTCAATTATTCAATCACAGCCGCGTTACTTCCAAATCTGTCAATTATTCAATCACATCCGCGTTACTTCCAAACCAGTCAATTATTCAATCACAGCCACGTTACTTCCACAACACAAGTCAATTATTCAATCACAGCCACGTTACTTCAACACCAGTCAATTATTCAATCACAGCCGCGTTACTTCAACACCAGTCAATTATTCAATCACAGCCGCGTTACTTCCACACCAGTTCATTATTCAATCACAGCCACGTTACTTCCACACAAGTCAATTATTCAATCACAGCCACGTTACTTCAACACCAGTCAATTATTCAATCACAGCCACGTTACTTCAACCCAGTCAATTATTCAATCACAGCCCCGTTACTTCAACACCAGTCAGTTATTCAATCACAGCCCCGTTACTTCAACACCAGTCAATTATTCAATCACAGCCGCGTTACTTCCAAACCAGTCAATTATTCAGTCACAGCCGCGTTACTTCCACACCAATTGCTTAACTGCCTGCGCCGGTGGAATTATCCGAATTACCAACTCATCTCCCAAACAAAGAAAGGTAGCTGTAGTCCCCATCATAGCAGTCTCAGCACACGTCAAAAGACACAAAGGCGAAACCGCACAGAAAGTGAACACAGCCAACTGTTCCCTGTCATACGATATCATCATTCATCGTAAACAATTGGAATATCGAAACACGATCAAAACAGATGAAACACACAGCTCACGGTATGCACAGAGCACATAACTCAGTAGCTCCTGCAACAATCCGGACTTGGAATATGAGGAAACTGCAACAAGGAACACTTTTCAAACATAGCCTTCAATGGTTCTTGCTGCCTATCCACCATATTGACCGGAAGTTCACGACCTCCTGAAAATGATGATCGTCATATTTAAAAAAAAAATGTATAGCGCTTGATGATGTTAGGGCATCGTTTTTGACTCCAATTCCGAACATATGAAAGAAACACAGTTAGTCGTCGGATTATTCCCGTCGCACACCAAACAGCAGACCATAAGATCTTCCCGCAAGACTCATTCCACTGCAAGATGTATCTTCCAAAGAAAACCTATATCTAAATAATCATAAAAAGGGAGAGAATAATCATAAAGGGAGAGAAGTATGGAAATGAATACTGTAAACGAGAAAGATAACCTTGAATAGTTTTAATAACATACTGATTTTTCACACATACAGGATTTAACAAATTAACACGAAAATCACCAATGGGGCAGGCAGAAATCAAATAGACCGCAGATGAGGACACTCATTGCAACATTTTTCTTTATTTTTATTTGTTTCATATTTGAACTTCATATAGAGCAAAGGACTTCAAACAACTCTCCATGCCGCATTGTTTGGTACGTTTTTTTTTTTTTTTTAGTAATTACTCGACTCGGCGTGTTTCCTTTCAGCGTAGAGGGAACATGCTCTGGTCATATTTCTTTAGTGTGTCACATGCATGATGCGCATCATTAAGTCTGTTATTTCAGCAATTCTCACATTCCATCGTCTACTAGGTCGACACTATCCCATCTACCCGTTTCCGTGTCTCTCTGAGGAATGCGCTCTAGTGGTGATCGTGTTGCATGAATTTTGATTGTTTATTTCCTAAAACTATCCACGCACTATTATTTCCCCAACTCTTGTTATCCCTTCCTCATTTTATTTTGTTTCTCCTTGCCATGTTAACGTTCATCATTAAATATCTCATCTTCGTTGCAATAACATACTAAGTTTATTTTTCTCGTTTTCTTTGTTTGGTTACTAATGTCCAAGTTTGGCACCGACAGCAGAGTGTTGAAAGGTATATTGAGTTATATAGTGCTCTCTGTGAGGGCGAAAAGAGGAGTAAACATGAAAGCATCATCTAGTTGTAGCTAACATAAACACGGAGCTTAGAACAATCGTCTGACCAAAGATATTCAACCAGAAACGAATGCCATATTGACACACCTACCATTGCTGCTCATATATATTGCTGCTCATATGTGATAGACACAATGTGTTAAGATAAGGTCAAGAGCTAGAAATGACAAAATATGTCAAATGAACCGCTTCATATCGTCCATATTACGGGTGTTAAGTGGACGGAGGTTGCTTTGTGTCGTGAGCAAACTGTGACATTTATGCCAACCAGTATAACACAATTTCCAATTCGGTAATACAATTTTTTTTGGAGCACCTAAACCAGTCGTTAAGGCAGGCACGGTGGTGGTCTGGCGTAAAGACCTATACATACAAGAACACACTAAGTACTTATCTGACACTACCTTTTCTAAACCTTGACCCATTGATACCACAATCAGCAACAAAGAGCAGGTCCACTCATCCATAAGGACGCCTATCGACAATGAACTCCTCCCTCCTAGTGCGTCCGTCTCATCATCAGATAGTTTTAGACAAGCCGCCCTTCTAAATGCTCTCTAAGAACTACAAATCCGGCACGCATGGAAGACCCATAGTTTCGGCGTGCAGCTGTCCCATGGAAAATTCATCCGACTATCTGGACAGCATTTTCCAACCTATTCTGGAATTTATTCCCACTATGTCAAGTCACGAACCATGCCTTTATTATCTTCTCTTCTCCCTCCCTTTCTCGTACCGACTTTACGTGCTCGACATGTGTTCTCTTCATACATCGACCTCTCACACTAATGGCCTAAAATCTCTTCGCTCTTTCTCTCGATAAAAAAAAAAAAACAAACATAAATAGATTCATACTTCCACTCTTCTTCACCTCACTGAATTTGTTCTCAACCGTAATCCTTTCGAATTCAATGGTCAATTCTATGACCAAGTCAGTAGTGTGGCTATGGGAAGCACGGTGGGTACTATAAAATACGCTTGAACACACCAATACTCAACTCGTACTGGGGCCCCCTTATCCTCAAATATCTCTGGTGTATCGATAACGGTTTTGGACTGACTGACTTACCATGACATCTCCAGGTTCATCAACTACATTTTCAACTTTCACAAATCTATCAAGATTATGTCACATATCTCTATTTCGACCGTTACCTTTCATGATCTGATTGTCCCCTTGGGTCCTTCCACACCTCAGTCTTCTAAAAACCCACATACACCTACTGTTATCTTTTCTACGCCTTGTCTCATCCATTTCACTGCAGAGATTCCATTCCATTTTCTCAGATGTTACGACTTAGCCGTATTTGCCAGGACGTTACAGATTTTATTCAATAGGCAAACCTGATGTTGGGTGTCTTTAGCTCCCGTATACATCAGAAATCGGCCCTTCAATCTGCTTTAAACTGGTTCTCCACGCTTGAGGAGAATCTACTACTTCAATGAGCCATGTTACAAAAACCTTGCTAAAAGTCATACAAGGAAGGATTCAGAATAAAATAAATACTGAAATAGATGAGCAGCAGTTTGGATTTAGGAAAAATAGTGGGACAAACAAAGCCATATTCTGCATGAGAACACTAATCGAAAAGTACACAGAAGTAAACAAACCAATATATGCCTGCTTCATAGACTACACCTAAGCTTTTGATAGAGTACACCACAAACAACTAATAGAATGCCTAAAAGAGATACATCTAGATGACATGGACATACGGCTAATATGTAATTTATACTGGGCGCAAACAAAAATAATAAAATATAAAAAAAAGAACTCTACACCTATTGATATAAAAAAAGAAGAGTATGACAAGGATGTATCCAATCACCAAGTTTGTTTCATCTATACACTGAACAAATCTTTAAAAACATCACAGATATGCCAGGCCTAAACATTAATGGAAAGATAATCAATAACCTAAGATATGCTGATGATACTGTACTACTAGCAGAAAATCCTAAAGATCTACAACAATTACTTAATGAAATAAACATGACAAGCAAAAATATGGACTAGATATGAATATCAAAAAGACTAAAACTATGATTATAAACAAAGAAAATACTCAAAACTCACAAGTGGATATCAAAATTGAAGTAATAGACCTGGAGACAGCTCAGAACTACAACTACCTTGGACATACAACCAGTGATGGAAAATGTGAAACTGAAATAAACAAAAGAATAGGAATGACAAAAAGTAATTTTAATGTCATGAAAAATATACTAACATCAAAACAAATAACACCAAGGCTAAAACTAAGAATAGCAAAATGCTATGTCTTCTCAACATACTATATGGTAAAGAAACATGGACATTAGACAAGAAAAAGACGGAAAATTGAAGCCTTTGAAATGTGATTATATAGAAGAATAGGTAGAATTAGGATGGAAAGAAAAGAAAACAAATGAGGAAGTCTTAAAAGAACTAAAAATGAAAATCTTCTTCTTCTTCTTTTCTCTTTCACTGATACCTAAAAGGTGTCGTGGTTTATATCATTTGTCGTTCTTGTGCTGTTCGAATTGTCTGAATTAGTGATTTTCCTTTGTTGTTACATGTCTCTCTGTCACTGCATCTATCCATCTTCTTCTGGGTCTTCCTCTTGGTCTTGAAAAAATGAAAATAGAACTACTAAATACAATTCAAACAAGACAAATGCGATTTTTGGGCCATGTTAAAAGACACAACAGCCTACTAAAAGTAATCCTGGAGGTGAAAATACAAGGTAAAAGAGGCAGAGGCAGACCAAGACTAACATGGATGAGTAACATCAAAAGATGGACAAGTCAGCCTATAACAACCTGCACCATCAAAGCAGAGACAGAGTGGAATGGCTCTCCATGGTAGCCAACCTTTGTTGTGGAGATGGCACTCGATGATGATATTTTTCATGGCATTAAAATTACTTTTTGTTATTTCTATTCTTTTGTTTATTTTGGTTTTACATTTTCCATCACTGGTTATAGAAGTCCAAGATAGTTAGAGCTTTGAACTGTCTCCAGGTCTATTCCTTCAACTTCAAGATTTGCTCAGTGTTTAGAATGAGCAATTGTTCTGTTTATTTCTTGAATACTATTTCTTGGTCTCTGAAAGCTTTAAAGCAGATTTTGATTGTATTCTGTCGTCTTTTCTGCTATCTTGTTTTAAGGCAAGGCCAGATTTATATGGGGTCTGGCATCTTGGCAGACAGTTGGTAGCAAGCAATCATAAGTCAGGCTGGATATGGGTTCTCTGCTAAATAAGCTACAGCTTAGGGCCTCACAATCCGAGGGGACCTCATATTTAATTATTATCTGTGATAGAGACCTTCTGATGTTAATTTTTTACAGGGGCCTCAAAGACTCATTTTGAGCAGCTTTTGGCATCACAAAGTCTATATCCAACTATGTTTTATGGTGAATAGGATGACTGTACATCCTCTATATCTTCGGAAATCCATTTGGGAGTAGCTGATTTGTTGTTCTATAATTGGCCCTAACTTTTTTCAGAATCAACCAATACACTATAAAAAAAAAACGGCGGAAGTTTCAATTATGAGATTAAGGTTGTATTAAAAACAACTATAAGAAAAAACATCACTAACTGTTAAGGAACAAACTTTATTTCTGTTTAGTTCAATGATATCACGACCAACAATGTTACAGTTTCACTGTAAGACTGTTTTAATACATAACAGAAGTCTTCATTGTCAGTGATGAGCAATAAAAAAACATATCAAAGCACAGCATGACACAAGAAATCAAATCCACAGAGCTTATGTTTACAAATATGTAATTGGAGGGAAGGGGGAAACCATGATTTAGGGTCTTCATTTATAAACAAACAAACTTTCGATACTTGTCAAATCAACATAATTTGTATGCATTCATGATTCTCTTCTTTGTGTAATGAACACAAACTCTGATCCATGTTTATATAGACAGTTCACTTTTGAAAGATGGGTTGGTGATATAGTCGTAACAATAGGACTAATAAATGATAGACATGGACCACAAGATGTAACTACAATGTTTGGCAGGTCACTGTACAAAAAAGAAAGACAAGAAATCAAAATAAGAGTGACTGTGCTGCATGTAGATAGTATCTGGTTACAACACAGCAGTACTATGAGCTGCATGTAGATAGTTTCTGGCAGAACAGCAGTACTATGGAGCTGCATGTAGATGGTTCCAGAACAGCAGCACTATGGAGCTGCATGTAGATACAGAACAGCAGCACTATGAGCTGCATGTAATAGTTTCTGGTTCCCAGAACGCAGCACTATGGAGCTGCATGTAGATAGTTTCTGGTTCCCAGAACAGCAGCACTATGGAGCTGCATGTAGATAGTTTCTGGTTCCCAAACAGCAGCACTATGGAGCTGCATGTAGATAGTTTCTGGTTCCCAGAACAGCAGCACTATGGAGCTGCATGTAGATAGTTTCTGGTTCCCAGAACAGCAGCACTATGGAGCTGCATGTAGATAGTTTCTGATTCCCGAACAGCAGCACTATCGAACTGCATGTGGATAGTTCCCAGAACAGCAGCACTATGGAACTGCATGCAGTAACATGTACAGGCATGATCGAGGTTCTCCGGTTGTTTCCAACTTCAAAGTAACCTACTTAATATATCAAAATCACAATAATTCATTTGCTGGCTCCAGCTCAAAGTAGTTTCTACTTTCATTTTTGGATGGCAATTGTGGCTTTCCAAGAAAGCTCAGACTAAGGTAAATGGATTGTGCAGCCTCGCTAAGAAGAAGGCAAAACCTCCAAGACAAGACACTAAGGTTTTATGCCAAGAAGGCAAAACCTCCAAGACAAGACACTAAGGTTTTATGCCAAGAAGAAGGCAAAACCTCCAAGACAAGACACTAAGGTTTTATAAAAGAACAGTGTGATCTTCCTTTACAAAACCTCTCAAGTACTTGATGCCATTATTTGTGAGATAATAAAAAAATAAATAAATCCACACTCAAATGGGTTAAAGGGATTAGTACCTACATTTATCAATGACCAATACCAAATTTTATGGCTGATATCCAGGTATTACGCCACGCTGCTCTACTTTGTAAAAAAATTCATGACTTTTTAAGAATGTTGAGTGAACCTAAGAGCTGTCGATTGGGAACGAATGTAAACTTTTGTCCTTAACAGTCTTTTTCACTACACTGAGCTACCATGGCTCCCATAGGATAGAGCACCATCAAGTGAATCAATAAATGCTATCTAGTATTGATAAATATCCCACATATGCTACTTCAGCTGATTTGTCATTTAAATCAGACTACAAAATTAGTAAGTAGTTTGTCAATTCATGTGTATATCAAATCTCTAGTGCAACATTTTACTATGTTTATCTCCACACATACACTAAACAGAGATTGTAGAAACATATGATACTTGACTTTACATTTTCACTTTTTCACACTATCACATTTAACAGCACACAATGAGACTTCTCTTGACATTACGCAGTCATTCTGCCTAACATTGAGGAAAAAACAAGTGTTGAGTTTAATGCCCTGAGATTTGTCTTCTAGTCTACCCATTTAGTGTTAATGTATTCTGGAAAGACCATTTGCAAGTCAAAAGTATTTGATTCTTAAGTTATCCACATTAGCATAACCCTTTTCCCTTACAGAATTATGTCTGCCTCATATTGTTCCAGTCAGTTATGGATACAACGTAAAACTTAGAACAAATGAAGTGAGGTTAGTTACTTATGAAAACTGCAACTCAATGAGCAAGTTTGTTGTACAACAGAGACAAGAATTACAGGTTATGATAATTTACTTTAAAAACAAGACCTTTAAAGAGTAACCATAAGGAATCTTCATGAAAATAATAACACAAGTTAGGTGTTAAATGTGTTAACATTAATTTCCTTCTTCTCTTGTCTTTTGGCATTGAAGGGAGATATAGTTTGCTATTTTTAGCTTTTCTGTCAGTCTCATCTGCTATAGTTTTCTTGGTGTTTATCATATTCCATAAATCTATCTTAATTGTGGTCTGCTCTTTGATCTAATATTCTCATAACATTTATTGATGACTGTTCCTGTCATATTTAGTGTAAACATTAATAAAATCCACCTAAAGCAAAATAAAAAAGTAAAGGACATGCACATTCATTAACATGAAGAAAGCACAAGAGCTTTAAACAAAATGTAATTTTACACTGCATTTGATAGGAACATCACTAAAACACTAATAATGTGATGATCTATTCATATTGTTGCTCTAATTTAAACTGAGAGCGTGACATAGACGTAGGTCTTGAAACTTCAGGATCTGATGCAGATTTATTGCTCTGGGCAATCAGAGGAGACGGAGTGGGTTAGTGACAATGAGAAGGTGGGTACTCCTGTATAAAAGATACCAGTGACTGAGACACTATTCATAGATCACACAGATAGGGAAAAGATGTCCTTTGAGAGGATGCAACCATAATTGGTGATAGGTCTATTCCCTCAGAATGTGGCAAATTAAACATTAACAAATGTAAATAAAAATACAAGAGAGGAAGTTTGAGGCATATGTACAAGTGCATACAGGAAGAAGTGATCACAAGCTCTTCGTTGTTTTTAGAAAGGTACTAAGCATCTACCTGTGAGTAAACATTTGTTGCTTGTACAGTCAATCTGGGCATATGAGTTAAGTGCTCTCCATATGTTATTTAAAAATGTGTATCTATTATTCGTTTAGTTTGATTTATAACTTTTTGTTTTTTCCACTTTCTGTATGTTGTCTATGTCTCCAAAGAAGCTGTTATACCACCACACAAGATCATTTTGTGTCATCTGTTATCACCATAAAGTGGTAGTCACACAACTTTTTCCTTGTATTCCCTTTTCTCATATTGTCAGCTCTGTAAAGCTACATATTCATAATGTGCAATTGTCATAATAAATTACAATATCTCTTGGTGTAGGTGATCATGTCTCTCCACAACTTTATATTACTACAGTAAATTCTGTCGTTGACTTCCTACCATACAATTTTCTCAAATTGTCTGGTATTTTTATTTTTGTTTACCCCTGTGTATCTTTAACCATTGCTTCTCCCTGTGTATCTTTAACCGTTGCGTCTCCCTGTGTATCTTTAACCATTGCTTCTCCCTGTGTATCTTTAACCATTGGTTCTCCCTGTGTATCTTTAACTGTTGCTTCTCCCTGTGTATCTTTAACCGTTGCGTCTCCCTGTGTATCTTTAACCATTGCTTCTCCCTGTGTATCTTTAACCGTAGCTTCTCCCTGTGTATCTTTAACCATTGCTTCTCCCTGTGTATCTTTAACCGTTGCTTCTCCCTGTGTATCTTTAACTGTTGCTTCTTCCTGTGTATCTCTAATCTTTGTTTTTTCCCTGTGTATCATTAACCTTTGTTTCTCCCTGTGTATCTCCAACCTTTGTTTCTCCCTGTGTATCATTAACCTTTGTTTCTCCCTGTGTATCATTAACCTTTGTTTCTCCCTGTGCATCATTAACCTTTGTTTCTCCATATCTTCTCCCAAAAAAGAGAGACAAGAAAAATGTATACAATAGTCCTATGGTTAACCAGTCAACTTAAGTTTTTATGTGACTAACCACTGCTAGAAGTCATGCACACATCAGCAAGTGAATCTCATTTGAGAAAGAAAATATATCAAGTCATGTAAACACTGTGTATAAAAAAAAATCCTATAAAAACATAGCAAATTTCAATAAATGAACATGCAAAAATGGCTCACAAAATAAAACTGCAGCTTTCTTTGCTTTGCTGATATATTACAAAAGGAAAGGATTTCACAAACTCAGATTCAAAGTATATTTACCTAGAAGAACAGAAATAATTTTAAAAAATCTGTGTTCCTTTTGTGTCATTGACTTAAATAAGCAGAACTGTTCTTTTGGTATGCACATTAAGGAACAGACATCTCATAGTTATTGTCTGAGCAAAATATTTCTTCTATGCATACAGCATACCTTTCATCTTGTTATGGTTTTTAATTAAATAAAAAAAAAAAATGCTTGTAGGCCTTACAAGGCAATTTGAAAGGGGAAATAAACCATTTGTAAGATGCTCTACGTTTTTTTCTGATTAAAACTTCACATAAAATTGAGATAAAATAAAATGTATGTAGAACTGTGAAAATAACTCTGCCCATACATGTGCTAGCCAATCAAATCATACTGCAATTAAAACAATAATACAGAGGCTAAGTCAGCCAAATTGATACACATAACCAATATAATATAGCTTTAGCATTTTTATTTATTAATTTTTTGTTAGAGGCTAAGTGAATCCCAAAGTCTTATCAGCCACCAACAAAACATTTGCTACATCTGGGATCTGGAGCCTTCAGATCTCTGGAGCACACCAACCAACAAGCTTAATGTTACTAATATGCCACTTAAATGACTGTCACTTATTTCACAACAAATAAAACTGTTTACGTTAAGTGAAACAGCTGCAGTAAAATTCAATTATTTTATAGACACCTGACATTGTCAAGTTTGTTACTAAAGTCTTTATTAGTTTCAGTGTGGCATCAATTTAAAAAAAAGAAAATTTAATAGAATATTTGCTGTGGAATTCATAATAATTATCACCGGAATGCTGATGACAAACTGTCATGTCAACATATTTTGATTATTTGTTTTTATAATAGTTGCAAAGTTTAACTTTATGTACAGTGGACTAAGTGATTACACAATGGTAATCTGAGCCATCACATGGTGAATTGTGAGTAAATTGTACAAAACATTGCTGAAGTTTGAGATGATCTTCTCTTCCCAGAAGTTGATTTCAATTATTAAACATATTTATACTGACACTTACAACTATTAAAACATATTTATACTGACACTTTCAACTATTAAAACATATTTATACTGACACTTTTAACTATTAAAACATATTTATACTGACACTTTTAACTATTAAATCATATTTATACTGACACTTTTAACTATTAAAACATATTTATACTGACACTTTCAACTATTAAAACATATTTATACTGAAACTTTTAACTATTAATACATATTTATGGGAGCCGCGATAGCTCAGTGGTTAGTGAACTGGACTACAAAGGACAAGAGGTAGGGTTTGATCCCAACCGACGGCTTCCGGTTCACCCAGCACATTAATGGGTACCGGATTTTTTTTCTGGGAAATATTTATACAGAAACTTTCAACTATTAATTCATATTTATACAGAAACTTTCAACTATTAAATCCTATTTATACAGAAACTTTTAACTATTAAATCATATTACTGAAACTTTGAACTATTAATATATATTTATGCAGAAACTTTTAACTATTAAATCATATTTATACTGAAACTTTTAACTATTAAATCATATTTGTACTTAAAAATTGAGAGCATCAGCAGCCTAATGGTAAGATGTTGGCTTGGCAATATAGTTATCATGTATTCTAATGCAGCTTGAGGCTCTCCAGTCAAGAAAGGAATGGGTAATGGTAAAGTATGAGACCTGAATAGGCCTCTTAGCACGTGAGTTTTCACCCATATGTGCTCGGGCGCCTATCCAGAAGTGTTTAGAGACTTCTGGATAGTGTTGCTTCAAGCATCAAAACTCATAATGCGAGGCGGCATTTCTCACATTCCCAGAGTACCATACCCTGGTACCCATTTCTGCCAGCGGCTGGGTCGACCGTGGGGGTATTTTTTCCAACCATGAGTACAACTCACACTGCTTCCAACGGGAATCGAACACTAGTTGTCCGAACTTTGGTAGCCCAGTCGGGTGGTTTTCCCAACTAGGATATCAAAGCCCCCAAAGGAATGGGTACCAGGCTCACTGAGCTGGGAAAAACAATGAGAGTATAAGCTTCCCAACTATAAACACTGGTCTAGAACAGTGACAAGACATTATGAAAACAATGAGAGCATAAGCTTCCCAACTATAAACACTGGTCTAGAACAGTGACAAGACATTATGAAAACAATGAGAGCATAAGCTTCCCAACTATAAACACTGGTCTAGAACAGTGACAAGACATTATAAAAACAATGAGAGCATAAACCTCCCAACTATAAACACTAGTCTAGATCAGTGACAAGACATTACGAAAACAATGAGAGCATAAGCCTCCCAACTATAAACACTGGTCTAGAACAGTGACAAGACATTATAAAAACAATGAGAACATAAGCCTCCCAACTATTAACACTGGTCTAGAACAGTGACAAGACATTACGAAAACAATGAGAGCATAAGCCTCCCAACTATAAACATTGGTCTAGAACAGTGACAAGACATTATGAAAACAATGAGAGCATAAGCTTCCCAACTATAAACACTGGTCTAGAACAGTGACAAGACATTATAAAAACAATGAGAGCATAAACCTCCCAACTATAAACACTGGTCTAGATCAGTGACAAGACATTACGAAAACAATGAGAGCATAAGCCTCCCAACTATAAACATTGGTCTAGAACGGGGACAAGACATTATAAACTTGTAGACAATGGGATATCATCACAAACGGCTCTGGATGTTCCAGCTATTCTGTACCTTAACTCATATCATGATATAATCTGTATATAATTCATCTCTGCTACATGCATGTATAGTGCAGTGTTTATACCTATATTTTTGGTAGGAAAAAAGTTTTTTGCACTAGAAATGGACACAATTAGACATATTTTGAATACTTATTTAAATGCTGTGCTAATCTATTAAATGTTACCAACTATAAAAAAAAAGTTAATTGAACTAAAACAATCACATTTTGAAACAACATGAAAACATTAACTTTAAGATTGAAAGGAATGCAGCACATTAAAGACATATTCATACTAGAAAATGCTATCACATATTCTATGGCTAAGTAAAAATGCCACATTGAAGTTGAAATGGGAAACCATATTGATTGTTAACATTCTGATAATAATGTCTCCTGTGCACTCCAGATTGACTGGGCATAGCAACAAGTGTAGATTGATTGGGTGTAGCAACAAGCACAAATTGCATGTCAAAATATTTTGTATGCACATCTAGATGGAGAGGTTATCACATGAAAAACTGATTGTAACCCAAGGATCTGTGGTACAAGGTAATAAATGCCATTAGATTAAGATATACATACTTATGTGAAGAATGTAAGAAACATACAGTAGAACCCCCAGGTCTATTGTTTCAGTAAAAAACTGAAATGTATTTAACTGACAAATTAAACAAAATTCCATAAATAGCACAAGCAGCAACATTTTAATTGCTTACTGTTATGAACAGCACGATGGATTCTTGTGCCATCTAAGATGTGAATCTGTTCAGTGTTTTCATTGTGCATATTCTATTCATTCACTTAGCAGCTGTCTTGATTATCAGCTTGACTCTAACGGTATTATGTGTTCACGCATCCCTCATTTGACCAAGTCATGGATTTCAAACTGCAAGAGAGTGATGCTTGGAAATCTGATATGAGTTTACACTGGACCACCTTAAATGCCAACTGGAGTAATTTAGGAAACAAAATCACAAATCATTTTAAAAGGTTTTTCCAGAGATGATGGAGAAAAGAGGAACTGAAATGATGTAGTAAGACAACTGGTGAAGAAAGACTTGTCAGTATTTTGGATGCATGGGGTAAAAGACCACACTGAAGGTCATTGAGAAGTATTCCAACAGTAGCAAGTTTGTCGCTGTTGGAACCATAACTACTCTAAAGCTTTCTGCATGCGGTGTTTTAAACAGTCAATCCTAGCCCATCTGTGATATCTTGTAGCCACTATCTTTCTGGTAGTTCTTTCTCTTGTCTACCTGGTATCATACACTCCATATAATCTTCTTTAGACCGTCATGCTGTTTTATATGAACAAAAATATTTTTTTCCTTTTTTTGTTTGTTAGCAACAAGTTTTCTTGAACATGAAGTTGTTGCAAAATAGACAGGTTGTTTGATCTGTTCACTGTATTCTAAGAGGTATTAATATAGGATGAATTGGAAAAAAAAATCTGGATTAACAAAGAAGAAGAATGAAAGCAGCCCAATAAATGTTTCAGACAGAAAGTTAGCCACATAAAATTAAAGCTGTTCTATTTAATAATTATTGTTGTTGTTCTGGTCTTATTGTGTCTAATTTGTAAACTAAACTTTATTAAAGCATATGTGTACCATATAATGTATAGTTCTCACTACTTTCTGTAGTTTTAGGGCATCCACTGGAGGTATATTGGGAGCCGCGATAGCTCAGTGGTTAGTGAACTGGACTACAAAGGACAAGAGGTAGGATTTGATCCCAACCGACGGCTTCCGGTTCACCCAGCACATTAATGGGTACCAGATTTTTTTCTGGGAAAGCGGCACGGGCGTAATACCGACCACATTACCTGAAAAATCATGTGCTGAGGATCTGTAAAATTTATAGTCACTAACACCATATTCCCTATACGCCACTTGGCGTGACGGGGGGTACTTTACCTTTTTTTTTTTACTGGAGGTATATTATCTGTGGATGTAGGGGATCTACTGCATTCAGTAATTGAAAAGTTTAAACAAAAGTAATTTACAGATATTATGTATTTGCTTGAAACAACAACATGCATAAATAATGAGCTCATAAATGAACACAGATTCTCACATACTATTCCGACTATATATATATATATATATCACTGTACAAAATACTGTCTTTATTTCACATTTTACAGTACCTTCCACTAACCAAAGTCATGACAAATACATAGAGTATATCTCAGTCAATAATATTCATGTCTTTTTTCCCACTCATTCTCTACCAGTTTTGAAGAATCACCGCAGCATCATTCAATTGTCTTCTATATTTCTAAGTAAAAAATAAAAAGGTAGGTTTATAGTTGATCACATCAAAGTGTGTCAAGTGTTTTAAACTCAATCAACCAAGTCATGGATGATGGGGAGGGTTCAGCAATACTTCACAATGTTGATTTAGCCCTTCTTGATTCTTCCAGTGTCGTTAGATGGCACATAGTACCCATTGAGTCTGCAGCCAATTGTTTCTATTCTGGGCAAGCTGTTCGATTATAGAGAGTGAGTCTATACCTGATGACCTTGCCTTTTTTGTTAGAGTTCTATTCAGTTTTTCTCAAGGTCATCCTCTTTTCTTCTGACCTGATGTTTTCCATTTGAGAGCTGCTTAACAATTCTCTGATTGTTTCTTCTAAATACATGCCCAAATATCCATCTTCTTTTCTTAACAGTATATGAGATAAATGGTTGCACAGCCATTTCTCTTATTTCAGCATTAGTCTTGAATTCATTGCATTTAATATAAAGTATCCTCCTTAGACATTTGTCTACAAATGCATTGAGTTTTTCCTGAATCTCTTTTGTCATATTTTCAAAGCTTTCACACACATAAGTAAGAATAGATAATATGTTTCAGTTGAAAATTCTAAGTTTTGTTTTTGTGCTTATTTTAGCCCTGCAGGCATTATATTCATTTTTACAGCTGAGTTGATTGAAGACAGTCTATTAGAATCAAACCCATGACCCTTGGGTCATCAAGCAAATACATAGCCACTAAATTGCTTTGATTGAAGATAATCTTTTAGAATATCAAACCTATGATCTTTAGGTCATCAAGCAAATACATAGCCACTAAATTGCTTTGATTGAAGATAATCTTTTAGAATATCAAACCTATGATCTTTAGGTCATCAAGCAAATACATAGCCACTAAATTGCTTTGATTGAAGATAATCTTTTAGAATATCAAACCTATGATCTTTAGGTCATCAAGCAAATATGTAGCCACTAAATTGCTTGATTGAAGATAATCTTTTAGAATATCAAACCTATGATCTTTAGGTCATCAAGCAAATACATAGCCACTAAATTGCTTTGATTGAAGATAATCTTTTAGAATATCAAACCTATGATCTTTAGGTCATCAAGCAAATATGTAGCCACTAAATTGCTTTGATTGAAGATAATCTTTTAGAATATCAAACCTATGATCTTTAGGTCATCAAGCAAATATGTAGCCACTAAATTGCTTCAACTTCAGACATTTTACTAATGTTTAAAAAAGAAAAAAAGTTTATGGTTTTAGGAACTACAGGGCATTTAATGTGAACAGAAGTGCATTCATTGTGTAAGAAATGTATCTGTAGTATGTGGCACTTAAATGTTGTGACACTGAGTAGTGCAGCCTGCTTGATGTGTCACTCTCCTGATCTCTGTTATCTGGGTGAGGGTGCCGACACAATATGGTCGTTGTTCGTGACTGTTAGTGTACAGTAGGAGTGAGTTCACACAGGATAGCTGGAAAATATGTTGGTATACTCTGGAGGAGCAAACGTGTAGAGGTAACATTGATTAAAGAAATGTCTGGTTTGGTAGCAAGTGAGACACAATGTTTATTGCCTATTGATTTAACAGCACCATTGCTATAGGCTAGAGCCACACTTTTTTTTATGCTTTCATTTATTTATTGGAAGAATTAAAAAAATTTCTTTTATAATTATATTTAAGTGTTTTTTTTGTGTCAAGAGACATGGCTGTTGTTATACTTTAGTCAAGACAGAAAAAGCTGTAAATATTCTATTTGAACTCATCAATTCGGAGTCGGCAATATATTTCAATACATTTGTTCATCAGTAAAGTGTAGTGTTTAGAGAACTGACTCTTCAAACCAACCATATAATGTTCACTAAGCAGTTAATGTGTACCTAACTTGCTGACACAGTGAAATCTGTAATCATATTGGCAGCAACATGGATCATAGTTTGTCTACTGTACTTTTAATGATGGCTTTGTTGTGCACTTTCCAGATTTAGTGACACTGGTTCTAATGCCACTCACAGACTTCATATTTATGTCTCCATTCTGGAGTCAAATTGCAATTAATTGCCCTGAAACCTGTAAATCACAGATGAGACATGAAGTCTCAGTTGTTCATTTCTGATAGGCCTAACAAAAACAATATATTTTTGTATATTTATTTTCAATATACTATTCAATGAACTAATTAAGACTAAACACATACAAACTGTAAAAATACATTTGGGTGAACATTACTGAATATTTTTTTTTAAATGACACTTATTTTTTTTTTTGCACATTGAAGATAAAAATATGACAAAGAATGTAATCTCCATATTTCCTCAGTTATCTTTCACTGTAAACATTTAATGTGAGGGCAGGAGAAACAGCAAACTCAAAGTATTAAGATTAATTATTTGTACAAAATGATCACACATGGGGGTAACAAGTTGAAAGCCTAATCTAACTAATGCAGCAGTCTAAAGCATGCTCTGTTGTTACTGGGAGGCTGAGAATATGGGCCAGAGCTCGACACAAGTAGGCCATCGAACCAAAACGACCACTGGGAGCACTGTCATAGAGATACAGGCAGATATTGGCAGCCCCAACTGCCTTCTCCACAATGTCAGGAGGCATTTTCTGAAATAAAGTGATTAGCAAGGCATATGAGAAAGATAGTAAATCTATACTAGGTAGTGTAATATAAAAGTGATTAGCAAAGCATATGAGAAAGATAGTAAATCTATACTTCTTTCTTTCTTTACTTTATCCTGTTCTGCTTTTTTGCCAGTAGGCATTGCAGGCTGAAGTCAAAGATGTGTTTTCTATCAAGGGCACTTTCTGTGAATTGGCACAGTAATATCATATTGTTTTATTATGCCATAAATTTCCTCAATCAATCTTCATCTCGGTCTACTTATATTTTTTAGTTGTCCCTTGATAAATCCCAAGAATTTCACACAATCCAGATGATTACCAGATGAAAATAAATAACTAAACTAAGAGCACTGGGTATGTATTTTGAAGATGATGTCAGAGCCTAAAAAACATGTTGGGTTTTACATTAAGTAGTGTCATATAAAAATGATTAGCAAGGCATATGAGAAAGATAGTAAATCAATACTAGGTAGTGTAATATATACACCGTATGAAAAATGGCCGCATACCAAATGATATACTAAAAGTGAATGATATAAGTCTACACTATAAATGTAATATAGAAGTGGTATTGACTGTCATAGTTTCTTTAACTTATTTAATCTAAATTTTTAAGGAATAAACTTTGAAGTTTTTTCCAGAATGTAGCTCCATGGTAGCTAACCTTTGATGCAGAGACGGCACTTATTGATGATTGTTAACGTAAAGTGATATGTGGTCAGATGGTGAACTAGAAAAATGGAAGTAAAAACAATAGCAATGAATTATGTAACTAGGTAGCTTCTTAAATAAAAGAAAAAACATCTATAGGGCATTTATCCCATTTTCTGTTGTTTGTTGAAGAATTTTGAGAGCCATGGGAATAAAGGTCACCTGCCCCAATGCATGACGCCACAGTGTGTATGAGTCAGAGTTTTATTTCATCCACAAGAGAAATAATTGTTGACCCTATCTGACTGAAAAACGTCACGTTCAATTAAAAAAAACAAAAAAACATTACAATCTGAAAATTCTCACCAGATCTTTAATGAAGAGATTATTTGCCTCATGAACAATCTTGTCCACCTCAATGTCCAGCTGGGCCAGGTTTATACGGTTCCCATCATTCTCTACCAGCATCGTCAGCACCATAATGGCCTCCACCATCAACTGACGGTACTCTGGCTGGGGAATGCGGTTTAGCACCATCTCCACTTGCAGTGCAAATTTGAATTCTTGCTTTGTCATCTATGGTTAGGAAGTGGAGATTCACAGTTCACACCAAACAATGTTAGAACAAACAGCACATGTCAGACAAATATCTGCATCAATGATACAAAACAAATATACACTTTATAGTTGATTTTGTCTATCTTCATTCTATTTGGACAATGTCCATTTGTACTTCAATCTTTTTTTTCCTGACAAAATAAGAAGGATTCTGGCAGAGTGCAAGAAGGCTTCTCACAAAAGACATTTATTTGTATTATATTTAAAAAAGGGAACAAGTAGACATTAAAAAGAAAGGTACATACAAATATGTACTATTTATGATGAGAGTGCTATGCTTTTGCTTTTCTACTGTATGATAATTTGCATTGTACCCACCATTTATGAATTTTCTCAATTTATATATTGTGCTTTGCTCACTTAAGACAGTTTATCACATCTTATAATCACATCCTATAATCACATCTTATAATCACATCTTATAATCACATCAAGCACACTGTTATCAATAGTAATGTAATATGCTTTGACTTCAATACCTCTCTTGTAAGTGTTCCTGGCAAAATATTGCCCTTTATCATCAAGCCATGACACTGAGGACAAAGGGAAATAACATGAGTAATATAAACATTGCTAAGTTTCTCTCCATAGTAATGCTAACTTGCTGCAATTTATAAGAAACTGGTAAACAGTAAAATATGGTCACCAACACCAAATTTCCGAAACACCTGTCAAGGTTTGGAGGGAACCTTTACTTTTACTGCAAATGATCATCTACTGAATTGATAATATACATGATTTTACTGATTAACCAAGGTATTCAATAATCTTCCCCATATAATGCCATTGTGTCCAGCCTGTACATTGCATTTGATACCACAACAAGATTGGAGCTACATCACCACAGCTTGTTAATATATTTCTAGTAAAGAAAATCTGCATTTTTGTCTCTTTAGTGCTGTAACTACTGACAGACTTTAAATGAGATTAACATGGCAGAATGCTATTTTGTAAAATAAACCTCTATAAAATATATATTTGCATGTTTATACTAGACAGCAGCCTATTCAATACTTGTATAGAACTATAAAAAGAAATAAAACATTATAAATGGTGCAAATTTAGTTAGAAGACTAGCATTGAGTTATTTGTGGGTCATCATCATTGCACTCCAAACATGTCCATAGGTGCTCAGATCCCCTCCTCAGCAAGTCACGCAGTGTCCAGCGACTGACAACTCCAGTTCTATGCTGGTTGATAAGTATTCTTACACAGCCACTAAGTTTCTCATTTCTGGCTGTGCCCATCTTAACTCCCATTACCATCATCCGAAGAAGTGACGTGGATCTGTGTTTGTCTAAAGTCCTGTGCTCTTCCCACATCTCGGAGGGCATTGATGATGTCCGCCTGATCCATTGGTTGCCCGTCCTCAACGACAGCGCAGCTAGCCACCCTGTCCGCTCTTTCATTTCCCCGTACTCCTGCATGTCCAGGGACATAGACAAAGGTGACCTTATGTATTTTGGACTTCTGCAATGACTACCCATTGCATGCGTACAGAGCCTGCCTACACTTTTTTTTATCATGCTCATCGAATCACTCAGTATACATGCGTGGGTGTAGTCTTGTGACTCTAACCATTTTAATGCCTTGGTCACTGCCACCACCTCCATTGTCATGCTACTCGTGGTCATGATGTATGCACCACTGTCTTCTTTGACTATTCTGCCTGCCGAGCGTGCTGTAAATGCCCATGCGCTTCTTTGGTGTCGTCTTACAGATCCATCTGTATAGATCACTGCATCTTTCTTATCGGTGTTATCGCAGATGAGACTATTGACCTCAGCATTAATCATGACCGGGTTCTGTTCCCTACTTTTCCTGTCGAGTGTGACAATACGTGAGAAAGTCCCCTTGAATGACGTATGCACCTGTATCCACTCCTCACCAACGCTGATATTGGTAAGCCCACAGACCTGTTTGATGACATCTTCTGCTTGGCCCACCCATGATTTAGCCACCTTTCCTGGCACCTTTCTCTGTGTTGAGCATGTGGTGCAATGGATGCTCTTTATCTGTACTAATCTTCAGGTATGCTCGTGCTCTCCAAAACTTGATTCTGTCATCCATGGTTGGAAAGTCAAGAAGATATCTCATTGCTACACAGGGAGTATCCCTTGTACATCCCAAGATAATGCGCATGTATTCATTTTGTATTTTCTCCAGCCTATCAATTTGATTCGTACTGACAGTAAGAATTGCCAGGGCATACTCGTTTGGTGCGAGGACTAATCCCTGGAACAGAAGCGTAAGTAACCTCTGCTCGATGTTGGCAGCTGCCATGACCTTCAAGGCGGCTAATCCTTTGTGGGATTTTGTTATTACATGGCTGGCGTGGTCCCGAAAACACAGGCTGCGATCAAACTTAACTCCGAGGTATGTCATCAACTTGTCCCTGGTCACCTCATCAGCTTCCATTCGTACTTCCGGTGTGGTCGTATTAACGATATGATTGTTAAGGGAGAACCATGAAACTGATGCTTTATTAGGATTAACCAAGGCACCTGAAACCCCACACCAGGAAGAAATGCAATCGTCTTGCATTGTGGAGGCGATTCCCCGTCTGTCTCTTCCCTGTCGATATACCAGAATATCATCAGCAAAAGTCATAGTTCTTCCCCTCCCATCCAGTTGTTGTTCCGTGATCGTTATTGTGTACACGTTAATTAGAACTGGTGACAATGGTGAGCCTTGTGGCAGCCCTGGACAAATGGATGTTGGCTCGGAAGACCAACTTCCACATCTGAGTATCACCTTCCTCTGAAACAGTGCCGCAGCGATCCATCTAATGAGGAAGGGGTGCACCGCCAGTTTGAGGAGCATATGCATGAGGTATTCAAATGGTACCCTGTTGTATGCATCCTCCAGATCTATAGCAGCAGCACATGTCTCTTCTTGTCAGTGGAAGTCTTCGAAGACATCTTAGTCAAAGACTGCTGCATTGAGCCATGTCTCTTTGTTATATCTATAACCTCCGAGTGTGGGTGGGAATGCACGTTTCTGTTCAAGGTGACAGGTGAGGACACAGGCAACTATTTTCTCCAGCAGCTTGCCCACAGTGTTCTGCATTGTGATGATTCTGTAGGCACTGATCTGAGAATGGTCCTTATTTGGCTTCGGTAGCGGTAGTAAGTAGCTGTGTAGCCACTCCTCCTTAATCTGGCCACTCCGAATGCTGGCATTAAACTCATTGGCCAGTTTTGTCAAGTCGTCGTCAGCTAAATCGCCAATGTCATCGTACTGAACACCATCTGGACCAGGAGCAGTGTTGTGTGACCTTTTAAGTGTTGTCCGAATGGTATTGGTTGTGATTGTGAGATCTTCTTCTAGCACTACATCCTTACACAATTTTGACAGCGATCCCCGTATCCTCATCCTTACAGCCTCATCTCTTGGTCCGTCTGCTCAATGTAGCGGGCAAGCAGGGCCTTCCCTTTGCTCTCATCAGATTTGTGCCATATCCAGCCTGTGCTCTGAAAGTCTGGTATGCCTCTGTGTCGTGTTGTGCCATTCATGCTCTGATGAAAGCGCCAGAATGTGGCTAGCGATTTTTCTGAGCACACTTTTCTACAGAAGTCATCCCATTTGGCATCCTTAGCACATAGTTTAGAGTGAATCATTTTTTGGTCGACCTCTTCTTTCAGACGCTTCAAGAGCTCAGGTCGTGTTCTTCCATTCTTTCTGGACTTCTAGGGAATATGGCGCCCTGTTGGCTGGCTTCTTCAGAGGACTCACAGATAAGTGCTGATTTCCAGTGAACTTTTCTGTTTATTTGTTTGTTTTTATTGATATTTGAAGGGATCATGTGATTGTACGCGCTTTCTATTTGATTTAAATCACTATGCTTCTTTTGCTCAATTGCATTTTGTTACAATTTCTTTATTCGATCACTTATACTCATCTTTGTTGTTGAATGTGCTATTGAATGCGTGACAAAATGGCGGTTTGTTTTCGCCGGTCTGTCGTCAAGGAAGCGTAAATCATTTAATTTGTATAAGACTCACAGTGTATCCGTGTGCTGCAGACCTATTTACTGGAGTTGGCCAGTCTATAACTTGGAAACGGGTTCTGGACCGTGCGACTGAGTGAGTGCACGTGAGTCTAGACCATCCACAGCATTGACGTTCAGCGACAAAATCATTTATGATACTATGACGACGGTAAGTATTGAGATGCATCCCAAACGACAACATCGAAGAAGGAAAATATGACAAGGCAAGCGTGGTGGCATTAAACTTTCGAAGTGTGAGGGGCTAGGCCTAAAGTATGTGCGCGTTACATATTGGAATTGTGGGTCCATAAATCAACGACGGCCCATTCTTTATAAGCTACTGTGCGGCGCCGATAAAATGGTTTTGCAAGAAACTCTTCTTGGTGACAGAACAGTAAGTACTCCTGATTTTCATTGTTTCTACAATAGGCGACACCTTGGGCAGGCCGTCCTTGTGCGCAACAATATGGTAGCAGCTGAGGTTGATATGTCTGTGTGGGACAGTGCAGAATTACAGGTACATGCGGTTAGGGTGCAGACCCTAGTTCAATTCGTAATTGTAAATGTGTATGCCTGTAATGGGAAGGTGGACACACAACAATGGCAGAATCTCTTTGAGTTCGATAAAGAGAACGTCATTTTCTGCGGAGACTTTAATGCTAGAGGCAACCAGTGGGGTAACGTCATAACCAACAAGCAGGGAGAAGACCTAGAGAACGCACTAGTGTCAGTCGATTTAGTGTGCTTGAATGATGGAAGGGCAACAAGAATGGCCACTCGAACAGGGGACTCTGATAGTGTCACAGATCTGGCACTGGTGTCTTCCACCTTCACACCCGTTTGCAGGTGGAGTGCACTGTGGTTCCACGGAAATGATCACTTTCCATTGAGTTATTGAGTTTTTTGCGGGTCATTATCATTGCACTCCAAACATATCACTTTCCATGTGTCCTCCTAATTGAGAAAAGCAAAAATAGAAGCCAGACAAGAAAGCTCCACACATTCCACTATGAGAAAACAGACCAGGACATCATTAGCAAAATCAGACATAGGAAACAGAGACCCCTCATAGGAGGCAGGAGAGATGGACGCAGCCACCCTGGTGGAACGTAGAAGTCGAGGAAGCTTGGCGGTACAAGAGACAAATGGCCAAGATTAGCATATCAATTTACAACAAATACCTTGAAACCACATGATTCTGTGGTGTATATAAAATATACATGTAATTGACAGGTTCTGTATTTCAAACTTCAATAACAACCATCAAAACCTGTCGTTGCAAATTATAGATGTTTTGAATAATACCTTGGTTACATACTTGTCCCTTAGACTATGAGTGAACTGACTATAATACCTTGGTTAGATAGTTGTCACTTAGCATATGAGTGAACTGACTATAATACCTTAGTTAGATAGTTGTCACTTAGCCTATGAGTGAACTGACTATAATACCTTAGTTAGATAGTTGTCACTTAGCCTATGAGTGAACTGACAATAATACCTTAGTTAGATAGTTGTCACTTAGCCTATGAGTGAACTGACAATAATACATTGGTTAGATAGTTGTCACTTAGCCTATGAGTGAACTGACTATAATACCTTGGTTAGATAGTTGTTCCTTAGCCTATGAGTGAAATGACTATAATACCTTAGTTGAATAGTTGTCACTTAGCCTATGAGTGAACTGACAATAATACATTGGTTAGATAGTTGTCACTTAGCCTATGAGTGAACTGACTATAATACCTTAGTTAGATAGTTGTTACTTAGCCTATGAGTGAACTGACTATAATGCCTTAGTTAGATAGTTCTCCCTTAGCCTATGAGTGAACTGACAATAATACATTGGTTAGATAGTTGTCACTTAGCCTATGAGTGAACTGACTATAATACATTGGTTAGATAGTTCTCCCTTAGCCTATGAGTGAACTGACAATAATACATTGGTTAGATAGTTGTCACTTAGCCTATGAGTGAACTGACTATAATACCTTGGTTAGATAGTTCTCCCTTAGCCTATGAGTGAACTGACAATAATACATTGGTTAGATAGTTGTCACTTAGCCTATGAGTGAACTGACTATAATACCTTGGTTACATACTTGTCCTTAGACAATGAGTGAACTGACTATAATACCTTGGTTAGATAGTTGTCACTTAGCCAATGAGTGAACTGACTATAATACCTTGGTTACATACTTGTCCCTTAGACAATGAGTGAACTGACTATAATACCTTGGTTAGATAGTTGTCACTTAGCATATGAGTGAACTGACTATAATACCTTAGTTAGATAGTTGTCACTTAGCCTATGAGTGAACTGACTATAATACCTTAGTTAGATAGTTGTCACTTAGCCTATGAGTGAACTGACAATAATACATTGGTTAGATAGTTGTCACTTAGCCTATGAGTGAACTGACAATAATACATTGGTTAGATAGTTGTCACTTAGCCTATGAGTGAACTGACTATAATACCTTAGTTAGATAGTTGTCACTTAGCCTATGAGTGAACTGACAATAATACATTGGTTAGATACTTGTCACTTAGCCTATGAGTGAACTGACTATAATACATTGGTTAGATAGTTGTCACTTAGCCTATGAGTGAACTGACTATAATACCTTAGTTAGATAGTTGTCACTTAGCCTATGAGTGAACTGACAATAATACATTGGTTAGATAGTTGTCACTTAGCCTATGAGTGAACTGACTATAATACCTTAGTTAGATAGTTGTCACTTAGCCTATGAGTGAACTGACAATAATACATGGTTAGATACTTGTCACTTAGCCTATGAGTGAACTGACTATAATACCTTAGTTAGATAGTTGTCAATTAGCCTATGAGTGAACTGACAATAATACATTGGTTAGATAGTTGTCACTTAGCCTATGAGTGAACTGACTATAATACCTTGGTTAGATAGTTGTTCCTTAGCCTATGAGTGAAATGACTATAATACCTTAGTTGAATAGTTGTCACTTAGCCTATGAGTGAACTGACAATAATACATTGGTTAGATAGTTGTCACTTAGCCTATGAGTGAACTGACTATAATACCTTAGTTAGATAGTTGTTACTTAGCCTATGAGTGAACTGACTATAATGCCTTAGTTAGATAGTTCTCCCTTAGCCTATGAGTGAACTGACAATAATACATTGGTTAGATAGTTGTCACTTAGCCTATGAGTGAACTGACTATAATACATTGGTTAGATAGTTCTCCCTTAGCCTATGAGTGAACTGACAATAATACATTGGTTAGATAGTTGTCACTTAGCCTATGAGTTAACTGACTATAATACCTTGGTTAGATAGTTCTCCCTTAGCCTATGAGTGAACTGACAATAATACATTGGTTAGATAGTTGTCACTTAGCCTATGAGTGAACTGACTATAATACCTTGGTTACATACTTGTCCCTTAGACAATGAGTGAACTGACTATAATACCTTGGTTAGATAGTTGTCACTTAGCATATGAGTGAACTGACTATAATACCTTAGTTAGATAGTTGTCACTTAGCATATGAGTGAACTGACTATAATACCTTAGTTAGATAGTTGTCACTTAGCCTATGAGTGAACTGACTATAATACCTTAGTTAGATAGTTGTCACACATTAAGATTGAGTTCTCACCGACCATTTCGCAGGCCGACAGTGCACTGACGGTATGTGAGGTGCAAACATTTACAGACACCTATTGTCTGGACGAGCAGTCTTGTCGTTTTGTGCAGTGTGTAGTGGGTGTAGTAAAGGCTGCAATGTCATCATCGGTACTTGTCACGGCTACTGTTCACATGGGATCTATGGACACGACTGTTCCGGGTCTTGTCTCAGTGTCTGTCCTTTATTTGAGGAAAAATCTGGAAAATGCCTACATTGTAAACATCTTGGCTATACCTGTAATGACACTTGTCCATATGGTAATTTTGGGCTACAGTGCGAACAGATGTGTTTTGATGGCTGTGACATCATATGTACTCTCAAATGTCCGGGCAACTGTTTCAACGACACCTGTCAACAGTCGATCGGGAATCTGTACATGCTTCAGAACGTTCTATGGGTCAGACTGCACTCTCAAAACTCCGGACAACTGTTTAACGAAACCTGTGATTCCCACGTTCAGAAGAGTCTGCCGACTACAACAAGCCCAAGCATATGGACACTTTAATGTGTTTCTGTGCTAGACATGGTTCACTTTTTGGTGTTTTTTGTTGAAGCCATGGCTCATATCTTTTTTGTGTTTCTGTCCTAGCCATGGCTCATATCTTAGCTTGTGTGTGCTGGCCATGGCTCATATCTTGGTGTGTGTCATGTTAGTCATATCTCATATCTCGATGTGTCCGTGCTAATCATGTCTCATATCTTTATGTGTGTCTGTGTTTAGTCATATCTCATATCTTAGTGTATACCAGTGTTAGTCATATGTCATATCTTTGTGTGTGCATGTCTGGGTTAGTGATATCTCATATCTTTGTGTGCATGTTTATGTTAGTCATATCTCATATCTTTGTGTGTGCATGTCTGTGTTTGTCACATCTCATATCCTTGTGTGTGCATGGCTATGTTAGTCCCATCTCATATCTTTGTGTGTGCATATCTATGTTAGTCATATCTCTTATCTTTGTGTGCATGTCTATGTTAGGCATGTGTCATATCTTTGTGTGTGCATGTCAATGTCATTTATATCTCATATCTTTATGTGCATGTTTATGTTAGTCATGTGTCATATATCTTGATGTGTGTCAGTGTTAGTCATGCCTCGTATCGCTGTGTGCATGTCTGTATTAGTCACATCTCATATCTTTGTGTGTGCATGTCTGTGTTAGTCACATCTCACATCTTTGTGTGTGCATGTCTGTGTTAGTCACATCTCACATCTTTGTGTGTCCGTGTCTGTGTTAGTCACCTCTAGTGACTCGGGCAGATGGTGCTCGTAAACCTGGGAGGGCCTACCATCTAAGGGCAGAATCCCCCTACAGAAAAGATCATCTGCTGCCTTGCAGGAAGATTGGGGACAATCAAAGGCTAGGGAAAGCAAACCCGAATAAAATGCTGGCTGAAATCGGATGCACTGGGCCACTGGCGCATAACACAGTGCAACGTATTAACGGGTGTTCAGTCAGAGTGGATCTGACACACTCTAATTGTGATGTTCTGTCTGTGGGGGCGATCAACACACTTAGCCTGACAGCTGACTTCATGTGAGAGTCTGGGATCCTACTCTGATTGAGTCCTGAACGCAGAGAGAGAGAGAGAGAGACTTAGCCTATGAGTGAACTGACAATAATACATTGGTTAGATAGTTGTCACTTAGCCTATGAGTGAACTGACAATAATACATTGGTTAGATAGTTGTCACTTAGCCTATGAGTGAACTGACTATAATACCTTAGTTAGATAGTTGTCACTTAGCCTATGAGTGAACTGACAATAATACATTGGTTAGATAGTTGTCACTTAGCCTATGAGTGAACTTACTATAATACCTTAGTTAGATAGTTGTCACTTAGCCTATGAGTGAACTGACAATAATACATTGGTTAGATACTTGTCACTTAGCCTATGAGTGAACTGACTATAATACCTTAGTTAGATAGTTGTCACTTAGCCTATGAGTGAACTGACAATAATACATTGGTTAGATAGTTGTCACTTAGCCTATGAGTGAACTGACTATAATACCTTGGTTAGATAGTTGTTCCTTAGCCTATGAGTGAAATGACTATAATACCTTAGTTAGATAGTTGTCACTTAGCATATGAGTGAACTGATAATAATACATTGGTTAGATAGTTGTCACTTAGCCTATGAGTGAACTGACTATAATACCTTAGTTAGATAGTTGTTACTTAGCCTATGAGTGAACTGACTTTAATGCCTTAGTTAGATAGTTCTCCCTTAGCCTATGAGTGAACTGACAATAATACATTGGTTAGATAGTTGTCACTTAGCCTATGAGTGAACTGACTATAATACCTTGGTTAGATAGTTCTCCCTTAGCCTATGAGTGAACTGACAATAATACATTGGTTAGATAGTTGTCACTTAGCCTATGAGTGAACTGACTATAATACCTTAGTTAGATAGTTGTCACTTAGCCTATGAGTGAACTGACTATAATACTTTAGTTAGATAGTTCTCCCTTAGCCTATGAGTGAACTGACTATAATACCTTGGTTAGATAGTTCTCCCTTAGCCTATGAGTGAACTGACTATAATACCTTGGTTATATAGTTGTCACTTAGCCTATGAGTGAACTGACAATGTCTTACTTAGACATTTAATAAAACAGAATAAAATGCTGGCTGAAATCGGATGCACTGGGCCACTGGCGCATAACACAGTGCAACGTATTAACGGGTGTTCAGTCAGAGTGGATCTGACACACTCTAATTGTGATGTTCTGTCTGTGGGGGCGATCAACACACTTAGCCTGACAGCTGACTTCATGTGAGAGTCTGGGATCCTACTCTGATTGAGTCCTGAACGCAGAGAGAGAGAGAGAGAGACTTAGCCTATGAGTGAACTGACAATAATACATTGGTTAGATAGTTGTCACTTAGCCTATGAGTGAACTGACAATAATACATTGGTTAGATAGTTGTCACTTAGCCTATGAGTGAACTGACTATAATACCTTAGTTAGATAGTTGTCACTTAGCCTATGAGTGAACTGACAATAATACATTGGTTAGATAGTTGTCACTTAGCCTATGAGTGAACTTACTATAATACCTTAGTTAGATAGTTGTCACTTAGCCTATGAGTGAACTGACAATAATACATTGGTTAGATACTTGTCACTTAGCCTATGAGTGAACTGACTATAATACCTTAGTTAGATAGTTGTCACTTAGCCTATGAGTGAACTGACAATAATACATTGGTTAGATAGTTGTCACTTAGCCTATGAGTGAACTGACTATAATACCTTGGTTAGATAGTTGTTCCTTAGCCTATGAGTGAAATGACTATAATACCTTAGTTAGATAGTTGTCACTTAGCATATGAGTGAACTGATAATAATACATTGGTTAGATAGTTGTCACTTAGCCTATGAGTGAACTGACTATAATACCTTAGTTAGATAGTTGTTACTTAGCCTATGAGTGAACTGACTTTAATGCCTTAGTTAGATAGTTCTCCCTTAGCCTATGAGTGAACTGACAATAATACATTGGTTAGATAGTTGTCACTTAGCCTATGAGTGAACTGACTATAATACCTTGGTTAGATAGTTCTCCCTTAGCCTATGAGTGAACTGACAATAATACATTGGTTAGATAGTTGTCACTTAGCCTATGAGTGAACTGACTATAATACCTTAGTTAGATAGTTGTCACTTAGCCTATGAGTGAACTGACTATAATACTTTAGTTAGATAGTTCTCCCTTAGCCTATGAGTGAACTGACTATAATACCTTGGTTAGATAGTTCTCCCTTAGCCTATGAGTGAACTGACTATAATACCTTGGTTATATAGTTGTCACTTAGCCTATGAGTGAACTGACAATGTCTTACTTAGATAGTTCTCCCTTAGCCTATGAACATCACTCCCCTTGGTTCAGTTCCATTAAGTTTTATTTTCTTTGTTAGAATGTTTGTGAATTATCCATCCACTTATGTATGGAATCATAAACAATTAAATGACTGCCACATCAAGTGGCTATGCTGCTACCTATGTTCTAACTTCATTTCCTACCACCAATTGTTTCTTGGTTACCACTAGGTCTGTGATGGATTGTAATTACAAGAAAGCAGTGCAAATCACCTTTCCAGCTTCAATTCCATGCAGTACAGATCTAGTTCTTTCCCAACCACAGAGTGTATGCAAATTAAATAACAGGACATAAACTGGTGCATGTGTATTGCTGATCACCTTTTAAGACATAAACCCTCACTTTAGAGTAAAACACCTACAAATCCATACAGTAGTAGCATAGTGTCAGATTTGATACTTCACAGGGAAGGTCACCAGATCTGGCTCACGATGACTCCTTGAAAGCAAAGAATACAAGATAACATACAGTATTACTGACCCTTCTTAGCAGCTCCCATACTTGTGGATAGAATCCTAGTGGCACCCGATTAAGTGAACCATCTAACCGCCTGCGTCGCAGCCACTGGCCTTGGCGGTCTGCTATTTCTTCCTCTTCCTGTTGTTCTTTGGAAATAATCAAACTTGGACTGGACAGAACTGGCATGTCTGAAGTAGGCTGTTAAGAGTGAATCACATAATATATTAATATATATTTATTAGTGGGCAGCTCACTTATATATGATTAACTTTATATTTACATTTGTAAAATTTACTCATATAAAAAATATGTAGACTATTTAAAAAAAGTATATAGACTAAACTATACTAAATTTCAAAGTAATTAGTATTTTATATGTGAAACATACAATTATATGCGGTAAATGAATCATAATTAAATCTCATCAATTCCACTCATGAATAAGCATTGAATGTTATAACCCAATAGAATCCTAATAATAAATTGAGTATTACACACATGAAATAAAAGAGCACATAATTCTGGCACATCAAGTGCACAAAATAAAAAGTAATTGTCAAGATGATGTTTACTAAATAGTGAGAAGACAATGTCTGCGTAAAAACCACAATAAGTTTGGTGTGAATAAAGGGAGCATGACAAGAATGCTGTGATATTTGTGTTGAACAGAGATCCTTTGCTATTTCTTTGTCAAAAGTTTTGGTCTGACATAAAGAATTGATGTCAACAAATCTCAGAGCACTGTCAGGTGTTGTCTAGTAGGTCTGGATAACAAGAGTTTCCCTGGTAAGAATCATCAAATTTTGAAGAATGGAGAAGATAGGTTGGTAAAAATAAAGAAGAGCCAACAGCCACATTTCTATCATCAAATATATGTGGCAGGGAACCTTGTGATAAGGATTTGCTTTAGTCCGGTCTGTACACCTTATGGAGCGCAAAAACACCCATCTCAAACTATTATCATTTATGATGGACAGCTAATATTATTACTATTATTAGTATTAGTTATATTAAACAAAATAACACTTGTATAATTAGAGGTAATTGATATTTCTTCTTTATCATTGTGAGTCTTTTTTTTTTTACTAGCAGCAAATTTATCTGTTTTTTTTTTCATGAGCAATATTATTATGGTTTTTTAAAAAATATACAACCATACCTTGTGTCACTAAAAATGAGAAAATAAATAACATTCTCAGTGTATGCTATGATGATTTTTTATATAAAAAAACTGTTGTGCAAATGTCAGAAATAGTTGATAATAAATAATTAAGACAACCTAAATGAGACCATGTATAAAATCTAAAGTCTTAAAAAGTGGATATAAAGCTCATTTAAAGTAAGCAGATCTTTGGGAAGGTACGTTTTAACACAGAAGGAAAAAACAACATTAATAATCACTGGAGTCATGAGGTGAAATGTAAGTTGTTTATGTACTGATTTTTGTAAATGGTTTATCTTATATACAACTTGGATTTCTTTTAGCATTTATCTGTGTTTGCACTTGTCAATAAATCTCATTAAATATATTTCAATAAACTGATTTCTGTGTTCAATTAAACAAAATCTTTACAAATTATAAATAAAAAAGTTATATGGGACAATAAAGAAAGAAAATCTTAGCTAAACTTTAGAAGCAGTAATGCACATACAATAGATTATCTCATCCTTCTGTTGTTTCAGTACACTGTTTAATAAATAGAATACAATTTATTGACTGCAACATTTTAAAATGTAATGCCATCTGCAAGAAGTGAAGCCCTGCTTCCAAAACAGAGAGGTTTTATATAGGATACTCAAAGTGAGCAACATTGTACATAGAAACTGTAGGTGCTGTTGTTACGCAAGATTTAATATAAACTGTTGGTGCTGTTGTTACACAAGGTTTAATATAAACTGTTGGTGCTGTTGTTACATAAGATTTAATATCAACTGTTGGGACTTCCATTTCTAAGATGGCGGATCTAGTCCATGTTCTCTCGATCGCTGCAGAAAGTGCATTCGATGTCTGATTAATTTTGGTTCTCCACTGCACTCCTATGCATTAAAGTCAAGATGATGATCTACTTATTACATCTGCGCTGATAAAACAATGTCGTACATCAATATTCCATTTTTGACAAATCAAGTGTTGTGAACCTTCCATCATCTAGGCTTGTTCTGCGCTATACGTCACATTGGTGCTGCTCATGACCGTTGTTGGATTTGCTTGACGCAAGTTATTTTCATGTTACTCATTAATGTGAAATGCTTCATCAGCCGCGGTTTTATCTCTTTAGGGAATTTGCACCGTGTTCTGTTCATCGTAGGCTACATTCATTAGCGTAATCAGGATTCTGAAGGGCGCGTCATTGCAGTGCGTCCAACATTATTATGTGTGCTACATCATCGTAATGGCTCATCATAAAACCCTTGACCAGCCTTACGCTAATCTTACGGTCTGTTGTTTGATGTGCGACAGGGATGATCTGGTGACTGACTGTGTGTTTATATGTATAAAATTGGAGTCAACAACGATGGCCTGGCATCATCAAGCGCTATACATTTTTAAAGAAATATGATGATCATCACTTTTGGGAGGACGTGAACTTGTGTATGGTGGATAGGCGGCAGGAATCATAGCAGGCTATGCATGAAAAGTGTTCCTTGTTGCAGTTTCCTCATATCCCAAGTCCATGGGGGACTGGTTGGTCTCGAGGCAAGACGCCAGTCTCAGGACAGAGAGGTTGTGGGTTCAAATCTCGGCTACACCGGTTGGGATTTTTCTCTGCGACAACCAACCCTGGTCTCAGCAGCGAGGCCTGGCTTGAAACGTCAGTTACTCATCGACGGAAAAAAACATGAGTACCTCCGAAGTCGGAGTGCAAGGGACCCCTGTGCACATGGCTGCCAGGGAAAAATGGATTAACACGCAAAATTCAGTTCTTAGTCTCTAGGGACGTCATCAGAGTTGAAAGCTGGCGAACGCAACAACAACATATCAACTGTTGGTGCTGTTGTCAGATTTCATAGAAACTAGTGGTGGTGGTGTTAGATTTAATAGAAAATAGTGGTGGTGTTGTTAGATTTCATAGAAACTAGTGGTGGTGGTGTTAGATTTCATAGAAACTAGTGGTGGTGGTGTTAGATTTCATAGAAACTAGTGGTGGTGTTGTTAGATTTCATAGAAACTAGTGGTGGTGTTGTTAGATTTCATAGAAACTAGTGGTAGTGGTGTTAGATTTCATAGAAACTAGTGGTGGTGTTGTTAGATTTCATAGAAACTAGTGGTGTTGTTGTTAGATTTCATAGAAACTAGTGGTGGTGGTGTTAGATTTCATAGAAACTAGTGGTGGTGTTATTAGATTTCATAGAAACTAATGGTGGTGGTGCTAGATTTCATAGAAAGTAATGGTGGTGTTGTCTAAAACAGGCAGAAGAATGAAGATCTCAGGAAAAAATGTTTCATTTAGTCAGACAAACTTTTTTCAGCAAACTAATGCTGGGTAATGGATGCTGTTCTGCATTTAAACAGAGCAAGAATAAAATCATCATAAAAATAACTTTGTTTAATAATGACATGCCTTTAATATGTCAAAAGTGTAACAATTAAATGAAAAACTAGCTGAACCATATGTCATGTCTTATTAAATTTATATTAAATGGAGGTTATTAAAGAAACTATGTATCACTGTAAAGGAATTCTTCCTCCTCCAGGCAGACGATGCAAGAACTCACTTACGTGAAACACACTTTTCCTCCGGTTCATATTAATGATTTTCTCACCCAAGTTTCGGCCTGTTTCCATATCTGCCTCATCAGACAATAGGAAAACAATGACAAGGACGAGGTTTAAAATAAGCAAGGTATTTAATAAACAACATTTAAACAGCTGCTTTAACATACAGCACAAGTAGGGAACAAGTTGACAAGAACTTCTATGCATGAATATAAAATGTAATGTTCACATCAACAGCTGAACTAGCTTGGAACATTTTATTCAAAGCAAAAATGTCTATTTGTCACCACTTACTAACAGAAAATTGTATATGTGGCTTTGTTCACGATTTAAAAATGTATTATTAAAACACCTCCTAAAAAATATCAAAATGGACAAACTATTCTACCATAGGCAACACCCTCTCACACATTCTAGCTTTGTAGCAAGTAATAAGAAACATTAAAGTCAAAATATTACTGACAAAAAGTAAGGACAGAACAATATCAAACATATGTGAACAACATAGTTGCATGCTGTCACTTCCTTCTATGATAAACTTTAACATGTATAGAAGGGGTGGGGCTATAATGGTCAATACTTTTCATTAGAAGCATCTATGAAGAACAAGATTCTCTGTAAACCTGTGAGCATACACCAGTTCCTTAAAAGAACACAATGTTTCAAGTTGACGCTAAGCACAATACACATTTATAGCTGCTGACAGATTCTCAACTGTCTCTTTAATACAAAATGGCAATAAAGAAGCCTGATCGCGAAAAATTTTAGTGATTTTTAAATTACCAAATACATGTCTGCAATGGTAAATATATAAAAAAAAATAAAAACCATTCTGCAAGCAAATAAACATATATGAAAGACTTCAGGTAATGGAGGAATTTTAATTTAGAAATTTAAGAATGCAAAAGCAAAGCAGCAAGTGCACCTTTATTTTAGGTTAGTGAAGCTGATGAGATTACAAATGCCAATTGTAGATTGTGTACAGGGAAAACACATTTATACTTCTGAAAAAAAAAAGTGATATTGTCACACAATAACACAAATAGTTTTAAGGTTGGAGGATGGAAAAGATAATCAAATATTGACATGCTCAAGATGTTAAAGATAAATGAACAAAAGTATCTTGTTACTGGTTTTTTTAAGTGAAGAAATTGGAAAACTTGGAAGAGAATGTGCTAGAAATAAATAATATGGAAAAAGCCAGTATTTTGATTAAGTAAATAGGATCACACTAAGATCAAATAATAGAAAAAAGGAAACAAAATAAGACAAAATCATATTAGGATCTTCTTCCTTCATTCTCAAATACATACATCTATTAAAACTTCAATAAGATAAGTTCATGCGGCTCTATTAGAGTAAGAGAAAAGGAAGAACCTTGGTAATTTATGTTTTACATTTGACACAAACAGAGAAGAGAGTGTTAGAAGGAAGTAGTAATGTACTTGGATTGTGACAGCAATAGAAATGCACAGCAATAGAAATGCACAAGTGTTTAATGTTGAAATGACATAATTTAGGAGTAGCATAGTTCTACACAGTTAAAATGGTTAATGCTTGTGGTGTATTCAATAAATGTTACTTTTTGCAGGGGGATCTGAACACTCACTGTATTGTTGTTGGAGTGTATGATGAGGATAAACTGGCAACTAACTGTGTTTCATATGTTCAGATTTGGAGACAAAAACGATGTCCTAACATCATCAACTCTATATAAAAAAAAAATATGACAACCAACATTTTCAGGAGTAGGTGAACTTCTGGTCAATATGGTGGATAAGTGGCAGGAACTGTTAAAGGTTGTGTCTAAAAAGTGTTACTTGTTGCAGTTTCCTCATATTCCAAGTCTGGCTTACTGCCGGAGCTACTGAGTTAAGTGGTCTGTGCACACCATGAGCTGTGCATTTCATCCGTTTTGATCTTGTTTCGATATTCCGATTGCTTACAATGAATGATAATATCATATGACGGGGAACAGATGGCTGTGTTCACTTTCTGTGTGGTTTCACCTTGTCTTTTGGCGTGTGCTGAGACTGCTATGACTTCAAAATGGTGGAACGTTTCACGTTCTCTCGATCGCTGCAGCAAAATGTATCTGTGGTTTGATTAATTTCAGCTCTCTGATGTAATTTTCTGTGTTGAAATCAAAATGATGTTCTACTTAGCAAATCTGCGGCCGACGAAGTGGACAAAATCTGCGCTGCCGAGTACACACAGCAATGTTCCTTTTTGACAAGTCATGTATTGTTTGTAAAAGCGACCTTCACCATCTAGTGTGACATGCGGTTTACGTCACATTGAGTGCTGTTCAATGGCCGATGTTGGTATTATTTGAAGCAAGTTATTTACATGCTGAAACGCATTTAATGTGGACTGCTCCGTCAAGTCGACCGATGATTTTCCTCTTTGGGGAATTTGCATCGTGTTTTGTTCGTTGTACGCTAACCGTACGGTCTGTTGTTTGATGTGTGACGGGGATAATTCGACGACTAACTGTGTGTTTATATATTCGGTTGCAGTCAATAACGATATCCTAACATCATCAAGCGCTATACATTTTTTGTTCTCAATATGACGATCATCATTTTCGGGAGGACATGAAATTCTGGTATATGGTGGATAGGCGGCAGGAACCATTGAAGGCTATGTCTGAAAAGTGTTCCTTGTTGCAGTTTCCTCATATTCCAAGTCCGGCTCGTTGCAGGATCTACTGAGTTAAGTGCTCTGTGCACACCTTGAGCTGTGTGTCTCATCAGTTTTGATCATGTTTTGATATTCCAATTGTTTACGATGAATGATGATATCGTATGACAGGGAACAGTTGGCTGTGTTCACTTTCTGAGTGGTTTCGCCTTATGTCTTTTGGCATGTGCTGAGACTGCTACGATGGGGACTACAGTTGCCTTTCTTTGTTTGGGAGATGAGTTAGTAATTCGGATGATTCCACTGGCACGGGCGGTTGAGCAATTATGGATTTTAATTCATTTGCAGTGATACCGAGGCCTTCCATAACCAATGCTATGATGGGGAGTGCAGCTACCTTTCTTTGCTTGGGAGATGAGATATGAGATATTAATTTGGATGATTCCACTGGCATGGGCGGTTGAGCAATTATGGATTTTAATTCGTTTGCAGTGATACTGGGGCCTTCCATAACCATAATGTTACTTTCTCTTTTGAGTTTAAAAACAAATACAATTAAGTCGTCGTTTAATAGAAAAAGTGTATGAGCAATTCTGACATGTTTCAGGACCTAGCAGGCATCACACATAAACATACATAGGGAAGCCAGTATCATGAAGCTAACATTAAAGTGCTTCAATAAAGCAAACTGTGGGACACTTCAAAGACAAAACATATCTTGTTACCCAGTCCTAGATACATTGAAAAGAAGAAAGAAGAAACAAGCCAAATTATACAGAGCTATATGGCACTTATTAGTTAAATGACAACATTGGTGCACTACCAAAAATATTTAAAAAGTAATAATTTAGGGAAAGAGGAAGAGAACAAATTATACTGAGGTGGCGTCCAGAATTTAACAGTTAAAAAAATATGGAATAATAAAAAATAAACATGTATGTAAAATGTGAGCTCAAGCACGTCTTCCTCTCTTGTCTGTTTACCTCAGACGCATGGACTGACAAAGTCTTATCAAATAATCATTCACATAATTCTGCTTTGTGATAACATGTGTACAATACACCCAGCATGTGTACATGTGCCACTCGTGTACAATAAATCCAGCAGACATCTAACTATGTTGTGATCATGTGACGTAAACTCATGTCGTGTGTATGAATTTCCTTCTATAATTTTCATGGTCTCTAGGGAAAAATTGCTGTATGCAGTCAGTTTCTCCTATTCCTCTCCATTTACTTGTGATTTGACAGATTCTATTCTATCCATGGAACCAGCTTCATTGCAGTCAGGAACTTCCCACATGTGCTCCACCACTTGTCACAGAATCTGAGTTGATAGAGAACCTCATGACTTCCAACATTTCCAGGTACAGGATACATAAGGCTTTTCTATAGCATTTCTACAGCTTGTATTTTGTGTCTTCTTGATTTAGTGAATTAAAACTTCTGTTATAACACAACAATTGATATTAACTCTCATTCTGTAATGTTAAGCTGATGACTCATAATTGCATCAGAAGACAAGCAGTCATGCCCCCAGTGGCTGCCCGCATTCCTCCCACATGAATGTAAAATAATTAATGGGCCAAAAACTTATATAATGGAGTTGTTTTCAGATTATCAGGTTGTCTCTTGTTGCAAAACCCTACCTTCCAACTTGTGGGGCTGCCTCTAATCTGTAAGGTCTTTACTTTGTAAATCTGACAAGGCAATTTGCAATGGGAAACAACTCAAGTGTGTCACTTTTTGCATATTTTTCTTGTTACAATAAATCTACATAAAAAGTAGATTTTTACAAAAAATATGAAGAATTGCAAAAATAGCTTTGCTCATATGTGTGCTAGACAATAAACTCAGACAAAACTTATGTTTGAGACAGTTTATAAAAACCAAGGCTAATCAACAATGCTATATGGATATACACATAGTAGTATAGTAGCCTCCGTCAGTCATAGTTGACTATGGATTTTTCACCACCCCTAGAAATGTTATTTTTTCTTTTCTTTCAGTCAGTATTCTCTTTTTCCATGAATTTGTCTGCTTCTTGTTTGAGTTGGAGCTTTAGAGTGTGTTTCCAAAGACTGCGGTCTGCAGCTATTTCTTCCCAGGCACACACAAAGAGCCAATAAAAATGAAGTTTTAACAATCTTTTATTAGGGATTACAGATTTAATTAAATAACCCAGAAGACAAGCCTGAGGTTGAACTGACAGTATCTCACCAAGATGGCAGCAAAAACACCCAAGGCCAACCAGCCACTTTATTTGGTTTGGAAGGTAGAGGAGGCGATTAATGTGCAAGAATTTGTTTGTTTTGGGTCTTGTTCTATTGGTTGGACATTTAAAAAGATGGAAGATCATAGAGTTTTCAATTACATTATATCATTTCTTGATCTGTTTGAGGGAGGGGTATGCGCTATTACAGAGGAACTGAGAATAATGATCACATGATCAGTGCAGTTTGTGTAGAAGTTTTGTGTTGTAATTTAGCCCCACCCCTTACTGCAAATCTCTCATTTAACAGGAAGTAAAAAAAAAAGTAAAGTACCCCTGTCACGCCAAGTGGCGTATAGGGAATATGGTAATAGTGACAGTATATTTTACAGACCTTCGGCACATGGTTTTTGGGGTAATGTGGTTGGTATTACGCCCGTGCCGTTTCACTTTCCCTGAAAAAATTCAGGTACCCATTAAAGGCTGGGTGAACCCGGAAGCTGTCGGTTGGGATCGAACCCTACCTCTTGGCCTTTGTAGTCCAGTTCACTAACCACTGAGCGATCGTGGCTCCCTCATTTAACAGGAACCAAACTAAAATCTTCATGCTTGACAAACACCGGTTTCATCATTATGGTCACTCACTGTAAGCTTAGTGTGCTTCTACTGGTAGATAGTTATGGTTAGGTGATTCATGACTATCTGTGCATAAAGAAGCAATTTAGCTGACAGCATCAACTTCTGGGACGCATGAAAGCAGTGTGTTAGTGTTGACTAATTTACTAGTTTCAATTGAGCATTATGATTACATAAATATAACTGAAAATATACAATAAATTAACAAAAATATAAATGAATAAAGGTACTGGACACAGAGAGTCATTTCTGTCCTATGTGCCATCTTCAGCTTGAAATGACAACAGACAGGCAAGACAGACAGAAGGTCTTCATTTTGATAAATGTATAATTAGTTAAGAGATTAACTGAAAAGAAATGTAATAACCTAAAGTATTGCCTTCAGAATTAAAAAAAAAAATCATCACTATAAAGTATGAGTGATAGGAAACTACACAGAAGAGCATTATGCAAGAGCTAATGTGATCAACAAATGGGATATCTAAAAAATGCTAAATGTGTTTATTTGTACAAACAAGATATGGATTTTCACATAAACAGTTTTTAATTTATTTGTTACTTTATTTGTGTAAACCAAAACTGTACTTCTCCCTCAACAAGTAAAGTGGTATGAGAGGGAAGGGACAGATGTGATTTTTCTTGTACTTATATATTTTTATTGTTTTCTTATTTTGTAGTTTTTTCCCCCCTTAATTGTTGTATTGTTAGTTTATATATATATATATACATATAAATTGTAAATTAAAAAAAAAATAAATATAACTTGTTTTAACAATTTTAAATGTGTGCTTATATTGTTAGTTTCTGTAATATTCAGTGGCTACATACTAGATAATTTGTAAAAAAATATTTGTTTTTGATTTGAATTGATTTTTTTTCTGTTTTATATTTAGTTGTTGAATTTTAGATTTGTTAGTGTTCTAGTTATTGTATTTTAGATTTTATGTCTTATATTTAGTTATTATATCTTAAATACTTATTACACACAGAAGGAGTAAGAATGAGTTATATGACATCATATTATTATTTACACCGTAGTGATAGAAAGTAAAAATAAAGGCTTTAGCCGCAACAACAAAAATACAGAAATGAAGGTTGCAACAAAAAAAAAGAGACATCTCTTAAATACAGAAATAATGGTCGCTACAAAGAGAGAAAAAATAAAGTAATGTACCCCCGTCACGTCAAGTGGCGTATAGGGAATATGGTGTTAATGACCATAAATTTTACAGACCTTTGGCACATGATTTTTGGGGTAATGTGTTTGGTATTACGCCCGTGCCGCTTTACTTTCCCAGAAAAAAATCCGGTACCCATTTAAGGCTGGATGAACCCGGAAGCCGTTGGTTGGGATCGAACCCTACCCCTGGTCCTTTGTAGTACAGTTCACTAACCACTGAGCTATCGCAGCTCCCTACAAAGAAAGAGACATCTCTTAAATACAGAAATAATGATTACAACAAAGAAAGAGACATCTCTTAAATACCCAATTAAAGTAAATAGGACATTAACAAAACAAGTCAGTGAATTTAAATGCCTGGGAACACAATTTTAACTTCAGATCGTAGATATACAACAGAGGTGAAGTGCAGAATAGATCAAGGAATGGCAGTATTCAAAAGAATAAGAAAAATATACAATCCATATTTGTCAAAAGAAATAAGGAAAAAAATAATTCTTTATTATGTGGAAGCAGTCTTGTCTTATATGTGTTTTCTAGACAACAGAACAATGGGCTAGAAAATCTTTGGAAGCCACAGATATGTGGTTTTACAGAAGAAAATTTATGCCAAAGGCAGCTAAAAACAGTAATAAGAATTTTCTCAGAGGCCAAAGCAGAAAAAAAAGCCAGTTTCTAACATCTGAAAAGAACCAATCAATATTTTTTGGCCATGTACTGAGATGAGAAAATTTAAAGAGAAGAAGGGAGAAAAAAAAGGCAGACACAAAGTAAGATGGACAGATGGAATCAAAAGAAACACTACAACATTAATTAACAATGATTGAAGCCACCAAATGGGTGAGATCCAGAACTTTGTATCTCCCTCAATATCTGAATTGGTACAAGAGAAAGTGAAAAAAGAAAGAAAGAGAGACTGAGATGAGGCTGCTAGAATGTATTGTGACAACTGTGGGGGGGGGGGGGAATTGAGGGAAGGAGAGATAGAGAGACACAGAGAGAAAGAAACAAGACAGTTTCAACCACATGTTGATGGTTTAGTAGGACATCAAAACTGATCAACAGTTATAGAGACAGAGAGTTGTGGAGAGATATGATCACCAATGCCAGCAGACAAGGTACTTAATGATGATCACATGCAGTTATAACATTGACAATGCATTCCATGTTAGTAGTGGTTATGACTGTTGTAGCATCACATTATTATGACAATGTCCATGCACATGAATAATGAATCCTCTTAGTCTGTGAACTAGCAGGACGCACATGTTGATCAACTAAAACATCAAGCGAAAACCAAACCTTATTTCTGCAGCTCAGTCGTGCAAATCGGGTCGTCTCATGCTTTGAATGAAGACTTTTCACTGAGAGTTTGGTCCCTGCATTCTCACAAGACACTGGACAGAGGAGAGTTGAGTGCAACAGCACATGAAAGGTTAACCAGCATTTAAACAAAATCATGGACTGAATGCTGGTGACAATTCATAGGGTTGTAACCATGCACACACAATGATAAGCAACAAAGTTTTGATATCATGCCAGAAATTTGGTTTATGCTGCACGCAGAAAAAAGAAATGTTTAGCTCAATTTCTTAACATTTTATCTCCTAAATATTAACGACAAAACTTCTGCTATTTTGAACTATTACATTGAAATGAAATCTATTTTTTATCATCAAACTCAATCATTTATAAATGAAAGAGTCAAAACCTATTATATCACATAATTTACTATACTTATGATCATGTGGTATAATAATACATGTATAATACATGGAAATAAATAAAATTATTAGAAAATATGCAAGCTATAACATGTACTGACCCTATCTTCTAATCTCTATAATGATCTTAAATCTATAAAAACATTTAGGATAAGTGAGAGCAAATAATTTATAATAATCAACTTATAAGTAATATAGATCTATTTTTTTTTTAAAATAGTGATACAGATTAACTTAAGAAGGTATTTACTATACACAGGTTAGTGTTAAGCAAATATTGAATCAAACAAATTAGCACAAGTATTAACATACCACAGTTAGTACTACAAACATACATCAAAGGAACACAATTTTCAAAGCACAAACTAAATAAAAAATGAAATTAAATAATGACCAACATTCTTTAACTACTTTCCAATACATTCTCATTATTCTAATTGCCCTTTACAAAAATACTATAAGTTTTTCAAGAATTCTTTAATTCTTTTAAATACATTAAACAAATTGTAAACTTAACCCTTCACAATATTTTATGTGATTAAAAAAAAAAAATTGCACTTAATTTTTGAGAATTTAAAACCCAACTTTCAAGAATGTGCATGTAATTCTCAAAATATTCTATATGAATATAATTTTTCAGAATATGTCTAAATCTCTAGAATATTCTATTATTTATTATGTACCTCATTTTCAAGCACATTACTCATTTGAAGGAAACACAGTTAATTATTTAAAATGTTCTATAAGTAAAAAGAAAGATGTTTAGACAATCCATACAGGAGGAGTATGCCATTGAGGATGGTGGACAATCTACTGAGAGAAGAAAAACTATAGCTCGTTTCAAATCACGTGCCCAACTTCAAAACGCTATTACTCAGTAAACCGTTTGTTAAAAACTGTTGAAATTTTCCAAATGTTATTAGAATGCAAAAGACCCTTTAAATGTATATTTAACAAATATCTTGCAGCTGCAGTTTTCTTAAAGCTGCGAATTTCTTTGATGTTTGTCAAAATTGTGAACCCCTAAATAATAGAAATTACCGTAGTTGCTGGTCTGATTAATTTTCACTAGGTAAAGGCGTGGCCGTAATGGGGAAATAACCTAATAAGACAAAACACCAGGAGAATTATTGTCTTCTCAGTTCGAGGACGGATGATAATATCAAGGTATACCTGTATGTCCAATTTTCATAGTTGTGTGGTCCTGAAATGGACCGTTTGTTGAACTAATTTAAGGTAATATAGGGGCCAACATTGTGGGGGCTATATACTTTCATTCTGAATCAGACGAGTCTAAAAGATTAATAACTGTTTGGGGTTGAACATTCCACAAACCATCATTTTTCCAATATTCCTCTTCCTGTTTTAAGACGTGGTCTTCACATTTAGCCCAATAATCTTAATAAAGCGAGATTAGCAAGAGTCTTTACATCGCATATTTTGAATGTTGTATTTTCATCTGCCACTTGTCCTTTTAATTTTGCCCAGATTAGTTCTATTGGATTTAAATGAGCATGGTAAGGTGGCAGCCTCAAACTTATATGACCGTGCTCTTGGATAATCTTATCTATTTGAAAAATCTTTGTCCTTTGTTTTTGCTTTACTAGAGATAGTAATTCAGGTTTTAAGTACATGTTATTAAATTGTATGTGCTCCTTTGAGAGCCATATCTTAATAGCATCTTTTGTACTGGATGACGTCGGGACTTTATCTTCAAGTGCACAATGTTGTGGTACGCTGCATTGTCCATTATTAGGTAAGATGGTCGATCTAGTGATGGGAGAACATAATTTTCAATCCAATGTCTAAATATGTGACCATTCATCTCAGAGTGATAATCCCGATTGTCTATGGATTTTGAAAGAAAAATGAGCTCTGCATTCTGTATTAGTCCATGTTGTCGACTACCTGCATGAGCAATTATCAAGCGCTGTCCTTTGCTGCTAGGTATTAATCTCTTAATCTTTCCATCTGATGACTGCCATTCCCTTTGGTTAGTGTGGTGAGCATTGATCCATGTTTCATCCAAGTAGACAATATCATAACCTTGCTTGCGCACCTCTCTTACTTTACGTAAGTACTTGCTTCTCATGACTACTATATGTGGCTTCTCATAGATGATGTTTCGTCCATTGGAATACTTTCTGAATGTAAAGCCTGCAGCTCTCACATTCCTCCATAATGTAGACTTTGATATTTCAATACTGTTGTTCTTTTTCAGCGATACTTTTAATTTTCTTATTGTAACAGTTTCATTCATACCCAACATTTTGCGAATTTCACTTCTAATAAGTTCACTGTTGAAATTATCCAACATTTTTGCTCTTCCTTGTGATTTTGTATATTTTGAACATTGACGGTCACGTGCTTGAATCCAGCGATTAAATGACCGTTTAGATAAATCCAAAATGTGTCTTGTCCTATTCTCAGGGTTTTCTAAAGAATGAAATAATCTTCCTCGTTTAGCCTCTTTGCAAAAATAGTCATACATTTTTATTGCGATGTTTTGTAAACTGCAGAATTTCATTTTAAGACTCATGATAAATGTTATCGTTCCACGTCTCCACCTCTGAATGAACAGAAATGGAACACACAATTTCTCGTGTTTTTTTACAAGTGTCTAGTTGTGTCAAAAAACCACGGTGAAAGCGTGCAAACACGTCAATTTTACAGTGTATGGATTTTTACTCGCTATTTTTAACTTAAAATACTGTAAACATTAAGTTTTTACTACATCAATGTGTCGTTATAAATTTATATAAATCAAATAAGCAACAATAATAACCAAAAGTTTTTTTTTAATGAAATTAATTCCCTGTTGGGTTCTAATCATTATAACTTTACATGCAAATTTTGAACAACTTACAACAAGCGGTTAAAAAGCTATCGATTGTAAAAGTTGGGCACGAGTTATGAAACAAGCTATAATGCTGGTTGTTTGGTCATAACTCTATGACCTGCTTGAAATGTTAGCTTGTAAAGGATAACTCTGCTTCCCTAGGACAGATAACTCCAGCTATAAACAACAGTCAGTTTGATGAAAAAAACAAAGGCAAGGGAATAAGTCTAGAAGAAATGTGTGATGAACTAGATCATGAGTGTGAAATAAATTGCGGAGCAATTGGCTAATAAGAATACAAAGAAGGAGAATAGGAGGATTTCTAATTAACTTTGCAGAATGCTTACTGATACTCTTACATGTTTATAAAACTTTCTAGATGTTAATTTAATTCTCATGAAAATATTATCTATTTCCAGAATGTTTCCATACATCAAACTATGAGTATTATGTTTTAATAATATTAATTATACTGTGCTGAGATCTATATATGCAATCAGAGAATGGGGTAGTAAACAATTGTCTAACTATTATGATTTATACAACATACAGGTATATTATGACAGTTCATGCAAGAGAGAGCAGCATGTCCAGACTACCTATAATTCTGTAATCTGGATGGGGTGGGGGTCTAGAGGTCTCTGGACAAGAAGGCCCTGGGTTTGAATCCTGTCAGAAGATGTGGGAATTTTAACTTTAGATCCATGGTTTCTTCATGGATATATTTTCCCACACTCTCTGGATAGTTAGATCCAATGTCTAGTCCTCTTGGATATAAGTGAAAAAAAGCAGGAGGTCCTATGTGCACTCGGACATGTTAAAGAACCCTTGGCATTTCAAAAGTTGAAAAGAGTAGACCAAAAATTATTGCTGTCCAGGCAAACTTGTCCAGCAAATCTACTCCTGGTGGAAGGTGGATGTGTCAGCACAAATATCACAGCTTTGCTGTAAACTAGTAACACAACACGTCCACACACCCACTTAATGGGTGAATGCTAAGAAGAAGAAATAATTTGAACGTTTGGTTATTTGGACTTATATATTATGACTTCTTTTCTTATGACTATGTTTTCTTATTATGGTACACTGGCTCTACGTAACATTTTAATCAATCCAATGTTACGTAGAGCCAGTCTTAACATATGGATGCGAATCATGGACAATAGGACATCAGACAAGAAACTCACTGGAGTCTGTAGAAATGTGGTATTAAAGAAGAATGTTGAGAGTACCATGGACAGCTAAGAAGAGTAATGAAGATGTTCTGAGAGAGGTCAAAGCAAAAAGAGAACTCATTTCCAATATTAGGAAGAAAAAATCTTCATTTTTTGGCCATGTAATGAGAAGAGAACAATTGGAATATATTGTAACAGCTGGAAAAATTGAGGGACGAAGAGATAGAGGGAAGCAAAGAGAAAAAAATAACAGACAGCTTATTAAGAGAATGGCTTGGCAGAAGGTCAACAACAGAAATGATAAATAGCTGTCGAGATCAAAAGTTGTGGAGAGACATGATCACCTATGCCAGCAGGTCTGGTACTTGATGATGATGATTATAGTACACTTGCAGATATTAACCAAAGTAATATCAAGGCCGTATTGTGAGTGTAATATCATGGCCGTATTGTGAGTGTAATATCAAGGCCGTATTGTGAGTGTAATATCAAGGCCGTATTGTGAGTGTAATATCAAGGCCGTATTGTGAGTGTAATATTATGGCTCACAGTAAGCTGGATAATCTGTTCCTTCACCCCCAAAAATGTCCAACGTCTGCATGCATTGTTTAGTACAAAAATTGCCTTAACTCTTCTATCCCTAACCAAGTAGACTGCAAGAGTTTTTGTAACATGTCATAATCTCCCTTCACTCAATTCCTTACAGCCTTCAAGCAATAAAATTATGAGTTTTTTGTGTTAGAAATGTCTGTGGTGTCTGTCATAATAAAAAGTAACATCTACAGTCAGGTTACGTGAATTCTACATGTTTAAAATGTACAACACTTGGCTTGGTACGTTATTGTTATTTTATAAACTGAAGAGCAGGGCAGAAGACAGAAATTTATCTACATGTTAAGATTACTCCAACTCCAGAAACAGTCAATGTTTTTTTTTAATATGGAAACAAATCAAGTAATGAATCATCATCATCATGTGCCATACAGGTTGGCGTAGGCGATCATGTCCTTCCACAATCGTCTATTTACAGTGCAACTAATTACAGGCATTCTTATCCTAAATGGCAGCTGCAAAAATAGGTTAGAGTAATATGTCCTCCAATTACTGTGGGATTTTCTGACCTAAAACGTCCTATCTAAACATCACACTGTATACAGTTGTGTAGAAAAAAATGGCAGTAGCCTCAGTTTTTCATCATCAAAAACTCTGAGCTTCACAGTTGGTTCCAAATGTATTTCACTTACTCAAAAATCAGATGCATTGAAACACTCATTATTTTGAAAATAAAACACTCCTTGTCTTCTGGGGGCTGAGTGGCCTAAGGGTAAGACCTGGACAAGAAGGTCCCAAGTTTGATTCCTACCACAGGCCACAGAAATGTTTCACTTTGAATCCGTGGTTTCTTCATGGCTTTACCTTCCCCTGGTCTCTAAGTAGTGAGATCTGATGTCTAGCCCTCTTAGATAAAAACAAAAACAGGAAAAAAAGTGATGTCCAAGCAAAATTGATTCCCTGAGGACTTTGATAAATATAAAGTTGGCATACACCAACAACGGCATTCTTTATTTTCTGCTTTGTTGTTAATATACACGGCACGAGACTTTGTTTTCAATAAAACTTTCTCTATTCACTAAAAACATTCATTATTTTATTACATATATTAAGTAATTGATTAACCATATTTTTTTATTATTCGGACTACATCTGGTCACAGTTAGTCTGGATAAATTAGTCTGTACTGTAAATAAGAAAACTGTATTAAACTGTAAAGTAAAAACTGTTTCCAATTAAAGTTTTTTGTCTTGTTACTATAATTATCTTATCACATATTATTAGCAAAGTGATCGAACATGCTTAATATATTGGTGCATCTTTTACTACAAGATGTAAACAAATGTGAGCTCAAAGTATTGCTGATTACCGATCATACAAAGACAAGAAAAATAATTCAAAAACGAGAGAGAAATATTGAAAACAAATAATCTGAAACAATCTGAGGAAATAAAATAAAGACATTTATACTACTTATGTGCAAGTTTAAATTATTCAAGTTAAAAAAAAAAATATTATATCTATAAGTTATAAAGTTTAAAAAAAAAAAAAAAAAAAATCTACCCCAAAAGGATTTATTTTACTTTAAAAAATTAAATGCTAAATACCACTCTAATGTGCACAAATAACAAATCTTAAAGACTTTCAGAGGACTATGTACTCAATGCAGTTTACATTTAATAGTTTTCAAATTAAACAATCTTTCATCTTTAATTACATTTATTTGAATAATAAAATGGCATGTCAGAGATTTCTAAGTCAAAATTATTTACCAAAAGGATCATAGACATTGAAAAAAAAAACAAACTAGAACCTCATAAATCAATCCACTATTAAACAAATGTGCATGCAAAAAATGATTAATTTTATTTTCAATTGCAGACATCTATTTTTAAGGTAATTGTGTCTAATGGGACCTAAAAGATTGACCAATGCAGTGCCTATGTGGTACTTTGTACTAATCATAAAACGAGGTAACATATGCACAAAAATTGTACTGATCCATAAGCTTGGCACAAACTGAATACAAAACAAGACAAGGGCGGTGACAACAACAAGCATACAATTAACCATTCTGTATTTGTTGGCTAACATCACAGACACATTTCTGTGTGAACTCTTTAGGATTCAAATAAACACAACTCATGTATGTGTTCATACTCTTCAAAAATATTTGTTAATTAACAGAAACTTATTCATTAAAACATAACTGAGTAATTATTCTTAGAATAGATTCTGAGAATAGATTCTGAAAGGGCTATAAAAAAATAACAAAAAGTACTAATCAGTTGTAAAATATACTTAACAAAAAATAATAAAAAATAATTAATGAAATAAAGCAAAACAACTTTCAGCCAGCAAAAAACATATTTATCAAGTGTCAAGATGAGATTAATTATTTAATAACTTCATAAAAAGTTGTGCTCAACCTGGCTGTACTCTCAAATTCTACAAAGTTAGGTACCACATTTTATCAGCTATGATGAAGAATAACTGACCTCATTAAGAGTAGGTATGAATTGTGTGTATTAATTTAAAATACTTGCTATTAAACTACACTACTTTAGTTTCTCTGTGCCTTATATTATAACTGTAGAACTCTAGGAATGTACCAGACAAATATCAGTGGAAAAAAGATGTGATAAAATGATATTGGACAGGATACATATTGTGGAAGCCAACTTAGTGCATTACATAATCCCTTTTTGGAGTCCTCAAAGGAGGACACAAATGGGAAGACTGAAATATATTTGGAGAAAACAAATGGAAACAGAGATGAAAAATAAAATTGGGAAAACAAGGAACAAACTTAAAAGAATGGCACGAAAACAACTTAAAAGAATGGCATCAAACTTATAAGAAATGGTACCAAATTTGATGGCTGAAGACCTGAGTTCCAAGAGAGTTGAAATGGAAAATAAAAAAGAGAAGAAGAAAATAGTATAATTGTACATACAAAAACTGAAACTGCCACCCATTATGGTAACACTAAGGGGTCAGAGAACTAAGGTGACTGGGCCACGTGAGAAGAATGAAAAATAACCATATTCCCACACAACTATTGTATGACCAAACTTAGGGACGGAAAGACACCAAAGGGCAGACCAGTGCTGATAGAGAAGAATATTTGCAGGGCTTCCTTGATTGAGTTCTCTATCAGGAAAAGAAACTGGAAAAGTCTGGCACCAAACTGCAGCACATGGAGAGCAAAAATAAAAAAAAACGCCACAACAAACTTTTGAGGAAGCTTTGATATCAAATTCATAAGACAAAAAGTGCAGGTTAAAGGCGATGAGGCCAGGCACCACAAAAGCATCTTGTTCATTGTGTGGTCGGAACTGTTTATCCAATATTGGCTGACTCAGTCATGAGAGAAGCTGTTCATCCAATATTGGCTGACTCAGTTATGAGAGAAGCTGTTCATCCAATATTGGCTGACTCAGTCATGAGAGAAGCTGTTCATCCAATATTGGCTGACTCAGTCATGAGAGAAACTGTTTATCCAATATTGGCTGACTCAATCATGAGAGAAGCTGTTCAGAAAAAAGGCATCCAGTAAACAACACTAATATATTACAAAACTACTGACAAATCATGACTGCTTGCCACCAACTGTCTGTCAAGACATCAAAGACCATATATAAATTATACAAAAGTAGAAGAGTTTTAGCAAATTGTTTCATGCTTAAGTCATAAGCTCTAATAATCTGTGCCATCTCAAAGCTACAGCCTCAATGTCTACCCTAGCTTCAAGTATTTTCTTTCTTCACCTAATGTAAAGCTCTCAAAATATCTGGAAGTCTAGACAGAAAAGCTATATTTTAAAAAAAAATGTGATAAAAATGTCATTTTAAGTGCCTTCTTTAAAATATTATTTCATTTGATAAAGCTATATCAGATGCAGACATATTTTGTTAATACTATTAAAGCTTTGACATGTCACCAACACAATACAGAATGGGTCATTTTCATCCACTTTTTTGCTTGCTACACAGAACTAGATGTCATGTACAAAAAGAACATTTGCAATAAGGAAAAGCTACGAGGCTAGTACTTAAATGGAGCATCAACTAAATAAAGGCTATTGTCAACAGCTCATTAAAACATGATGCACCCCTGACTTATGATTTGCAACATATTGGAGTGCAATACAACAAGCAATAATGACTACCAATATAAATGTTTCCTTTAGCTACATACATGGCATACACAATAAGTATGTTGCATTACATACAATACATTAAAATATGTGTATAATTAAACTTATATGTAATTAAAAATAGGCACAAGATACATACACCTTGAAGAGTTGTTTGTGCTTAATTCTGCACCTACAAGACACTGACAAACCTTTTCTGAACATGTCTTTCAACCTATGACATTTTTTCCAGCACAGAGACTACTAATTTGAGGATGCAGGATTTATGAAGCTAAGAAGTTCAAATCATTTTCCTTCTTATGTTTTGCTCTCACATAAAATCACTTCAATTCACAAAGTTTCATTTGAAAAGTTTTTTTCTGTCTATTGCAGGCATCAACATCACCGTCAAGTTTAAATTTCAGTGAAGTTGAGGAAAGCAATGTAATCAATGGAATGTTATCACCCTGCTCCATGCATAAAGCAGACATATGTGAAGTACTCATTCAATTGATTGTTTGTTTGTTCCCATTGCTTTTATCCTGTCATGATCTTTACTCAACTAAGAACAGCTGACCATTTGTCCTTTCATGATCTTTACTCAACTAAGAACAGCTGACCATTTGTCCTTTCATGATCTTTACTCAACCATGAACAGCTCACCATTTATTCTCTTATGAATTTGCTCAGAAAAATCGCTAGCCACATTCTGGCGCCTTCATCAGTGCATGAATGGCACACCACGACACAGAGGTATACCAGACTTTCAGAGCACAGGCCAGATATGGCACAAATCTGATGAGAGCAAAGGGAAGGCCCTGCTTGCCCGCTACATTGAGCAGACGGACCAAAGAAATGAGGCTGTAAGAATGAGGATACGGGGATCTTTGTCAAATTTGTGTGAGGATGTAGGGCTGGAAGAAGATCTCACAATCACAACCGATACCATTCGCGCGACACTTAAAAGGTCACACAACACTGCTCCTGGTCCAGATGGTGTTCGGTATGATGACATAGGCGATTTAGCTGATGACGACTTGACAACACTGGCCAATGAGTTTAATGCCAGTATTCGGAGTGGCCAGATTAAGGAGGAGTGGCTACACAGCTACTTACTACCGCTACCGAAGCCAAACAAGGACCATTCTCAGATCAGTGCCTACAGAATCATCACAATGCAGAACACTGCGGGCAAGCTGCTGGAGAAAATAGTTGCCCGTGTCCTCACGTGTCGCCTTGAACAGAAATGCGTATTCCCATCCACACTCTGAGGTTATAGATATAACAAAGAGACATGGCTCAATGCGGCAGTATTTGCCTATGACGTCTTCGAAGGCTTCCACAGACGAGAGGAGACATGTGCTGCTGCTATAGATCTGGAGGATGCATACAACAGGGTACCATTTGAATATCTCATGCATATGCTTCTCAAACTGGCGGTGAACCCCTTCCTCATAAGATGGATCGCCGCGGCACTGTTTCAGAGGAAGGTGATACTCAGATGTGGAAGTTGGTCTTCCGAGCCAACATCCATTTGTCCTGGGCTGCCACAAGGCTCACCATTGTCACCAGTTCTATTTAATGTGTACACAATAACGATCACGGCCCAACAGCTGGATGGGAGGGGAAGAACTATGACTTTTGCTGATGATATTCTGGTATATCGACAGGGAAGAGACAGACGGGGAATCGCCTCCACAATGCAAGACGAACTCGATCGCATTTCTTCCTGGTGTGGGGTTTCAGGTGCCTTGGTTAATCCTAATAAAGCATCAGTTTCATGGTTCTCCCTTAACAATCATATCGTTAATACGACCACACCGGTAGTACGAATGGGAGCTGCTGAGGTGACCAGGGACAAGTTGATGACATACCTCGGAGTTAAGTTTGATCGCAGCCTGTGTTTTCGGGACCACGTTGACCATGTGATAACAAAATCCCGCAAAGGATTAGCCGCCTTGAAGGTCATGGCAGCTGCCAACATCAAGCAGAGGCTACTTACTCTTCTGTTCCAGGGATTAGTCCTCGCACCAATCGAGTATGCCCTGGCCATTCTTACTGTCAGTACGACTCAAATTGATAGGCTGGAGAAAATACAAAATGAAGTCATGCGCATTATCCTGGGATGTACGAGGGATACTCCCTGTGTGGCAATGAGGTATCTTCTTGACTTTCCAACCATGGATGACAGAATCAAGATCTGGAGAGCACGAGCATACCTGAAGATTAGTACAGATACAGAGCATCCATTGCACCACGTGCTCAACACAGAGAAAGGTACCAGGCTAAAAAGAGGCAAATCATGGGTGGGCCGAGCAGAAGATGTCATCAAACAGGTCTGTGGGCTTACCAATCTCAGCGTTGGTGAGGAGTGGATACCGGTGCCTACGTTATTCAAGGGGACTTTCTCATGTATTGTCACACTCGACAGGAAAAGTAGGGAACAGAACCCAGTCGTGGTTAATGCTGAGGTCAACGGTCTCATCTGCGATAACACCGATGAGAAAGATGCAGTCATCTATACAGACGGATCTGTAAGACGACACGAAAAAAGTGCATGGGCATTTACAGCACGTTCGGCAGGCAGAATAGCCAAGGAAGACAGTGGTGCATACGCCATGACCACGAGTAGCATGACAATGGAGGTGATGGCAGTGACCAAGGCATTCAAATGGTTAGAGTCACAAGACTACATCCACGCATGTATACTGAGTGATTCGATGAGCATGATAAAAAAAGTGGAGGCGGGCTTTGTACGCATGCAATGGGTAGAGTCGTTGCAGAAATCCAAAATACGTAAGGTCACCTTTGTCTATGTCCCTGGACATGCGGGAGTACGGGGAAATGAGAGAGCGGACAGGTTGGCTAGCTGCGCTGTCGTTGAGGACGGGCAACCGATGGATCGGGCGGACGTCATCAGTGCACTCCGAGATGTGGGAAGAGCACAGGACTTCGACAAACACAGATCAACGTCGCTTCTTCGGATGATGGAAATGGGAGTTAAGATGGGCACAGCCAGAAATGAGAAACTTGGTGGCCGTGTAAGAAGACTTATCAACCAACATAGAACTGGAGTCGTCAGTCGCTGGACACCGAGGGAATTGCTGAGGAGGGGATCTGAGCACCTATGGACATGTTCGGAGTGCAATGATGATGACCCGCAAATAACTCAATAATAACTCTCTTATGATCTTTTCTCAACCTTGAACAGCTGACCATTTATCCTGTCATCATCTTTACTCAACCTTGAACAGCTGACCATTTGACATGTCATGATCTTTAACAACCTTGAACAGCTGACCATTTGACATGTCATGATCTTTACTCAACCTTGAACAGCTGACCATTTGACATGTCAAGATCTTTACTCAACCTTAAACAGCAACCATTTGTCCTTTAACGATCTTTACTCAACCATGAACAGCTCACCATTTATTCTCTTATGATCTTTTCTCAACCTTGAACAGCTGACCATTTATCCTGTCATCATCTTTACTCAACCTTGAACAGCTGACCATTTGACATGTCATGATCTTTAAACAACCTTGAACAGCTGACCATTTGACATGTCATGATCTTTACTCAACCTTGAACAGCTGACCATTTGACATGTCATGATCTTTACTCAACCTTGAACAGCTGACCATTTGACATGTCATGATCTTTACTCAACCACCATTATCACAACACGTAAACCAATCATGAGCATGGTAGCAAACATTATACTGAATAGCATTAGGGTCTGCATGCAGTCTTGCTTGCCACCCACCATTCCTGGTATTATTTCTTCATCATTTACCTTATTGAAACTGTTGAAAGATCATGAATTTGGTTAAATGGTGACATCCTCCAGTAATCTACAACACATAACGTCCTTCATCAGGTCTTCCTTATTACTTATAGATAGAACATGCCAGAAGGTATGCAAAAAAAATTTGTGTCTTTCTTTATGAATTATGTACTTTCATTCTTTTGCCCGTAGCTATGTACAATGTCCTCCTAGCCATATTTTATTTACTTATGTCTTCCCTCTATACGTAAAACTAAGATTTTAAAAAATGTATGTTTATTTTTATTACATTAATTTATGCTTTTTATACCTGTTATTAATTGTCCTCTTTTGTTTTTGGAGTCTCTAATTAGAGTTGCTTTAAATAATTTTTGTTTAAAAAATATCCCTTTGTTTTGCTGCATTATACAAATGTGATACTCATTTGTTCTTGTTTAATTCTATTAATAGAATAGAGCATATCAGCTAGTAATTTATAGGCAGAATTACCTCCCTGAAACAAAATGTCAATCCTGCGTGGGTGATTCTCAGAAAGTGCTTCATGCTACAAACATTGATGATGCCATTGTTCTCTGCTGTAATCTGTTTCTGTATGTTTACTTGTATACCAACACTTCACATTAGAAGATACCTTCTTTGACATTAAGCATAGTCTGTTACAACATTTATTACAGTCCACAAACTGAATGATTTTTTTTTAGGCAGATAACTTTTTTTTTAGTACAAAATTTTACTTACCAGCAATCTAAAGTCAACAGTATAAACATAAACACACATACTCTCTCGCTCACTTTCTTGCTCTGTGTTTGTGTGTTTAAATAAGGTGCTTTACTTACATAATGATTAAAATAGATAAATGATAGGGTGTTTTGTGACAAAGTTGATTGCCATTGGGAAGTAAAGAATTAAACTTGACTATTAGGACAAAGAATTCAAAGGAGAAAAGGGGGTACGGTGGTAGCAGTGCTCCTCCTCACTGTTAAATTACCTTCCCCAGCTCAAAGAGCAGGTACCCATTTTCTTCAGCTGGGTTAACTGAAGAGCTGCATCACTTTATCACCAACAACTGGCACTCTCAAGTGACTGACAGGTCACTCCAACAATGATACCTCATATTATGATAGTTCAAGAAGCTGTTGCTGCTGGCATGTCAAAGACTGAGCAACCAATATTCCATGACAACTTAGATCTATGTGAAAAGTTACTAGTGATATATTTGTTATATCAGTATCAGCAGATGTTGAAATAATAGATGGCAAGAGTTAGATATAACTTACAGTCTGCATGAAAGACTTTATTTAATAAGAGAAAATGAAAACCACTTACCACTGTTAATGACAAACTCTTTGCCACTGAGTATGTGATGGAGAAGAGTCTTCATCTCAAAAGGACTCAGATTGAGAAGATGGTCTGAAGCTTCCTCCCCTACAATTAGTATTCACAAAATTCACAGCTTACAACCTGTCCCTCTCAATCCAAGGTAATCAGTTTTATTATCATACATTTCTTACAACTGATAATGACTGCTTTGCTTTTTTCGTAAGAAAGTATGACAAACATACTACAGTTGTAGCTGGTAATAAAGTCATTGTGGACAAAAGATAGCAGATGAAAGATTTATTAGTGTAAGCAATAAAAGTAGAGGTTCTCTCCACATTGAGTTAGAAATATGATGAATATGGTGTTAGTGATCGCATCTTTTCATGACTAATGGCACATTTTGGATGATGTGGTTGATATCATGCCAGGCTGCCGTACTTCCCAGAAAAATCTCTGTTACCTATTTTTAGAAGCTGGGTGAACCCTGAAGTCTTGTCAGTCTGGATTAAAAAAAAAATCACTTCTGTGAATTGAACTGGACCACTTATCAGTAATGTGGACAGTACTGCAGTACTTGCAGTACTGTTCACTTGCAGTACTGTTTACTTGCAGTAATAATAAGTAAGTAAAGAGCCTCATCACACCAAGTGATGTATAGGGTATATGGTGTTCTTCTTCTTCTACCTTTCAGCTCCCTGTGGAGCATCATAGGTCTTCAATAAACACTTTCCAAGTCGTTCTGTTTCTTGCCATTCTTTTAATATCATTCCATGTCTTCCCCATCATCTTCATCTCTGCTTTTATCCGTCTTCTCCAAGAATTCTTTGGTCTTCCTCTTTGTCTTTTCCCTTGGGGATTCCAAAAAAAGGGCCTGTTGTGTAATACTCTCAGTTGGCTTCCTATCTAGCGCTACTGTCTTCGCTGTATCTCTTTATCCACTGGTATTTGACTGGTACATTTCCATAATTCTATGTTAGTGATTTTGCCCTGCTATTTCATTTCCATCCTTTTATTCTGCGTAAGCATCCATTAATAAAAGTCTGTATCTTCATGATTGTCAATTTTGTTGTCTCCATATTTCACAGCCATATAATAGGACTGACTTAACATTGGAATTGAACATTTTAATTTTTGCATTTAACTTAATTTCTTTGGATTTCCATATGTTTCCCAGTGCAAGAAAAGCTCCTCTTGTTTTTGATATCCTTATTTTGGTATCATTTTCTGTGGTGTTAGTGACCATGTTTTTTGGGGTAATGTGGTCAGTATTATGCTCGTACTGCTTTACTTTCCAAAAAAAAAAAAAAAAAAAAAATACGGTATCCATTTAAGGCTGGGTGAACCCGGAAGCAGTCGATTAGGATCGAACCCTACCTCTTGTCATTTGTAGTCCAGCTCACTAACCACTGAGCTATCGTGACTCCCTATGCATTAATAATATTACTTTATAATTTATGCATTGTGTGAAAGGTCAATACTAGATAAGGTAATTATTTTTTGTTCAGAGATATGAAATAAACACAAAGCTTCTGACTATTTACTCAGGAACAGCTAAATCAATTAGATTTATATTTATAGATATTATTATTTATAGATAGCCTTCTATCATTAATGTCCTTGGTCTGGTTTTGCAGCATTTGTTGATATCTATGTTGAGTTATATTTAACTGTTTCTGTCTTGTTATGTCAAAGTATTTATTTCTTGTTTCTTTATATATTAAACTGCAATGGGTGATTCCTGTATTTTTAGTTCTTCACTTCTAGACTGTCTCTCAAGCTGGCTCTCATTAGGCATCCAACATATTTAGTCTCAGTGTTGTTTTCTTACTGATTGTTCTAGAACCTAGTATTTAAGTTTAATAGTGATACCACAAAGTTGGTGTGAAGATGTATTTAACAGCTTAACAACATATCATCATCATCATCATCATCATCATCGTGTGCCTTCTCCGCAACGAAGGTTGACTACCATGGATCGCATTCTACTCTGTTTCTTGCTTTGATGGTGCAGGCTGTCATAGATTGACTTGACCATCTTTTGATGTTACTCGTCCATGTTAGTCTTGGTCTGCCTCTTTTACCTTGTATTTTTCCTTCCAATATTACTTTTAGTAGGCTGTTGTGTCTTTTAACATGCCCCAAAAATTTCATTTGTCTTGTCTTAATTGTATTTAGTAGCTCTCTTTTATTTTCAGTTGTTTTAAAACTTTATCGTTTGTTATCTTTTGTTTCCATCCAATTCTACCTATTCTTCTATAAATCCACATTTCAAAGGCTTCAATTTTCTGTTCTGTTTTCTTGTCTAATGTCCATGTTTCTGCACCATACAGGATAATTGAATATTAACATAAGCTTAACAAAATCATAACATCAAGCAAAGTTAACATTCTACAAAAATTGCATAAATTTTTGTAACATTAAAGCCACCAGCGACATTGCACTCTCCCACACAATATGTTAGGCGGCTGTGCTTGACTCGTGTATTTTTAAAGAACATGTAAACAAACACCTGAAGTGAGATGTATGCATCTTTGGACAAAGTATGAAACACCACTTAGGTGGAAAGAAGACAAAGGAATTAATCTTTCTGTACAAACTCTTCACAAGATTTCATAGGGAAAGGACAATTTACTGGAGTTAGAGAGATGTTTGTCCTTCTATAGAAATATATACATAAAACATCATCTAGTGACAAAAACCCCCTATAGCTCGTATAACTGAATACATCATGCTAGTCTATAACTTGCATAACTGAATACATCACACTAGTCTATAGCATGTATAACTGAATACATCACACTAGTCTATAGCTCGTATAACTGAATACATCACGCTAGTCCTATAGCACGTATAACTTAATTCATCACGGTAGTCTATAGCACGTATAACTGAATACATCACACTCGTCTATAGCTCGTATAACTTAATACATCACGCTAGTCTATAGCTCGTATAATTTAATACATCATGCTAGTCTATAGCTCATATAACTTAATACATCACGCTAGTCTACAGCTCGTATAACTTAATACATCACACTTGTCTATAGCTCGCATAACTTAATACATCACACTAGTCTATAACTCGTACAACTGAATACATCACGCTAGTCTATAGCTCGTATAACTTAATACATCACACTAGTCTATAACTCGTACAACTGAATACATCACACTAGTCTATAGCTCGTATAACTTAATACATCACGCTAGTCTATAACTCGTACAACTTAATACATCACACTAGTCTATAGCTCGTATAACTTAATGCATCACGCTAATCTATGACTTGTACAACTGAATACATCACGCTAGTCTATAGCTCGTACAACTTAATACATCAAGCTAGTCTATAACTCGTACAACTGAATACATCACGCTAGTCTATAACTCGTACAACTGAATACATCACGCTAGTCTATAACTTGTACAACTGAATACATCACGCTAGTCTATAACTCATACAACTGAATACATCATGCTAGTCTATAACTCGTACAACTGAATACATCACGCTAGTCTATAACTCATACAACTGAATACATCACGCTAGTCTATAACTTGTACAACTGAATACATCACGCTAGTCTATAACTTGTACAACTGAATACATCACGCTAGTCTATAACTCATACAACTGAATACATCACGCTAGTCTATAACTCATACAACTGAATACATCACGCTAGCCTATAACTCATACAACTGAATACATCACGCTAGTCTATAACTCGTACAACTGAATATGTTATGCTAGTGAAAGGTGTGAACAAATTGTCCCAACAAAATGCATGTTTTAAACCAATTTTCATTTATTTTCTTGCTGTTATTTCAATTTATTTCTAATTTCTGGAAAACAGTGTGGCCCATTGATGCTCTTGGTGGTGAATGTGTTCATATGCTTGTAAATCAATCCCTCCCACATGCTCACTCACAAGCACACCCACAAACACATTTTTTTTTTAGTACCCCCGTCACGCCAAGTGGCGTATAGGGAAATATGGTGTTAGTGACCCTATATTTACAGACCTTCAGCACATGATTTTAGGGGTAATGTAGTTGGTAGGTAATGTGGTCGGTATTACGCCTGTGCTGCTTTATTTTCCAGAAAAAAAATCCGGTACCCATTTAAGGCTGGGTGAACCCGAAAGCCGTCGGTTTGGATCGAACCCTACCCCTTGTCCTTTGTAGTCCAGTTCACTAACCACTGAGCTATCTCGGCTCCCCCACAAAACATACAGAGTGAAAATTGAGAGAAAATAAATGCAATGACCTCAGATGGACTCCTACAGATGCAAGAGACAGCTGCTTGTGCTTAGTATATAGAGTAGACACAAACCTGTACATTGTAGTGTTCTAGGACAGTTCAGATGCCATAACTTGAATGATGAGTCCTACTCTAAGTCTCAGCATTTCATCAAAGAGATGAGGCTCAGTACGGATAAACATAGCAAGGTAAACCAGTAGTTCCTGGAACAAGCAAGATGTAGGTATATCAATTATAAATATAGCAAGGTAGACCAGTAGTTCCTGGAACAAGCATGATGTAGGTATATCAATTATAAACACAGCAAGGTAAACCAGTAGTTCCTGGAACAAGCAAGATGTAGGTATATCAATTATAAACATAGCAAGGTAAACCAGTAGTTCCTGGAACAAGCAAGATGTAGGTATATCAATTATAAATATAGCAAGGTAGACCACTAGTTCCTGGAACAAGCATGATGTAGGTATATCAATTATAAACATAGCAAGGTAAATCAGTAGTTCCTGGAACAAGCAAGATGTAGGTATATCAATTATAAACATAGCAAGGTAGACCAGTAGTTCCTGGAACAAGCAAGATGTAGGTATATCAATTATAAACATAGCAAGGTAGACCATTAGTTCCTGGAACAAGCAAGATGTAGGTATATCAATTATAAACATAGCAAGGTAGACCAGTAGTTCCTGGAACAAGCATGATGTAGGTATATCAATTATAAACATAGCAAGGTAGACCAGTAGTTCCTGGAACAAGCAAGATGTAGGTATATCAATTATAAACATAGCAAGGTAGACCATTAGTTCCTGGAACAAGCAAGATGTAGGTATATCAATTATAAACATAGCAAGGTAGACCATTAGTTCCTGGAACAAGCAAGATGTAGGTATATCAATTATAAACATAGCAAGGTAGATCATTAGTTCTGGAACAAGCAAGATGTAGGTATATCAATTATAAACATAGCAAGGTAAACCAGTAGTTCCTGGAACAAGCAAGATGTAGGTATATCAATTATAAACATAGCAAGGTAGACCATTAGTTCCTGGAACAAGCAAGATGTAGGTATATCAATTATAAACATAGCAAGGTAGACCATTAGTTCCTGGAACAAGCAAGATGTAGGTATATCAATTATAAACATAGTAAGGCAGACAAGTAGTTCCTGGAACAGGCAAGATGTAGGTATATCAATTATAAACATAGTAAGGCAGACCATTAGTTCCTGGAACAAGCAAGATGTAGGTATATCAATTATAAACATAGCAAGGTAGACCAGTAGTTCATGGAAAAGGCAAGATGTAGGTATATCAATTATAAACATAGCAAGGTAGACCAGTAGTTCCTGGAGCAGGCAAGATGTAGGTATATCAATTATAAACATAGCAAGGTAGACCAGTAGTTCCTGGAACAAGCAAGATGTAGGTATATCAATTATAAACATAGCAAGGTAGACCATTAGTTCCTGGAACAAGCAAGATGTAGGTATATCAATTATAAACATAGCAAGGTAGACCAGTAGTTCCTGGAACAAGCAAGATGTAGGTATATCAATTATAAACATAGCAAGGTAGACCATTGGTTCCTGGAACAAGCAAGGTGTAGGTATATCAATTATAAACATAGCAAGGTAGACCAGTAGTTCCTGGAACAAGCAAGATGTAGGTATATCAATTATAAACATAGCAAGGTAGACCATTAGTTCCTGGAACAAGCAAGATGTAGGTATATCAATTATAAACATAGCAAGGTAGACCAGTAGTTCCTGGAACAAGCAAGATGTAGGTATATCAATTATAAACATAGCAAGGTAGACCAGTAGTTCCTGGAACAAGCAAGATGTAAGTATATCAATTATAAACATAGCAAGGTAGACCATTAGTTCCTGGAACAAGCAAGATGTAGGTATATCAATTATAAAACATAGCAAGGTAGACCAGTAGTTCATGGAACAGGCAAGATGTAGGTATATCAATTATAAACATAGCAAGGTAGACCAGTAATTCCTGGAACAGGCAAGATGTAGGTATATCAATTATAAACATAGCAAGGTAGACCAGTAGTTCCTGGAACAAGCAAGATGTAGGTATATCAATTATAAACATAGCAAGGTAGACTAGTAGTTCCTGGAACAAGCAAGATGTAGGTATATCAATTATACTAAAGGGAGGTCAAAAAGTAATGCACACCAATTTTTTCTCGGCTAATAATAAAGATAGGAATATGAAATTTTGCACACTTGGAATATGACATGTTCCAATTATGTGTACCAAATTGCACAGCATTTTGATAAATATTACGCAATCTATGAACCGTTAAAATGGAGCTTGTCAACAATGTCCGTTACAAACAGCGAATTGTCATAGAATTTCTGGTTGCGGAAAAAGAAACTGTGGCAAACATTCATAAACGACTGTGTGCAGTGTACAAACGTTCTGCAGTCGATAGGAGCACAGTTAGTCGCTGGGTTCAGAGAATTAAAGCTGCAGAAAGTGTACGAGTGGAGCTGCATGATTTACCGCGTTCTGGACGTGTTGCCTCGGCTACCAGCACAGACATGTTAAACCGCGCTGATGCCATTATTCGTAAGGATAGGCGTATCACTAGTCAGCAATTGGCATTGCAGCTAAACAGTCAGCAAGGGAAGTGCAATCGCAATTTTAAAACTCTCGGATATTCAAAGATTTGCGCTCGATGGGTTCCTCGGTGCCTAACAAATGATCACAGAGTTCAAAGGAAAACATTCTGTTCTGAATTGTTGGAGCGTTTCCGTGTTGAAGGAGAAATGTTTTTGTCAAAAATTGTTACCGGTGACGAAACGTGGGCACATTATTATGAGCCTGAAACAAAAATGCAGTCAATGGAATGGCATCATCCACAGTCACCAAAAAGAAAAAATTCAAAACATCTCCATCAGCCGGAAAGGTGATGATCACTGTCTTCTGGGACATTGATGGTGTGATTCTTGTTGATGTAATGACAAGAGGTGAGACAATCAACTCGACAGCTTACATCAATACACTGACAAAACTCAAAAATCGGTTCCACAGAGTTCGGTCTAATAAGCCATCTGCAGATTTGTTGCTTCAACATGACAATGCACGCCCTCACACAAGTCTGGTAACACGGGAAGCAATCAACAAATTTGGTTGGACTGTACTGCCCCATCCTCCTTACAGCCCTGATCTGGCTCCCTCAGATTTCCATCTGTTTGGACCACTCAAAAAATTCCTGCGTGGGACACACTTTGACAATAATGAGGGTGTGATCCTTGCAGTTAAAAAATGGCTACGCGAGCAGGACAAAACTTGGTACAAGCGAGTCATTCATGACCTAGTTTCACGTTGGCGTAAGGCAATACGCTTGGACGGAGATTATGTTGACAAATAGGTAGTGTCAAGGGGATGTTCAGCTACAATCTGTGAAAATTTCACACATTTTGCCCGAATAGTTTCCGAGAAAAAAATTGGTGTGCATTACTTTTTGACCTCCCTACGTAAACATAGCAAGGTAGACCAGTAGTTCCTGGAACAAGCAAGATGTAGGTATATCAAATATAAACATAGCAAGGTAGACCAGTAGTTCCTGGAACAAGCACGATGTAGGTATATCAATTATAAACATAGCAAGGTAGACCAGTAGTTCCTGGAACAAGCAAGATGTAGGTATAACAATGATATGATAGAGTATACCAATGGAAGTATTTTTTGTGATAACATTGTCAGATTTCTTTCCCATTATGATACTCTGTATCATGTAGAACTGAATACTGACTATAACATAATGTTCTCATCATCACTGAGTGTCATCTCTGCATCAAAGGTTGGCTACCATGGAGCGCCATTCCACTCTGTCTCTTGCTTTGATGGTGCAGGTTGTCATAGGCTGACTTGTCCATCTTTGATGTTACTTGTCCATGTAGTATTGGTCTGCCTCTGCCTCTTTTACCTTATTTTTTCCCCTCCAAGATTACTTTTAATAGGCTGTTGTGTCTTTTAACATGCTCCAAAATCACATTTGTCTTGTTGGAATTGTATTAATAGTTCACTTTTAATTTTTAGTTGTTTTAAAACTTCATCGCTTGTTTTGTTTTCTTTCAATCCAATCCTTTATATTCTTCTATAAATCCCCATTTCAAAGGCTTCAATTTTCTGTTCTGTCTTTTTGTCTAATGTCCATGTTTCAGACCCATACAGGAATGTTGAGATAATATAAAACATTTGGCTATTATTATTATTAGTTTTAGCCCTGTATTTGTTTTGATGTTAGTATATTTTTCATGACATTAAAATTACTTTTGCCATTCCGATTATTTTGTTTATTTCAGATTTACATTTTCCATCACTGGTTATAGTATGTCGAAGGTAGTTGTAGCTACATAATGTCCACAATCATAAAATGAAAGCTATTAATTAATATGTTTAATACTGATTCAATTCCAAAACTAATGGGTTGATGCTTATTATTTGACAACTGAATTATCGTCTATACATCTGTTCGATTCCTATGGCAAGAACTCTTTATAAATAATATGTATAGATAACTATCCAGACTATCTTTTGATTTCTTTCTCAGTTATTTCTCCCTCATTATAGTGATTAAGCTAAATAGACGTGGGCATCTGTAAATGGCAAATATTGAGTGCATACTCATTCAGTTAACTTATACAAAGAAGTTAAGATTACATTAGCACTGTTCACAGGTAGAAATAATTTGAATAATAAATTAAATAGTGTTTAACCAGGAAGGAAGGGAGGGAGGGAGGAAGGAAAGGGGGGGGGGGGAAAGAAGAACCACACCATGCCTTGAGCCTTGCAGTAAGGAAAATGTATTTTTTTAAACCATTGACACATTTTTTTCATAATATGTTTGGCAATATGTCAGTGCCATCTTTCTGCTCCACTAAAATGTCTCTGGTACTCATTTAAGGTTTGGTGAACCTTGATGCTGGTTGGTCAGGGGACTGAACCTGGCTTCTTGTCCTCAAAAGAACAGTGTACTAATCACTGCTCTACTTGTAGCTCTCGTCATGAACAATAAAGACAGAAACAAAAATATTGAATATCAATTAAATGAAAAGTCAGTAATGCACAGAAAAGAAGTACTACTGTGAATAAGAGAAACAAAATAATGGATGATGAAAAATGGAGAGAGAAAGTAAAGAAAAGAATATATCTATCTCTTGTCCTTTTGAGCTGAAAACAGCACATAGGGTAGAAATTCTAGACTCTCCATGTTTGATGATCTTTGTTATTAAGTGTCAGACTTTGCAAAGGACCTGCATTGTATCTCACCACATGTCCCGTTCTGGGCAAGCCTGTCAACCTTGGCAAGGGTGCCAATGCCTGCTGTTGATGCCTCTAACCTCAGTGTTCATTTCAGTGCTTCTCAAGGTGTGCCTCTTTTTCTATTACTCACTGGTTCCCATATGAGGGCTTGCTTTGAAATGATCTTGTTGTCTCTTCTCATCACATGGCCAATATGTCCACCTTCTTCTCTTAATTATAAATGATATTTTTGAATGCACTGTCATTTCTTTTATTCTGCACTAATCTAAAAGAATATAAGAAGCTGCTAACTAAAAATAATACAAGGAATGAAGTGAGAGATGGGTGACAACATTACAAGAGATAACTAACAGAAATGACCATGAATCACCTGTGTAAGAGATGCTGTACTGTGATCTTCTCCACAAGCTTCATAGATAATGGCTGCTAACTCATCAGGGGGTAAAGGGCTGTTGGTGTAATAAATTTATAGATTCTCTTTAATTCCAACAAGATCTGCATGGAACCATGAAATACTGAACACAGAAAAGATGAACGCAAAGTTTAAAATTTGTTTCATTTGAAGGTAGCAAAAAGCACATTAAATGATTTTAAACTCTCTATACTAGGTCAGGTTTTGGCGTCTTCATCTTGCTATGGACAGTTGATAGGTGGTCTAACAAGAGAAACATCCATTGTTACTGAAACAGGACTCTTAGCTAGCTTAATGAAAACATCATCTATAATCAAGAGAAGAAAGTGGACATATGTTGGTCAAGTGGTGAGAAGAGACAACAAAAAAATCTCAAGCAAACCCTCAAATGGGAATCAGAGGGTAAAAGAAAAAGAGGCTGACCTAGAGACATATTAAAAAGAACACTGAGTTGAGAGGCAACAGCAGCAAGCATTAATTCCATTGCTGCAGTTGAGAGGCTCACCCAAAACAGGAACATGTGGCCCTGTCCAAAGTCTGATACTAATAGCAAAGATCATCAGACACGGAGTCTAGAATTTCTGCCCCATTTGCCATCTTCAGCTCCAGAGAATGATAGCAGATAGGCATACAGGTAGGTAGGTAGGTAGACAGATAGATACCAAATCAGATTTCATCTTCTGATGTGTCTAATCTGGTGTAGAAAATATCATAAAAGACAAGATAATGATTTAAGGTTAATCTGACTACATTAATATTCATTCCAAGCACCAAACTGCAACCAGAAAATAACTAAAAACTAGATGTTACAACTTTGTGGACGATTAAAGAAAGCTGGAAAAAGTGAAAGCTTTGACTCAAAAGCAAAACTGTAACATTCAACTTTTAGTTATGCCAAACTTTGTATGAGCTTTGTAGTAGCTCTGCAACAATTTATTTGCTTTCATGCTTACTTCCACAAATAGCAAGAAGAAAGTGGGAAAATAATAGAAATAGACTTCTCAAAATATAGACATGTTTACCTCTTAATGTTGTAAATGTGTAAAGACAGTGCATTTTTAAAAGTGAACCTACCTAACAGGCTATGTTAAAGGAAACTCCTTGCAATCGTTGACCTAAACAGAACAGTTCTTTTCTTGATCAAAGCTGACAACAACATGAAATAAATTCAGGCTTTATATCCCTTGAGTTGTGACATGTTTAATTTATTGAACCTGCATACCTTTTCATATAGACTTTAATGGCAATGATTAACAACAATCTACTAAAGAAAGGTATACCAAATGTACATGTCTTTAAACTGCTTACACAACACACTTTATTACCTAGTAATAATGGTTTCATTGTCTGGAGGCAAGCCAACAGATAACTGTTTCTGTCTTACTAGCAAGTCTGTGGCTGCCTGAACACAAAAGAAAAAGGAAATAAAATAAAGGAAATTATAATCAAACATCAAATATATGATTGTGGATCTTCTTCTTCTTCTTCTTCTTTTCTCTTTTCACTGATACCTAAAAGGTGTAGTGATTTATATCATTGTTGTTCTTGAACTGCTCGAACTGTCTGAATTAGTGATTTTCCTTTGTTGTTATATGTCTCTGTCATTGCATCTATCCATCTTCTTCTGGGTCTTTTCCATGCATTCTCGAGAAGAACGCCCTTGATGGTGATTGGTGAGGATTCATTCTGACCAGGTGGCCGAACCATTTAAGTTGTTGTTGTTCTATATATTCTTGGCAGGGTTTTGTTCCTACCATTTTCTTATGGTTTCATTTGGTATTCTATCTCTACTTGTGTTGTTAGTTACTTTTCTCAAGCATCGCATCTCACATGTATTGATCTTTCTTAAATGGGATTTAGAAAGGTCCATGTTTGACTTTCATAGCACAAAGTTGGTATGAAAATGCTATTATCATTTTTGTTTAGCTGGCATAGAAATGTTTGGATGTCTTAGCAATGGTGAAAGCTGGTATGTGACAGCATTTGCTTTTTGCATTCTCATGTCAATTTCTCTGTCTAATTTTCCATCTTCTGTGAACATTGTGCCTAAATACTTGAATCCTCTACTTGTTTTATTTCTTTATCTTTGATCTTGATGTTTAATGGGTGTCTTAATTTGCTATTCTTATAGCCTCTGTTTTTGCTGTGTTAATTTTCATACTGTAGTTTGTGCAGCTTTTATCTAAAGATGTTAAATGCTGTTGTAGCAGGTTTTCATCCTCATATATTAGGCATTGGTCATCTGCGAAGAGTAGCTCGTTGATGCTGGAGTTTTCTACCTCTAAGTTATTATTTGATTTTTCCTTATTGTTGGTTGTTTCCTGATTTATTTTGTCCATATATATGATGAAGAGCAGTGGTGAGAGGACACATCCTTGTCTTACACCTGTTGTAACCTGAAACCATTCTGCCAGACCTTCCGATGTTCTAACGGTACTTTGACTGTTTTTATATAATTTCATTATATTATCTAGCAGTTGTCCTGCTACACCGTAGGTTTCAAGAGTTTGTTCCTGTCCACACGATCAAATGCTTTTTCCTGATCTATAAACACTATATTTAGGTTTCTGTCATATTCTATTGTTTTTTCACATAGTTGTCTCAATGTAAATATAGCATCGGTACAACTTTTGCCTTTTCTGAATCCGAATTGATTATTACTTAATTGAGGTTCTTTTATGTATCTTACTCTCCTCTCCAATATTTTAGCATACATTTTACCAACTTGACTCAATAGGGATATTCCTCTGTAAATTTCACACTCCCTGATTGTAGATAATAATATGAGAATTGTAATGAATTAAAGCTGAATAATTTTGCCCACACTGGCAGTGTGTACTGGGAACACTATAGGCATTCATGCAAAATTCAATCCCTGAAAAAATGACAGGTTTATAGGAGCATTGTCACATAATAAATGCTGGTGAATGCAAAACAAATAGCATTCTGTTCATTCTACAATGTGTTACTTTCTCTTGAGGCCACATGAGCAGAAATTATACTCTTTATGTCTGATGATCAATTGCTATGTATTGTACCAATATTCTTCCAGCATCTCCTCTTTACAGTACATTACAACACTATTAATTTCAATGACATATCTTGTATACATCCATGGTTTTGTAAGTTCTCTGAGCAATATTCATCTCCTACTGTTCTGTTAACATAAATGTTTTAGAATGATGACAGAAAACAGACTGAGAGATAAGATCAGAAGTGGAAAAATAAGAAAATAAAACAGCTAGGAATAATTATCAACACTAAATACACAAAGAAACAACAGATAAAATGGTTTGGCCATATAAAACAGAAAATCAAAATATGACACAACAAACCTTTAACAAATATCATGACCATGCAACCACACAAAGAATGGATTGATGGAATACTAGAAACATAAAACAAAATAGCAGAATATAATAATAATAAAATAATAACAGGAAAGGCCTACAGAAGAGCAAAAGACAGTAAACTGATATCTCCCCTCAATGCTGAAAGTCAAATAAGGAAGAAAATAAGATCTTGTGGATCATAGAGCTTGTATTCGGGAGAGAGAATAAGACTCCTGTTCATATCAACGATACTTTGTTAAATGAACCTTAGAAGTACTGTGCATGAAACAAGGCCCTTATGGGATAAAACAAACTGCAACAAAATTCCGTTATAAAAGAATATAAATGCTTTATAGCAAGCTTCTCACAAGGTGGCATGAATGATGGTAATAAAAACTGAAGTCAGCCAATGCAAAATAGATAAATAAATGATACAAATAAGAGCCCTTTTCTTCTGTTGCTTATTTCAGGATTGTGTTACACTATGTTTTGTACCTTGCAATCCATTGTATACATTTGCTCATTTTTCTTGACCTTTCTACAAGACAGCAGTTGTCTGTAGTCAGAATTATCTCTCATAAGAAACCAATCTACCAGACTAAAGAGTCATTTCTATCCAGCTTTGTTTAAATTGTCCTTCTCTTGGGTGTATTGTCTAACAAGGCCATCATACTCTTCCTGCACAGATAATTGACTTCTCCTCCAACTTTGCTTTACCAGGGCAGATAAAAAAATTACAAAAAAAAGCAACACTGCAACCTTACCAATGCCAGATCCTCAACTCTCTTCCTCAACATTCAGCTGTGTGTCGCACTAGCCACCACTGTTTCCATTGACCAGCCTGAGAAATTCAAGGAAGAATGCAATCCGTCAATAAAGTGGTATTAACCAAAACCAAAATACAAGAACAATAAATGTAATAATTATGGTTTTAATATTGTAACAATCATATGTCCTCTATAATAGTGAGAACAACTCTTCCAAAACAAAGATTTTTTAAAAAGAGAACCTGAATCAAAGCATATAATTATTTACTGAAATGTTATCATATGATAGCATTTGAAATTGCCATAAACACATTCATGCAATACACATTCAATCAAATATAAAAAAAAAAGTATTAAAATATTAGTCAATGCTGCTATGTAAATTCAACATAAAAAAGGATTATCAACAAGCAGTCTAAAGAATGAATGGACATCCTTGATAAATGGATATATGGAACAAAAGAATAAATAAATCCTTATAAAATTATGGATGAAAAGAATTTGAGAAAAAATGCAAATTAACACTTTGACATTATATAAAAAACAATGCTAGAGAAAAACAATGTGAGTGGGGTTTGTATAAGAATGATATTAATAAATATGTGAAGAAACAAAAGTAGATTAGTAGATTACAGATTTCTAGAGAATACAACCAAAATTATAGACAAAAAATGCATAAGATTCAGTATAGATTGCATTGATATATGTAGATGGCACATAACATGGCCTAAATAAAAATACTATTATGGTAATTTCCCTAAGCTGGACACCTTGCACCGGTCAAAGGAAACGTAAGAGTGGTAGTTGTCATGGGAGCCAAATTCCAACAGTGACAGGCTCAAGTTCCAACAGTGACAGGCCAAGTTCCAACAGTGACAGGCACAAGTTCACACAGTGACAGGCCCAAGTTCACACAGTGACAGGCTAAGTGATGAAGAAGTTAACTTCCAATCTCTAGGGTCTGACAGACAGGTGATAGACAGAAATAATGCACAATGCATTTGCCATTTATCAGAAGATAAAAGAAAAGGTTGCCAGCCTGGAGAAACACTAACAAGAACACTGAGACAAGCGGTAACAACAATATTAGCTCCCTGCTAATTGTGAGAGGCTTCCCTGGAACAGAGATGTGTGGTGAAACAATGTGTAGATCCTGTGTATCTGAAACTTAAAAGTAAAGATCGTCAGACATGGAGAGAAATTCTGTCCTAAGCACTAACTTGGACTTGAAGGACAATAGATAGACTTGCCAGGTGGTATATGGTTTAGGTTTTTTCTTTATTTCACCCTCAGATGTTGTCTAAATCATTAAAGAAAATGTTATATCTTACTTTTGGCTTCTGGTGTAAAATTACAGTTTACAGAACAATAAGAAACTGACTAGCTACTGGAAAAACATTGTTGGCAGGAAACATTTTGTTGAACTTGTAAACTAGAAAATAAAATATTTTAGTTTTTTTTTTTTTACAAATATTTAAGAGCAGTTGACTAAATTACCAATACTTAATAGGAAACATGACAAGTTTTGTTATTCTTAATAGCATGCATATTCTCTGTGATGTAGTCTGCATCATGTCAGGCCAGCAAACTTTCAATGGGAAATCTGCATGACCCATTTTAGAAGCTGGGTAAATTCTGTAACCATGGTGATGGGAAAGATACTTCTGCCACAATCAGAAATTCAAGCTGGGCCATTTGGTCAGCGAGTGCACAAACCACTTCACATTACTACTTTTAAAAAGGGGAGATAATATTAGCCAATTTGAGAAAGACTGAGGACTGCATTGAAATGAGACCAGAAGCAAAACAGTTGTATTTATTTTGGCACCCTGCCTCTCTTTCTCTTTTTTGCAAACCTCAACATTTTATGGTACCAGATGTTAGACAAGGCCAGCTGTGAATAATTCAATAGTTTCTCTGGGACGTAACATTTTCTCAAGGTAACAAACAAATATTAAGAAATAATTTTGCTTTTAAAATATCTCACTACAAATGGTAGGCATACCTTTTCATAGAGTTCAATAAGGAGATCTTTCACTGGCACCCTCAAGTTTTCTTCCATATGAGTGTCCCACTCTGCTCCTCTGAGGACAGTCAAAATAAAATGTGAAGCCAACAACCAAGCATTGAGATTACTTTTATTTTTAAACATTACTTTTATTTTTCACTGGATTTTGCCATCAATTAATATAACTTTACTACTTTTATCTTCTTTCTTTGAGTTCAAATTTTAAGAATATCTGGAGGTAATAAGATAACAACAATCAATGATTTCTTATTGAGCATGAAGTGTGTGGACATGTTCATTATTGCCCTATTACTTTCAAATACAACTTTTCTTGTCCTATTTCCATACTAATGCAACATTAGACTCGTTTTAGTTGGTGACTTTTGACATTTCAAACAATGTGCTTTGTTTATTCTCTCTGCTTCTTCTTGCCATGTAAGGTCAACTATGAGCTCCATTTAGTGTCATTAACCAACAATTTTATTTCTTCCTTAAGCTGGTGGTACTAGGTTCATTTTTGTTCTTCAAACAAAATCTTGAATGTGTAATACAGCACTAACTTTGTGAAAAACAACTGTCCACATTTATTTGGGGAAAAATAATCATAGATACACTTTGTGACAACAAATAATTGACATTATTTGTGACAAACAATAGCTTTACAATACTTTGTGACCAACAATAATTAATATATTTAATAAACAAAGAGAAATATACTTACTTTGTGACAAACAATAATTAATATATTTAATAAACAAAGAGAAATATACTTACTTTATGACAAACAATAATTTATATATTTAATAAACAAAGAAAAATATACATTACTTTATGACAAACAATAACTTACTTTATGAGAAACAACAATTTGTGACAAACAATAACATACTTTATGAGAAACAACAATTTGTGACAAACAATAACTTACTTTATGAGAAACAACAATTTATGACAAAAAATAACGTACCTTATGAGAAACAACAATTTGTGACAAATAACATACTTTATGAGAAACAACAATTTGTGACAAAATAACTTAGTTCTTTGGTTTGGTTCTTTGGTTATGGAAGGCCCCGGTATCACTGCAAACGAATTAAAATCCATAATGCTCAACCGCCCGTGCCAGTGGAATCATCCGAATTAATATCTCATCTCCCAAACAAAGAAAGGCAGCTGTAGTCCCCATCATAGAAGTCTCAGCATACGCTGAGGCGAAACCGCACAGAAAGTGAACACAGCCAACTGTTCCCTGTCATACGATATCATCATTCATCATAAACAATTGGAATATCGAAACATGATCAAAAAGGATGAAACACACAGCTCACGGTGTGCACAGAGCACCTAACTCAGTAGCTCCTGCAACAAGTCGGACTTGGAATATGAGGAAACTGCAACAAAGAACACTTTCAGACATAGCCTTCAATGGTTCCAGCCCCCTATCCACCATATTGACTAGAAATTCACACCCTCCTGAAAATGATGATTGTCATATTTTTTAAAATGTACAGTGCTTGATGATGTTAGGACATCGTTTTTGACTCCAATTCTGAACATATAAAACACAGTTAGTCATCTGATTATCCCCGTTGCTCATCAAACAACAGACCATAAGATTAGTGTATGGCCGGTCTAGGGATACACGATGAGCCATTATGATGACGTGGCACACACAACAATGGCAGCGCCGTTAGATTCCTGATTATTCTAGTGAATGCAGCCTACAACGAACGAAACACGGTGCAAATTCCCTAAAGAGATAAAACTTCAACTGATTTGACGGAGCAGTCCAATAACTTACTTTATGAGAAAGAACAATTTATGACAAAATAACTTACTTTATGAGAAACAACAATTTGTGACAAGAAATATTCACACTGTTTGTGACAAGCAATAGCTCACACCTTGTAATGAACTATAACTCACATAATTTATAAAAACAATGATGGGAAAGTAACTACATTATTCACTTATTTTGTGACAAAGAAATTTTAGATCCTTGGTAACCAACAAGTGCATTAAAAGACAACAATTAACATACTTTGTGAGAAACAAAAATGAACTTCTCTGTGATCAATACAAAACTGTACTTACTTTGTGACAAACAAGTAATGAATGATGTCTGCTTGCTCCTGCAGGTTTGTTGACTGCTTCAGCTGCTCCACAAGCTCTGTGGTGTCAGTGTCCTCATTCTGTGTTGCTGACTTCAGATGTTTCCTAGAAGTCTTGGGTGATGTACGTGGACTTGCCATGGGAGTGGATGACATGCTAGTTTCATCCTTCAAGTGATGCGACACATGTGGAACTATACAAAAAAAATCCAGTTAATTTGTCTTCAGCTTTCATTCCTTCACATTTAAAGCTTGACACTTTGTAAAAAAGTCAAACACTTTCCGTAACATGATCAGTAAGAAATTAAAGTGGTGTTTTAAATGTTCACTATTGTCAAATGATGAATAAAAATAATAATCAAATTCGTAAATTAACATGAGGTCCACAAATAATTTATGGGAAGAAATAAACATTCAGTAGAGCATGTTTCTCTGCATCCTAAGCTTATGCATGAGGTTAAGTTAAGTGCTCTAGGTAAGGTATTAAGGAGTTTAAAACACACATTTCTATGCCCTGGTTTAGAAAATATGTATGGCACTTTCCATCTTTACAAAAACTGGAAGCAGGATATCTGTTGTAGTTTCACAAGATGCTGTCTCCAAGCAACTTCTCTCATGGCTGATTATGTCAATATTTTATGACAGTTCAGGCAGCAGAATAAAGCAAGGCACATTTATGTTGAAAACTTTAAACTCTTATTTTCTTTCCCATTTTATCCTCTAACTATAATTTCAATAAATTTGTTAATGCCACTATCTATACCTGCCTCCTGTAGAATGTTAAGAAGTTAAAGGACCGGTCCAATTTTGAGAGTCAAGAAGTCAATGTGACCATTCACCACTGGCAAGAAATCAAAGGCTTGTCCACCACAAAAAGTTTTTAAAAAATTATAAGATCTGTCCATCTTAGAGAGATAAAAGATCTGTCCATCTTAGATTTTGAAAAAAATTAAAGGCCTGATTCACTTTAAAGAGAATACAAGACTCCTGAAGATAACATTGCTTATAGTTGCAACAATTCTGTATAGTGTTTTATATTTACACTGGCTATTTACTGCATATTTTATATACTGCATATAACACAATGAAAATTGAGTCTGTTGAGAAAAAAATAAGTAAATTCTAGTGAACTGTCACTTATAGATCTGATCTTTTTTCTCTTATTACAGAATTGCTTGTGATCCTGGCAATTGTGAAATAATCAATAGCATAATAATTGGCTGGCTCTACAAGGAGTCATAAAACACCCAGGATAATCTGCTTATGGTGGAATGCCAGACTACTTATTACAAATTCTGGACTAAATGTTGTAGACACTTCCTAAACTCTCGTACAGTCTCCCAGGAAGAAAGTTATTGCATTACCGTGATCATAGTTGAAGTGATTACTGATGGGACTCTCAGGGGAGCTGCTACGAGCTGTGCCATAACTGTTCTGTCGGCTGTATGGGCTTTGACCTGATCCTTACAAAATTAAAGGAAATATGTGTTAGTGAAGGATTTAAGTGTCACATGTTGCAGTTGTTCCTCTTATGAGGTCAAGATTTCTATAACTTTTTGGTACATAACTTCTTGATATATTTTTTTCAAATAGAGTCAGCAACATCTAAAAGTGTTGAAATACTTCTAAGATTACTCAGAGAATACTGAATAATACCCACATATAAAATAATAAATTAGAGAAAATTCAGTCTGTATCCCCAGTTAGAGACTTTCAATTTAGATCTATCTTTTGTTCACCTGAAATATTATCTATATCTGCTATGTCATTTCTTGTTCGTTAGATAATTTTAAACTATAAAAATGCCCAGATATTTTTAAAAAATGTGTTTCATGAAGACATTATAAATCTAGGAGTATTCAATAAGAGAATGTTTGAATATAATCAAATAAATTAAAGAAAGATAAATATAATTGTAGCAACTACAACAAATATGATCAAAAGGATTAAGTTAGCTTTAGATTGGCTCAGAATAAATTGTTTTACCAGCAGAAAACAACAATGAAATTAACTATTTGGTTAAACTGACTATTTAACTTATTAACTACCAATGAATAAAACAACCTGTCGATGAACTCATTAACTATTAACAAATATAAATAAATCTGTGGCCAGATTAATATGTCTTCGTAGCAAAACTGACACTCTCGCTGGATCTTGGTAGTTATGCTTGCATTGTTAATGTTATATATTTATTTGTGCAGGCTGCAGTGAGTGAGAGATAATAAGTTAGACTAATGAATGAGAGTTTATAAATAATTGTTTCTGTTAACACTCACTAATACAATATAGCCATTGAACTTTTTACCAAATACTTTAACCTGGAAAAGATTAATTATTATACCTAGAATAACTGAAATTTGTATTTAATTTTAAATTAATAAATTCCATTTATGAAACTCAATTGGCTACTTGAGCAACATGAAGAAGTTATTATTTTTTCTTCACTTTCCGTAATCCCAGGGATTTGCTCAAGGATGATATTCCACAAGTCAAAGTTATGACAGAAGCTAAAAATGTAGATATATCATTCAAAATAGTTTCATATTGTCATCCAACAATGAACACAATTCTGTAAATCATCAACACAAATAAACATAAATTCAAACACAAAAATAAGCTTTTCCAAACAATAGCAATGAACCTGCAAAACGAAACTAATCTGGTCTAATTTAAGTCTCCCATAATTGTGCATTAAAGAATAAAGGATAGGAAAGAGATTTGGATCTTATAGTCTTCTCAAATTAGTACTGCATTTCAACGGCAATGATAAAGTAGGGTAAAGTGACTTGAAAACATCAAAGATGTCGCTGGATTGTTCATAATGTGATGTTGAAAAGCTGCTGATTTTGTTAATAATTTGTGATCAAAACAATGGTGATGCTAACATTGTTGACAATGTCATGTAGAAAACAATAATGATGCAGGCAATGGATGATAGTGACTATAAAACTGAATATATATAACAGAATCACATTAAAAATTCATGTACCACAAGTGAAGCAAATAGTGGTAACATGACATCAGTTTTTAAAAGGTGCTAAGTTAGTAGCTACAGGTCAGCTCAAAGTACAGTCAAATCAGTTCTGGGTACCAAGTATGAGCTAAACAACAACAACAGTTGATGAAAATCATATTGTAGCAGAGAAATACACAATTAAAGAGATAACAGGGTGGTTGTCAAGTCTTCACTAAGTGAAAAGAACCATATGCATTATGCTAGCAGAAATAACACTATATGACTGGCACTAGATTATAAAACATGAGAAAAAGATGAAGCAAACATATAGCAGAAAAATAATGTTAGCTATACTCTAAATAGCACACTGATTAATAGTGATAAAAGCTCTTGTGATTACACAATGTGTGTGAACATACATACAGGCACACAAATTATTTCCTTTTATATAACACCATCACCACTGTACTGGACAATATTCTTCAGAACTCAAATATCTTCCCTGATAACATAGGAAGGTCTCAGGATAGAGAGTGGTCTCTGTAGCGCCGATGCGAGGGTGTAGCACTGGATCATTGTTACTACACTCGACCTCACAATTTGTGACACCTTCAAAGCCAAAATTTGTTATACACTCTATCTCACAGATACAAATCATAACAAAATCTGCCTTATAATTTATTGTTACACTCTACTTAATAGATACAATCCCGTTGTAATGTTTACGTCTGACTAGCTTTGACTCTTGACAGTGAACTTTATCGATATTTCAGTGGAATATTATTTATTCTTCTTGTGTTGATGTGTTTACCTATCATCGATAGGCCAACATGTGTTTGCGGTTTGACAGGCAAACATCTGTTTTGACAACAATGGTGCCTAGTAGGAATGTCCATCCTGAATGTACAAAGTCTGTGATGGTAGATAGGGCGAAAGAATAAGAAATGATCAATGCTCCAGAAAGTGAAAACAGCAAAGTGTGTGGTACACAAGAGGCATATTCAGGGCACGAAAGATTAATATGGCTGACCACCGTGAAAGAGATTAGAACCTCATCACGTACTATTCCAAAGAAAGTCATGGAGAGAAATTACTTTATGGGGCATGTTAAAAGACACAGCAGCATATTAAAAGTAATCTTGGAAGGGAAAATACAAGGTAGGAGAGGCAGACCAAGACTAACATAGATGAGTAACATCAAAAGATGGATGAGTAACATCAAAAGATGGACAAGTCAACCTATAACAACCTGCACTATCAAAGCAAGAGAGAGTGAAATGGCGTTCCAGGGTAGCCAACCTTCAATGCTGAGACGGCACTCAATAATGACCTAACAGATGCAAATTATAATTTATAACAAAATCTACTTTATAATTTATTGTGACACTCTATTTCTCCCTCTCTCACACATACATGCACACAACACACATAAATTCTGTAAGCTTTAAAAACTACTATGGAATTACACAATTAATCAAAACTGTACATGCTATGCTTCAATAGCTTAATGGAAGAATGGCATGGAAGTAAGGTCAAAATCCAGAAAATATTTACATTTTCATAAGAAAACAGTACAGTAACACAATAGAACCAGCATTTATACAAAGTCTAAAGAATCAACTGTCAAGTGTGTGCTGCAAATCCTTACTTCTAAATGTTCACACATTTCAACAAAGTAATTGTACCACTGATATGCACACCTTCGCCATCCATTTGTGATTGGGGGAGAGAAAACTATGCACTGGCCATCTCAATGGTAGGTTGATTATCGAACTAGAATTCAGTGCTCTTTGATTCACTATTATAAAGTAGTATGATCAATAACAACCATGACGCCACAGACTTTCATTAATGGATACTTACGCAGAATAAAAGGATGGAAATGCCAGGACAAAATCACTAACATAGAATTATGGAAATGTACCAGTCAAATACCATATATTGGGTAAAGAGATACAGCGAAGACGATGGCGCTGGATAGGGCAACACTGCGGAAGCCAACTGAGAGTATTATACAACATGCCCTTTTTTAGAATCTCCAGGGAAAAAGACAAAGAGGAAAACCAAGGAATTCTTGGAGAAGACAGATAGAAGCAGAGATGAAGATGATGGGGAAGACATGGAACGATCTTAAAAAAAGAATGGCAAGAAAGAGAACAGCTTGGAAAGTGTTGGTTGAAGGCCTATGCTCCACAGGGGAAAGGTAGAAGATAAAGTAGTATTTTCTACATGAGATGTCTGGACTTTGTGTCAACCCAAATCTGCAGCCAAAGAAAGGACTGTCATATCAATGTTAACTTAATTTAGTGAATGTGCATTCTCCAGGAAACTGTAGACAAGACAGAGTTCACTATTCTTATTTCCTGCCACCACCTGCTTGCTGATTGGCCTGACTTCTCTAAGGTTTCTAGTCTATAAATACAAATATAAGAAATAGGGATTGTTCCATCTTGAGTGCTGTGCCACTATTCTAAGTGCAACGATGGTTGGATCTTCTAATTAACTTACTAACTGAAATAAGAGAGGGAAATAAGAGATTACAGCATCATCATGTTCAGCTCAACTTAACCAGAGCTATAGATCAAAAGCCATTACTTTCTATCTGAGACGCTCTACAGTTAGTTCTTGCAGGTCTTCTGAAGCCTCAGCCAACTCAACTCTTTCCTATGGATGGTTCTATATAGAATATTTTTTAATTGTTCTCTCTCTCTCTCTCTGTCTTTTTTTTTTTTTTTAAAGTTATCTAGTATCTGAATGTTTGGAGGTGGAAGTACATCTATCCAGAAGAACATGCTGAAAGAAGTAACAGTTGTTATTAATAGTAACAGAAAACAAAGAGGATTTACACTAAGATTTTACAACATGCTTGATAGAAAATGCAGAAACAGTCACAAATATATAGTCTAATAATAATAGTAAATTCATAAAAGCACTAACTATACACTCTTGAGTATGAAATATTAAAAAGTACAGCTTTAATTACACAGCATATGCACTAGCTTACAGAGGAAAAAGAACTTCATGCATTTAACTAAAAGGTTATATTGGAAATATAACAAACAATAATACTTCCAGTTGAGTTTATGTATATCATTTACAACATGCCATATGAAATGATGATGATGGAAACAAACTTTAATTTATTCAAATTGAATTATAAATTATTTAAAAAAATTCTTCATGAGACAGAAATGTAGAGGTACTGCTCATAGAATCTAAATAACCTGAAAATGGATTAAATGTTTAAGATCAAAGCAGTATCCATGTCTCAGCGCTTAGATGTGAGATGACAAGGCTTATCCATTCTTTATTTCTTGATTAATGTACTCATTCACTAGATAGGTTTAGCTAGTAATGTTCTGCAAGAAAATTAATCTTGTACCACTGAACTGGGAAACTAGCTTTGTAATGAATTATAATGCCTTTTGTTCGGAGCGCAATGATGATGACCCGCATATAACTCAATGCCTGTAGCTGCACATATCTATTCAGCTAACCCATGCTACTTGTATCTTACTGATCCACATTTCTCAAAGACTCATAGCTGCATCCTCAATAATCACTCAGCCACTCTTCAATAAATGAAAATAGAAATCTCAACAAGTCTTTCTTGTCAAGCTATAAGGTTCTACTTTAGGCACTCTTTATACATGCTTGTCAATTCTTTGACTGTTCTAGACCAAAAATGTAGATCCAAACAAACTTTTAAAGGTCAGAGAACTATGAATGTACTATATACTTGTAACAAAAAGACTATGAATGTTCTATACACTTGTAACAAAATAACTATGAATGTACTATATACTTGTAACAAAAAGACTATGGATGTTCTATACACTTGTAACAAAATAACTATGAATGTACTATACACTTGTAACAAAATAACTATGAATGTACTATACACTTGTAACAAAATAACTATGAATGTACTATACACTTGTAACAAATTAACTATGAATGTACTATACACTTGTAACAAAATAACTATGAATGTCCTATATATTTGTAACAAAAAGACTATGAATGTACTATACACTTGTAACAAAATAACTATGAATGTACTATATACATGTAACAAAAGAACTATGGATGTACTATCCACTTGTAACAAAAGAACTGTGAATGTACTATATATATGTAACAAAAGAACTATGGATGTACTATCCACTTGTAACAAAAGAACTGTGAATGTACTATATACATGAAATAAAAGTACTATGAATGTACTATCCACTTGTAACACAAAATAACTATGAATGTACTATATACATGTAACAAAAGAACTATGGATGTACTATCCACTTGTAACAAAAGAACTGTGAATGTACTATATACATGTAACAAAAGAACTATGGATGTACTATATACTTGTAACAAAAGAACTGTGAATGTACTATATACATGTACCAAAAGAACTATGAATGTACTATCCACTTGTAACAAAAGAACTGTGAATGTACTATATACATGTAACAAAAGAACTATGAATGTACTATCCACTTGTAACAAAAGAACTGTGAATGTACTATATGCATGTAAAAAAAAGTACTATGAATGTACTATCCACTTGTAACAAATAACTATGAATGTACTATCCACTTGTAACAAAATAACTATGAATGTACTATACACTTGTAACAAAATAACTATGAATGTACTATATACTTGTAACAAAAAGACTATGAATGTACTATACACTTGTAACAAAAGAACTGTGAATGTACTATATGCATGTAAAAAAAAAGTACTATGAATGTACTATCCACTTGTAACAAAATAACTATGAATGTACTATCCACTTGTAACAAAATAACTGTGAATGTACTATGTACATGTAACAAAAGAACTATTAATGTACTATCCACTTGTAACAAAAGAACTGTGAATGTACTATATACATGTAACAAAAGAACTATGGATGTACTATTCACATGTAACAAAAGAACTGTGAATGTACTATATACATGTAACAAAATAACTATGAATGTACTATCCACTTGTAACAAAATAACTATGAATGTACTATCCACATGTAACAAAATAACTATGAATGTACTATATACATGTAACAAAATAACTATGAATGTACTATATACTTGTAACAAAAAGACTATGGATGTTCTATACACTTGTAACAAAAGAACTGTGAATGTACTATATACATGTAACAAAAGAACTGTGAATGTACTATATACATGTAACAAAAGAACTGTGAATGTACTATATACATGTAACAAAAGAACTGTGAATGTACTATATACATGTAACAAAAGAACTATGAATGTACTATCCACTTGTAACAAAAGAACTATGAATGTACTATCCACTAGTAACAAAAGAACTATGAATGTACTATCCACTTGTAACAAAACAACTATGAATGTACTATCCATTTGTAACAAAAGAATTATGAATGTACTATCTACTTGTAACAAAATAACTGTGAATGTACTATGTACATGTAACAAAAGAACTATTAATGTACTATCCACTTGTAACAAAAGAACTGTGAATGTTCTATATACGTGTAACAAAAGAACTATGAATGTACTATCCACTTGTAACAAAACAACTGTGAATGTACTATATACATGTAACAAAAGAACTATGAATGTACTATCCACTTGTAACAAAATAACTATGAATGTACTATCCACATGTAACAAAATAACTATGAATGTACTATATACATGTAACAAAATAACTATGAATGTACTATATACTTGTAACAAAAAGACTATGGATGTTCTATACACTTGTAACAAAAGAACTGTGAATGTACTATATACATGTAACAAAAGAACTGTGAATGTACTATATACATGTAACAAAAGAACTGTGAATGTACTATATACATGTAAGAAAAGAACTGTGAATGTACTATATACATGTAACAAAAGAACTATGAATGTACTATCCACTTGTAACAAAAGAACTATGAATGTACTATCCACTTGTAACAAAAGAACTATGAATGTACTATCCACTAGTAACAAAAGAACTATGAATGTACTATCCACTTGTAACAAAACAACTATGAATGTACTATCCATTTGTAACAAAAGAATTATGAATGTACTATCTACTTGTAACAAAATAACTATGAATGTACTATATACATGTAACAAAAGAACTATGAATGTACTATCCACATGTAACAGAATAACTATGAATGTACTATATACATGTAACAAAAGAACTATGGATGTACTATATACATGTAACAAAAGAACTATGAATGTACTATATACATGTAACAAAAGAACTATGGATGTACTATATACTTGTAACAAAAGAACTGTGAATGTACTATATACATGTACCAAAAGAACTATGAATGTACTATCCACTTGTAACAAAAGAACTGTGAATGTACTATATGCATGTAAAAAAAAGTACTATGAATGTACTATCCACTTGTAACAAAATAACTATGAATGTACTATCCACTTGTAACAAAATAACTATGAATGTACTATACACTTGTAACAAAATAACTATGAATGTACTATATACTTGTAACAAAAAGACTATGAATGTACTATACACTTGTAACAAAAAAACTGTGAGTGTACTATATACATGTACCAAAAGAACTATGAATGTACTATCCACTTGTAACAAAAGAACTGTGAATGTACTATATACATGTAACAAAAGAACTATGAATGTACTATCCACTTGTAACAAAAGAACTGTGAATGTACTATATGCATGTAAAAAAAAGTACTATGAATGTACTATCCACTTGTAACAAAGAACTATGAATGTACTATCCACTTGTAACAAAAGAACTATGAATGTACTATCCACATGTAACAAAGAACTATGAATGTACTATCCACTTGTAACAAAAGAACTGTGAATGTACTATATACATGTAACAAAAGAACTATGGATGTACTATTCACATGTAACAAAAGAACTGTGAATGTACTATATACATGTAACAAAAGAACTATGAATGTACTATCCACTTGTAACAAAAGAACTGTGAATGTACTATATACATGTAACAAAATAACTATGAATGTACTATCCACTTGTAATAAAAGAACTGTGAATGTACTATATGCATGTAACAAAAGTACTATGAATGTACTATCCACTTGTAACAAAATAACTATGAATGTACTATCCACATGTAACAAAATAACTATGAATGTACTATATACATGTAACAAAATAACTATGAATGTACTATATACTTGTAACAAAAAGACTATGGATGTTCTATACACTTGTAACAAAAGAACTGTGAATGTACTATATACATGTAACAAAAGAACTGTGAATGTACTATATACATGTAACAAAAGAACTGAATGTACTATATACATGTAACAAAAGAACTGTGAATGTACTATATACATGTAACAAAAGAACTGTGAATGTACTATATACATGTAACAAAAGAACTATGAATGTACTATCCACTTGTAACAAAAGAATTATGAATGTACTATCTACTTGTAACAAAATAACTATGAATGTACTATATACATGTAACAAAAGAACTATGAATGTACTATCCACATGTAACAGAATAACTATGAATGTACTATATACATGTAACAAAATAACTATTAATGTACTATATACTTGTAACAAAAAGACTAAGGATGTTCTATACACTTGTAACAAAAGAACTGTGAATGTACTATATACATATAACAAAAGAACTATGAATGTACTATCCACTTGTAACATGTCATCTATTATGGATACCATGAATCATGGAATGTTTGACACAATAAATGCTTCACTGGGAATCAGATGATGACTCATTATGTTTAGCTATAAAATGAAACTAATTTTAAATATTGTTTTCTATTGGATTGCTTGCATTGATTTATCAGATAGAGGAATCTGTTGTATGCTTTTTTCTGTTTCATTTTGATTATCTTTGTTATTATTAGGTCAATTTATTTCCAAAAATTCACTTTATTGGTTTTGGTCCACAATTTGAAGTTCTTTTAAATCTCTCATTAGACTGAAATTTGCAAAACAATAAATGTTGTATTTCTTATGGGAAATTATATAAAGAGAAATGCATTAGATCAGAGTACATGCTTTTTTCTAATCAATCTAGCCGTAAATTTGTACCTGACTTGCTGAACTGGTAGAGATTTGAAATTGCTGTGGGAGAGGATGTAAAATATGCGCTGTCAACAAGAACTATATAGAAAAGTACTGAGCACATGTGAAAGTGTCCCAATGCTATATATCAAGCTTTATGGGTTTTGTTTGTATTGGTCTATTTGAACTCATGTATAACTGACAATATTCTTATTGTTGGAACAATCTTATTAGTGAAAATATCAAATTGACATAAAATAGAAGTAGTCCTGTTGCCTACATATGCTACAATGGTATTTGAAATGATATTTTTTATTGTAAAAAAAATTATAATGCCACATGAATCATAATGAACCATGAATGTACTATAAACTTGTAACAAAAAGAGTCTGGATGTGTTATACACTTGTAACAAAACTATGAATGTACTATATACTTAACTGACAAAACATAGAAGCAATCCTGTTGCATACATATGCTACAACGGTATTTGAAATTACATTTTTTATACAAAATTAAAAAATGATAATGGCACACACACACACACCCCCCCCCCCCCCCAATGAACCAATCACATCTTAATATAATCTTCATCTTTCATAGAAAACAAATATTTGACTCCAAAATTAATTTAACTCTTTCTGTATGGAAGCTTTTTATTAGTGTAACGGAAGAGATTTCAGAGACAAAATTGTTCATGGTTTTAAGAATCAATCTACATATTTATATTTATCTAACATATAACATAATATATATGAATTTTTTAATAATTGAACAAGGTATTAGATTTCACCAATACCAAGATGATACAAGACATGTTAAAAGAATATGGTTTGATGACAGTTCACACTAATCAAATTGAGAGATAGACGCACTATGTGGTGAAATGTACGCAGCCGAAATCAGCATGGTGAAAATGTATGGAAAGAGTTAAAAAGAAGAAGCTATTATGACTTCTTACACAAGTATAAAACAATAATTGCAGATTGCTGTTATCAACAGATGGCATAGAGTTTTGATGGCTCCAGTAAGAAACTACACTCCTTGGCGAGGAGTGGATAGTGTGAACAGTATTTTTGTAAAATTTATGTAAAAAGTAATTACTCATTGAGATAAAAATCTACATGGTTGACATGTCTAATTGAAATAAATAAATCTTGTAGAAATAGAGGAGTTGATCAGGATCCAGAGGCAATTAAGTAAATTTTAGAATGAAATTGGATACAGCCTAGATAAAATAATGAACTTTAGTGACAGAATTAGATCTTGTGTTAGAATTACTGAATTAAGTACAACACTGCAAAGAAAGTCAGCGGCACTGATGTTTGGGTAAAATAAAAGTACATAAAAAAAAATATGTTTTCCTGTCTATATTATGTCAAGGATTTAGTTCTAAGTGGTAAAAAAATTATGTGCACGCTCAAATCCACACAAAAAATCGAATGAAACAGTTAAAGAGGATATAAATTTGTTATACTAATACACAAACTGCATATAAATAAAAAAAAAAATTATCCACTATTATAAATGTAAAGAAATGTCAATTAAAAAAAAAAAATTCAGTAGTTTCACACTTGGAATACATTTTACAGAAGTGGTATGATGATATCATTAATGAAGATCTTATGGAAAAAAGAGAGTAGACTAAATACATTCCATATGCGATGTCTGTGCCACATTTTTGGTATCACCTGAAAGGACAAAGTGACAAATGTGGAGGTCCTCACTCCACAGGCCTCCCAAACATCTACACGCTGCTCAAACAACATAGGTTATGCTGGCTTGGTCACTTACACTGTAAGAACAATGGCCACATGCCAAAAGATATACTCTATGGACAACTAACAGATGGCAAAAGAAATGGGGGCGCCAAAAACTTTGATTTATAGACGTGTGTAAATGTAACATGGAGACTGAACATAAATCTTGCAGTCTAGAAAGAAATAGCTGCAGACCGCAATCTTTCAAAACATACTCTAAAGCACCAACTCAAGAAAAGCACCAACTCAAGAAAGAAGTAAACAGATGCATAAAAAAAGAAAATACATGGCAAAAGAAAAAGAAAATTTCTAGGATTGCTGCAAAATCCATAGTCAACTATGACTGACAAAGACTACTACTAGAAAGAGAGAACTGGAAGAAATAACATAAACAGGTGTTCTAATAGTAAGAAAGCTGTGGTAGAATAAGTGGTTAGTGCACTCGTCTGCTGTCCAGATTCTGGTGCCAAATTTGGTAAATTTGCCTCAGAAGTGACACATTTTTAGGGGTTCACCCACCAAGTGAAAATGGATACATTAGATTTTCTCTGGGAATGTAAGATGGTGTAATGTGAGATTGTGCAATGTAAGACGGTGTAATGTGAGATTGTGTACTGTAAAGATGGTGTAATGTGGGATTGTGCAATGTAAGATTGTGTAATGTGAGATTGTGTAATGTGAGATTGTGTAATGTGAGATTGTGTAATGTGGGATTGTGCAATGTAAGATTGTGTAATGTGAGATTGTGTAATGTGAGATTGTGTAATGTGAGATTGTGTAATGTGAGATTGTGTACTGTAAAGATGGTGTAATGTGGGATTGTGCAATGTAAGATTGTGCAATGTAAGATTGTGTAATGTGAGATTGTGCAATGTGAGATTGTGTAATGTGAGATTGTGTAATGTGAGATGGTGTAATGTGAGATGGTGTAATGTTAGATTGTGCAATGTTAGATTGTGTAATGTGAGAGTGTGTAATGTGAGATTAAGTAATGTGAGATTGTGTATTGTGAGATTGTGTAATCTTAAACTGTGTAATGTGAGATTGTGTAATGTGAGATTGTGTACTGTAAGATGGTGTAGTGTGAGATTGTGCAATGTGAGATTGTGTAATGTGAGATTGTGTAATGTGAGATTGTGCAATGCTAGATTGTGCAATGTTAGATTGTGTAATGTGAGATTGTGTAATGTGAGAATGTGTAATGTGAGATGGTGTAATGTTAGATTGTGCAATGTTAGATTGTGTAATGTGAGAGTGTGTAATGTGAGATTAAGTAATGTGAGATTGTGCAATGTTAGATTGTGTAATGCGGGAGTGTGTAATGTGAGATTGTGTAATCTTAAATTGTGTAATGTAAAAGTGTGTAATCTTAAATTGTGTAATGTGAGATTGTGTAATCTTAAATTGTATAATGTAAAAGTGTGTAATCTTAAATTGTGTAATGTGAGAGTGTGTAATGTGAGATTGTGTAATCTTAAATTGTGTAATGTGAGATTGTGTAATGTGAGATTGTGTAATCTTAAATTGTGTAATGTGAGATTGTGTAATCTTAAATTGTGTAATGTGAGATTGTGTAATCTTAAATTGTGTAATGTGAGAGTGTGTAATCTTAAATTGTGTAATGTGGGAGTGTGTAATGTGAGATTGTGTAATCTTAAATTGTGTAATGTGAGAATGTGTAATGTGAGATTGTGTAATCTTAAATTGTGTAATGTGAGATGGTGTAATGTATGATAGTCTAGCCTAATAATGATCACATTACTCGTAAGCATGTCAATGTATACTGACAAAAACATGGACATTGACACCGATATTCTGCATGTTTTTTCTTCTAACAATCAGAAAATTAAAAAGAAGATCATGAAACTAGGCAAGGACATAAAATCATTGCAAGACAGTCCTTACTCTTAAACTCGAAATATACAAATATAGAAGCACATAGAGAAGAGAGTGGGACTGGCTGAAATGGAGAGACCAGCCTAAATCAGGAACCAGAAAATGTTTGTTGAAGAGTTGTGATCCAGAGGAAACAGTGAGGGTAATGAAGAACGGCTACAAAATATATAAAAACTGTTTGTTATTTTCAGTTGAGAAATAAGAAGATGTTATATTACAATAACAAAGTTCACACTAAAAAAATTTGTTAGTTTGTTTACATGATGTAAGTCAAAACAAGGTGTAGTAATGTAGATGGAAAAATGTGCAGATGTTAAAAAAACTGAATTATCCTGTGATTATAGGGTGTTTTGACCACACATACAAATGGCAAACATCATATTAAAACATGTACACCATTAAAAAAAAACTGATAAGTAAGAGGTGGTCACTATTCAAAGCAATAAAAAAAAAAAAGAGAAGATATTACTTCAGCTAAAGAGGCTCACACTCCACCAAAAACATACCTGGACCAGACAACCTGTGCTTACTACGCTCAGGGTCAGCATAACCCAATGCAGAGTGCAAGTCTTGACAAAAATAAACATATAGATTTAATCAGAGAAACCAAACCAAATAAAGTTCCAGCACTATTGCATAATGTTTATACAGGAAAACATGTCTGAGAGTCGTTACTTTTTTGTCATATTCATGTGTACTTATCTAAGTAATAAACTAATATCTTTGTTCTTATTTACATTCCAACCATGGTCTAAACAATGTTGACTTTGAACATCATATCTGTTATCACAGCAAGTTGGCAGATTTTTAGAAATGTAATCAAGGGTTTGAAATTAAATGTTTGTACACAGTTCGTTAACCTTCGCTGTAGATAAAGTCTCTATTTTGATGGCTTCGTTTGTGACCTTGGAAGCTACGGACCTAACTTGTGCAAACGGTTGGTTTGGGGCAAATTGTACGTTACAATGTCACTGCCATAGAGTTTGGGACAAAACTACAGGGATATGCCCAAACAATGACAGTTGTCAGCATGAATATTTTGGACCCCAGTGTCAGTACTTGGTTCTCGTGTACAAATACGCCCAAAATCTGAACCTACTTTCCTGTTTGATAACAACGACACCACATGTAATTCAGACACAAATTCTGCATCAGTTGAGGCAACTCTCAACCAATCTTTGCTGTTCTCCTGGTTTAGGATTTATGTGAATGTCTTAACAGTTCCGGACAGTTACACGGTAAAACTAAATGGTTCTGCCTCATGTAACAATGATTCAAGGTTTGTAGTTAGTCAGCACGAGATTGCTGTCTTCTGTTCTGGGGCTGGTCTGATCAACAAATTTGCAGGGGCGATAGTTGCAAATATCTGCTCCATCTACATAGGCGGGGGTAGGAATGTGGCTCTCAAACAGAACACAAACCAGGCCGACACATTTAATGCTTCTTATATAGGAGATGGATGTGGACCAGAGGCCGCAGTAAATGACAAAACAAAGACCAATCTCTATGACAATGACTGCACACACACAAAACTGAGAAGTGGAACCAGTCCTGTTTACTGGTATCTGAACTTTGCCACGCCCCAGAAGATTCACATCATTCGAATCTATCATCGAGCTAGCGCTATGATTTGGGTAAAGAATGCCTCTCTAAAGGCTCTAAAGGCTTTCTCTGACAGTGGCAGCGTAGTGTTCCAGTGTAATGATATATCATACCCTAATGTTTCTATGAACACTATTGTAGTCATCACAAAACGCAATGGCACACATTCAGATTGAGTACTCACCGACCATTTCGCAGGCCGGCAGTGCACTGACGGTGTGTGAGGTGCAAACATTTACAGACACCTATTGTCTGAACGGGTATTCTTGGTCGATTTGTGCAGTGTGTAGCGGGTGTTGCAAAAGCTGCGACGTCAGCATCGGTACGTGCCACGGCAAATGTTCTCATGGGATCTATGGACACGACTGCTCCAGGTCTTGTCTCAGTGTCTGAACTTTATGTGAGAAAAATCCAGAAAATGTCTACAATGTAAACATCCAGGCTATACCTGTAATGACACTTGTCCCGATGGTTATTTTGGGCTACAGTGCGAACAAACGTGTTCTGATGGCTGTGACATCATATATGACCCAGAAAGTGTTGACTGTACGTGCAAGGAAACGTACTGTGAACTGTCAACCGGGAACTGTGCATGCAAGGGAATGTTCTATGGGTCAGACTGCTCTCAAATCTCCGGACAACTGTTTGAACGAAACCTGTGAACAGTTATTCGGGGCCTGCATCTCGTATGTCGATGATTCACACGTTAAGAAGAGTCTGCAGACTAACCCAAGCATATAGATACCTCAATGTGTTTATGTGCTAGACTTGGTTCATTTCTTGGTGTTTTTCTGTGAAGCCATGACTCATATCTTAATGTGTTTCTGTGCTAGTCATGGCTCATCTCTTGATGTGTTTCTGTGCTAGCCATGGCTCAAATCTTAGCTTGTGTGTGTGTGTGTGCATGCTAGCCATGGCTGATATCTAGGTGTGTGTCATGTTAGTCATATCTCATATCTTGGTGTGTCCGTGTTAATCATGTCTCATATCTTTATGTGCGTCTGAGTTTAGTATATCTCATAACTTAGTGTGTATCTGTGTTAGTCATGTGTCATATCTTTGTGTGTGCATGTCTGGGTTAGGGATATCTCATATCTTTGTGTGCATGTTTATGTTAGTCATATCTCATATCTTTGTGTGTGCATGTTTGTGTTTGACACATCTCATATCCTTGTGTGTGCATGGCTATGTAAGTCACATCTCATATCTTTGTGTGTGCATGCCTATGTTAGTCATATCTTATATATTTGTGTGTATGTCTATGTTAGGTATGTGTCATATTTTTGTGTGTGCATGTCTATGTCAGTCACATCTCATATCTTTATGTGCATGTCTATGTTATTCATGTATCATATATCTTGATGTGTGTCGGTGTTAGTCATGTCTCGTATCGCTGTGTACATGTCTGTGTTATTCACATCTCATATCTTTGTGTGTGCATGACTGTGTTAGTCACCTCTAGTGACTCGGGCAGATGGTGCTCATAAACCTGGGAGGGCAGACCATCTAAGGGCAGAATCCCCCTACAGAAAAGACAATCTGCTGCCTTGCAGAAAGATTGGGGACAATCAAAGGCCAAGGAAAGCGAACCTGAATAAAATGCTGGCTGAAATCGGATGCACTGGGCCACTAGCGCAGAACACAGAGCAACATATTAACGGGTGTTCAGTCAGAGTGGATCTGGCAGACTCTACATGTGATGTTCTGTCTGTGGGGGCGATCAACACACTTAACCTGACAGCTGACTTCATGTGAGAGTCTGGAATCCTACTTTGATTGAGTCCTGATCGCAGAGAGAGAGAGAGAGAGAGAGAGTAATATCTTTGTTCAAAGAATTGTGCTGAAGTTTGAATGAGGTCATAATCACCAATGACTTGTTCCTGTATATAGAACCATCATTGTACGTGGACATGTTCATTGTCACTCTGATATATAGTCTCATTACACAGGAAGATTTCAGCACAATGATCTCTAGTGCGTCAGCAAAGAAGCAACTAAATAAGCTGGTTAATATAGTCACTCTATTCTCATAGAAATTTCACTATTTTGAATGTTTACCTAATCAGTGGTATAGAGCAGTTTTTTTTCAATTACCAAGAGTTCTGCTGTGTGCTCAAAAGTGAATATGGAATCTATATCTATTTTCTTTGATGGTCTCCAAAAGGATTAGATCTCAGTTAATCTGAAGTCAAAGATACTGGAAGAGGGGGGAAATGACCTGGTTAGGGGAACAATGTGGTTACTACAAACTGGGCACTTTGAATTTGAAGTAAGCACTTTCTGTGCTACAAAAGGGGTGGGGGTTGCATCTAATACAAACATGGGAAATAATCCTCATTATAATATATATATATATATATATATATATATATATATATATATATATATACTGCATTTTCTAATGACCATTAATTACACAAATTAAAAGCAGCAAATAAACAACATGAAGTACTGTGGACTTTTCATAAATTAAACTGTGGCACATTATTAAATGCAATGTCCTATGACATGTATCATGTTGTAAAAGAAGTGGAATAAAAATGTCACCATGCTAGGCTGCATCATTAGGAGTTGAGGGAGCCTGCACTCTTCCTCATTGCTATTACTTTTCACAAACTCAAGAGAATCAGGTACCTATTCCTTCTCCAGCCATGTCTACTAGAGAGCTCCAAGCTGCATGTGAAGCCACATTTACTTTATTGCCAAGCAAACACATTACCGCTATGATGCTCATTATAACCAAGCAGTTAATTTTAAATTTGAAAAAATGCATCATTTTCTCATACCATTAGCCCATTGAGCAACATAAGATTAAAAACTGGATTTAAATAAACCTATGTAAGCATTCTTTACATATGGAAGTCCAAAGAAATTAGGTTAAATAAAAAAATTACAATTTTTCAACTCCAATGTTAAGTCAGTATTATTATATGGCTGTGAAACATGGAGAACAACAAAAATGACAATCATGAAGATACAGACCTTCATTAATGGATGCTTATGCAAATTAAAAGGATGGAAATGGCAGAACAAATCACTAACATAGAATTATGGAAACATACCAATCAAATACTATTGGATAAAGAGATACAGTGAAGACGTGGCATTAGATAGGACACACACTGTGAAAGCCAACAGAGAGTATTACACAACAGGCCTTTTTTGGAATCCCCAGGGATAAAGACAAAGAGGATAACCAAAATATACTTGGAGAAGACAGATTGAAGCAGAGATGAAGATGATGGGGAAGACATGGAATGATCTTAAAAGAATGGCAAGAAACAGAACGGCTTGGAAAGTTTGTCGAAGACCTATGTTCCACTGGGAGCTGAAAGGTAGAAGAAGAAGTGGCTATTACTTGCTTTATCATGTCATGACAAGTACATTCTGCACACCTAAAGCTTGATTGTAATGGATCTTAAACATCATCACATTTTTACAGACTCCATCATCTTTCATATTTCCCTTCCTGCATCTGTTTTTTAAAATATTGTAATTCTTGTGAGGAAATTAGTTGAAATTACCAGAGAGATAACATAAAAATGAGATCACGAAGAAGGAAATGGCAAAGAACAAATCTGTAATTGTACACAAAACTAGATAATGAATAAAAATGTGACTCAACCTCTTGGAGACAACATCCTACAAGTATATACCATACAAGGTAAACATTAGACAAGAGAGGGATGCACAGCTTGAAGCAGACCCAGAGTAATATAGAGGCAAATTTAGAAATCATTTGACAATGGCTGAGTCTGTTCTTTAGAACAATAAACCTAATGAGCCATGTTACAAAAATCTTGCTAAAAGTTATACAAGGAAGGATTCAGAATAAAATCAATACTGAATTAGATGAGCAGCAATTTGGATTTAGAAAAAATAGCGGGACAAAAGAAGCCATATTCTGCATGAGAACATTAATCGAAAAGTACACAGAAGTAAACAAACCAATATATGACTGCTTCATAGACTACACCAAAGCTTTTGATAGAGTACACCACAAACAACTTATAGAATGCCTAAAAGAGATACATCTTGATGACACGGACATACGACTAATATGTAATCTATACTGGGAGCAAACAGCAATAATAAAATATAACAAGAGAACTCTACACCCATTGATATAAAAAGAGGAGTAAGACAGGGATGCATCCTATCACCAAGCTTGTTCAATCTATACACTGAGCAAATCTTTAAAAACATCACAGAGATGCCAGGCCCACAAATTAATGGAAAGATAATCAATAACCTAAGATATGCTGATGATACTGTACTACTAGCAGAAAATCCTAAAGATCTACAACAATTACTTAATAAAATAAACATGACAAGCAAAAAATATGGACTACATATGAATATCAAAAAGACTGGGGGCCTCGGTAGCCTAGTTGGGAAAACCACCCGACTAGACTACCGACGTTCGGACAACCCGTGTTCAATTCCCGCTGGGAGCAGTGTGAATTGTACTCGTGGTTGGAATAAAAAAAAAATACCCCCACGGTCGACCCAGCCGTTGGCAGAAATGGGTACCAGGGTATATTATCCTGGGAAGGTGAGGAATGTCGCTTCGCATCTGAGTTTCGATGCTTGAGGCTACACTATACAGAAATATCCGAACATTTCTGGATAGGCGGCCGAGCACATATGGGTATATACTCGCGTGCTAAGACGCCGGTTCAAGTCTCGTACTTTACCTTTTACCTTATCAAAAAGACTAAAACTATGATCATAAACAAAGGAAATACTCAAAACCCACAAATGGATATCAAAATTGAAGGAGTAGATCTGGAGACAGTTCAGAACAATAACTACCTTGGACATACTATAACCAGTGATGGAAATGTATAACTGAAATAAACAAAAGAATAGGAATGGCAAAAAGTAATTTTAATGTCATGAAGAACATACTAACATCAAAACAAATAACCCAGGGCTAAAACTAAGAATAGCAAAATGTTACATCTTCTGAATATTCCTATATGGTGCAGAAACATGGACATTGGACAAGAAACAGAATAGAGAATTGAAGCCTTTGAAATGTGGATATATGGAAGAATAGGTAGAATTGGATGGAAGGAAAAGAAAACAAACGACGAAGTCTTAAAACAACTAAAAATGAAAAGAGAACTACTAAGCACAATTTAAACAAGACAAATGCGATTTTTGGGCCATGTTAAGGCAACAACTGGAGTTTGGTATCTCTCACTATGCCAGGTTGCCTATTCGAGGAAAGGATTAAAGAAAGAGGAGCAACAACTGGAGCTTGGTATCTCTCACTATGCCAGGTTGCCTATAAGAGGAAAGGATTAAAGAAAGAACCAAGTAGTAGACCCAAGATACTTCATCATGTTTGATACTGACATAGAATGAACAATCACCATATTTGGTCTGTTAACATCAATGAGTTGCTTGTTTTGATGATACTGTACTTTATTTGGCTCTCTTGCATTATTTTACTGCTGACTAAAGTAGTTACACCAGCTTCAGTTATCATTTCTATATATCCCCACTCATGAGTACATGTTGAAAGATTGAATTCATAAAGCATTACTAAGCTAGCTTATCATTACTGTACATCCCCCACTCATGAGTATATGTTGAAGGATTGAATTCATAAAGCATTACTAAGCTAGATAGTCACAACTATCGATCTCAACAGTTATTTATCATTTCTGTTGTTGACCTTTTGCCAAGCCATTCTCTTAAGCTGTCTGGTATCTTTTCTCTTTGCTTCTGTCTATCTCTTCGTCCCTCAATTTTCCCAGTTGTTACAGTATATTCCAGCTGTTATCTTCTCATTACATGGCCAAAAAATGATGATTGTCTTGGGCTCACCCAGCCTTAAGTAGGTACCAAATTTTTCTACGAAAGTACCGTAGCGTGGAGTGGTACCAACCACATCACCCACAAAATGTACCACTGGTACATGGACACTAACACCATATTCCCCATTAGCCTTAAGCTAAAAGGCATTGAGGGAAATCTTTTTTTATTAGTATAAGATTGGTAAAAGTATTTGTATACTGACCAAATGGATATGGGTTCAGGTCCTTGACAGTGGACAATTTTTTTTGTTACAAACTTACATAGCTTTGGAGTTTATCCAGTCTTTGAAAATGGGCACCAGAGATTTTTCTTTGAGAAAGCAGCATAGCCTAGTGCAACATATCACATAATGCTTAAATATGCCAATGGTTATGTCAAGAATATAGGTACTAATACCATATTCCTCACACACAGCTAGCAATTAGTGATGGTGACCTTCACTTTTATTGTTTATTGATTTTTTACAAAAGTCTCACATGTGTTCAGTGTCAAATGCATTGATTTTATTTCCTCACAGCATGTCAACTGCTGAGAAAATAGGAATGTAGTATTAACATTAATTAGGTGATTACACATCACTCAAAAAATAAAAACATGCTATTTAATTATTATATGTTACTCCCATGCCCACTTGATGAAGAGGAATTCTAGTCTACAAATACTCTAGAATACTTTAGTTATTGGGCGAACGCAAACAAGCAAGCAGGCATTTATTTAGATGAATTCACTGGATTCCAAGGTGCTAAACACAATGCAATGGTGTAAAGCAATGTACTAATAGATGTAAAAAGAAGAATAATATCTTCAGTTACCTCAGAACTACATGCCCTTCATTTATGTTATCATTTTGGCTATGGCATATACAATTTATTACTAAAAGTAAATCAATGATTATTGACCATCCAGACAATTGTTGGAGACAGACCAGTCCCTATGTTGACCTTTTGTCTTTTCGATATTACTCCAAAGAGCATGCACATATCCTACACAACTTTATATGTTGATGACACAAGAACCTCACACAATTTGTTAGATGTGGAAGCCATAAAGCACACAATTATTTTAAAGACATATTAGTTGTGTACATTGATTCATGGTGAGTACACATTCTTGTAACACTCTTATGTTATATGTTGCCTGCACAAATCATACACACTCACGCAACACTCATAACATATGTTACTCACATTAGGAATACTTTTATGTTATGTAACATTTTATATTAATTGTTCCTGCATGTTCTGAGGTGATTTTTTTTACCAAACCACTGTTATCCTCATGAAATAATATTAGCTCATATCTTAAATACATGATTTTAGTCAGCCTATCATAAATAAGCCAGTCCTGGTTATAATCACAATAACTAATTTGAATGTTATTTCTTGAGTAGCACAACCCAAAATCAATCTATCCTAAGATAAATGATAGAAAAATCCAGACTTTGTATTCACCTGTCAGATGAAGTGTCAAAACTATCAAGTCAAACAAGAGAACATGAGAAAATAAGTTTAAAAAAAGAAAAACAACTTTAGATAAGTCTACTTAAAAAAAATTATCTATTTGTGTGTATATACAAGAATATGTGTTCACATAACAGCATAATACTATAACTTGTGTAATTTTATTAATTTCTCCTGTAATGTAATTTTAATCAATAATAATATTAATAAAAATTTGGGAGTACTGGTCTTGTGGAAAGAGATTTGAAGTTGTGGTAAAGGGGATAACCTTTTCTTACTGCCCTTTTATTTTCTCTGTCAAAACTGCAGTCTGCAGAACATTACTTATATGTTCTCTTATTCCTTGAGCTTCGAATTTATGAAATCTTTTCAATTACTAAAGCATATATTTATATTTCTTATATTTCAGCTGCTAACATAATAGATTTGCTTTAGAATTCAGCTACCATAATATAGAAGTCCTTTAGACTTCATTTATTAATTGTGGCTCTGCCGTAAACTAGCGACACAACGCAGCCACGCCCACTAAATGCTAAGAAGAAGATTTACTAAGGCAATTGAAATCTATGAAACTGAAATTGGATGCATTTGGTGCACAGCTTGCTGGAAAAAAAAAATACAAATTGTGTCCGCTTAATGCTTTTACAAGGTCAGGTAATGAAGAAGAGTAATTGCTGAGTGAACGTAGAGAAGGAGGTAGTTGGAATGCAATAATAATTAATGTAGAGAAGGAGGTAGTTGGAATGCAATAATAATTAATGTAGAGAAGGAGGTAGTTGGAATGCAATAATAATTAATGTAGAGAAGGAGGTAGTTGGAATGCAATAATAATTAATGTAGAGAAGGAGGTAGTTGGAATGCAATAATAATTAATGTAGAGAAGGAGGTAGTTGGAATGCAATAATAATTAATGTAGAGAAGGAGGTAGTTGGAATGCAATAATAATTAATGTAGAGAAGGAGGTAGTTGGAATGCAATAATAATTAATGTAGAGAAGGAGGTAGTTGGAATGCAATAATAATTAATGTAGAGAAGGAGGTAGTTGGAATGCAATAATAATTAATGTAGAGAAGGAGGTAGTTGGAATGCAATAATAATTAATGTAGAGAAGGAGGTAGTTGGAATGCAATAATAATTAATGTAGAAAAGGAGGTAGTTGGAATGCAATAATAATTAATGTAGAAAAAGAGGGCAAAGAAAGAAAAATAGGCTGCAGTCTTGATTTATTTCTGAAATAAGGACAGCATCAATCAACAATCTGAATTGTTCAATTGTTGTGGCATACGTGAACATGATTCTTTTGACCAGTCTGGTTAATTAGTTAAAATTTATCTAGCCAGTCACAAGTACAATCTTCAAACTAAACAGTCCAAGAATTTGGTTATTTGGTTATGGAAGGCCCCGGTATCACTGCAAACGAATTAAAATCCATAATTGCTCAACCAAGAATGTACAATTGTAACTTAGCATCAAGATACTCAACTTTACACTGGAATCTATTCTGAGTTGAATATGAATGGTTTCTGAAAATGTAACTTAGAATGACAAAAGTTAACTTTCAAACTAAAAATAAAAAGAATGTTGTTTCAAATACAAAAATGATTTAACTAGAAAATAAAATTACCTTCTCATCATGCTGTGCAAATAAAAATGGGGCACATAACAAGATTATAGAGTCAGCTCAAGCTTATGAGAAACCAAATCATAAAATCAGGCACATGTTGGAAACAAACTAATCTGTGACAGACATATAATTATGAAGCTGAAAATGTAACTAATTGAAAACTTGTGAAGATTATTGAATGATAATTTGTGATATGACATGTTTCAACATCTTAAAACTCATTTTTTTTCATTACAGAATTTCACTTTTCCCTTTATCATTTTTTGAGAACTTTTTTATAACAAGAATGCTACTTCATTAATGATTGAGCCAAACAATGTAGATATCAAAATCTCAATGTGTAATAATTATACGAGACAGGAAATGAGAATTACTTCATTCTGTTTCAAGAGATATTAAAACCTCATAAACTACAGTTACACACTCTAGAATCACATACCTTCCACACGATATGAGTTACTCATATTTCGTATGGATTTTTATTTATTTAAAAAAAATACGGTCGTCTTTCAATTTATATGGGAAAAAGACCATATCTGAGAGAATCTGATTTTGTTCTTCTTAAAATTTATCTACACATACAAGTTTATAAAAATAAAATGTGTGCAGAATTGCAAAAAAATTGCCCTGCCTACACTTGAGCAGCCATTGTAATTGTACCAAACTATGTTTGAACCAGTTTTATGAACTGTAGATCGGCTACTTCAGGAAATAGTGAAAACTTATTATTTTCTACATTGTCAGGAAGTTACCGAGAACGGTCAGAGACCTCGCAGACATTGTAGACAGTTTAGAGATAGAATCAAACCCATGAAATTTTATCAGTGAAATAATTAGTGTGTTAAGTATTAATTATTAAGTAATTACTGGGAAAGAAAATAAGGATGTTCAAAACCAACATTTTAATCATGACAATGCTTACCTGAAATCTCATCTGGCTCTATCTGGATGGAACGGGACCGTCGCACAATGCCTTGAACTCCAGTATTAGCGAAGGCAAATGAGGATCTTTTACCTCCCTTGATTCTACCATTGCTGAGCAGACGCTGTCTAGCAATGGGCTGGATCATGAGCTGATCAATCATGACCTTTTCATGTCTGCCAGCTGCAGGAACATATTCAAGTACAACACATAATTCAAAACTTCCTTGATAGATACAGAGGGACAGATGTTAACAGTGACCTTAACTAATCATCATCATGTGCATACCGGTTGGCGTAAGCGAATCACAATCTTCTATCTACAGTGCATAGTATCAGTTCTGTTGTTGACTGTTTTCCATGCCATGACACCAAGCTATCCAGTATTTTCTCTCTTTGTCGTCCGCGATCTCTCTTTCCTTTTATTTTGCCAGTTGTAACCAAGTATTACAACTTTCCTCTTTTCATGATGTGCCTGAAAAATGTTGATTGCTTCTTTGTGATGTTTTTTAAGAGCTTCCTTTTTGTGTTGGCCTCTTTGAGAACTTTCTCATTGGTCTTTTTAGCTGTCCAGGGAACTTTTAACATTCTTCTGAGAAATCCCATCTCTGTGGCCTCTAATCGTCTTTTCATTTGTATGTCTATTGTCCATGATTCGCTTCCATAGGTCAGAATTGGTTCTATATAGCATCGATGAACTCTCTTTCTCATTTCTATTGACATAGATTTGTTGCATAAGATATTTTTCATTTTCTGAAATGCTATTTTAGCCTGAGCTATTCTGCTTTTTATTTCTGTGGTGCATCTCCCATCTGATGTTATTATTGTGCCCAAGTATTTGAAACTAATGCACTAGAAAAAAAAAATAAAAAAAAAAAAACCCAACACAGGACCAAAGGGGAAGATAGCATTAAACTGGAGAATGAAAACATCAATAGAAACCTTAACCTGGAGTAATTTAATCATTATCCAGTGCTTGGCAGGTAGACAAGATGACCATAGATAAAATGTGCAACTTTCACAGTATAAACCTGTTGACATAGGCAGAATGAAGTGCTGAAATGAAGAAAATGGAAAGAAGTGCATGGGTATTTGACATTACATGAAAATACATCCAAAAGAGATGAGAAACAAAGACAGTCATAATGAATGTAAAGATAAATCTTGGAAAAGACCTGACAAAGGCAACATACAAAGATCTAGACAACAAAGTATTAAGTTAGCCAGAACAGACAAGAGAGCTTTTATAGATAACCTAGCAATGAAGGCAGAGAGAGCAGCAAAACTCTTTATAATGTAAAAAAGATGCTGACAAGTCCTTTTACTTATAGTGGAATACATGTCTTGAACTAATGAGCTACCATACTAACATCAAGTGAAGACACAACGCCAAAATGGGCTGAACACTTTAAGGAAATACTTATGTACCAATACCAAGACATTTAATACATTTTGAAGTCATTACACAAAGCTCACAATGAAATATCAATTTAGATGACTTCACCTTGAATGAAGTAGAGATGGCTTTTAGGCTCATGGCTAACAACAAGGCCACAGGTGAAAATTATATTAATACCAGCAGGGATGCTTAAAACAAGTGACAACCATAACTTAAACACTTGCAGTAAATGTGCAATGCAATATGAAATGCAGAAAAGATACATATAAATAAAAAAACGTATGATTATTAAAATTCTGAAAAAAAGGGGCAGCCTCAAGGATTGCAACAAGTGGAGAGGCATCACTCTTTTATCCGTTGCCTCTAAAGTAATTTCTAAGATCATCATATGAGCAGAATCAAAGATGCCATAGACACTGTTATGTGTGAAGAAAAAGTACGATAACAGGAAAGGAAGAAATTGCAGTGATCATACTTTCACCTTGAGAATTATATCAGAGGAACCTATTGAAAAGCAAAAACAGCTCACTGACTTCAGGAGTTATCTCATAAGCCATTTATTAATCTAATCTAATAAAGAAAGAGGATATGAAAGTTATCTCACTATCTATCTATTCTCCTTTCGAGCCGAAGACGGCACATTAGGGCAGAACCATAATCTCAAAACAGAAACCTTGCGTGCCAAAATGGCACATATTGCAGAATCACTGCTCTAAATACATGGCGCTGTTTCCATAACAATACTTTTTACAATGACAGCTTGTCAAGCCATCGATCAACCTCCTTAGTCGCCTCTTACGAAATGAAAATTAACACATAAAATGATATAATAACCAACTGAAAGTTATCCTGCGAGGAGGATACAAGTCAAATTAGGCAGACAAAATAAGTATCTCATTAGCCATTTATTAACCCAATCTAATAAAGAAAGAGGATATGAAAGTTATCTCATTAGCCATTTATTAACCCAATCTAATAAAGAAAGAGGATATGAAAGTTATCTCATTAGCCATTTATTGACCCAATCTAATAAAGAAAGAGGATATGAAAGTTATCTCATTAGCCATTTATTGACCCAATCTAATAAAGAAAGAGGATATGAAAGTTATCTCATTAGCTATTTATTGACCCAATCTAATAAAGAAAGAGGATATGAAAGTTTAATTTAACATCAATTGAGGAAGAGTGAGAGGGTTACATTTTTTTCTTTGTTGGTATGTGAGGTACTTTCACTATTATTGTGTGCCATGAATGACAGTTGATGCTGTTATGAATTTGTATAATTCTGGCTTGAGCAATAAAAACAAAAATTATGGAAAATAATAAAAATAAAGTAACCTGAAATTATACTGGAAAATATAAGATAATGAATAATGAAGAAAAAAAAATGGATACACTAAATGCAGATAGACAAAAGAAGATGACAAATATTATGGTAATGAATATGGAAGGAAAGAAGTGAATGTTTCATCTAGGTCTATGGTATGATTATCTTACTCTGATCATCAATGTCTCTGACAAAACTCAACTTTGTGATGCAGGATGTGTGTAGAAAATCTGACAGCTTCCCCAGGTGCACTCTGGTCAGACAGATAAATGATTAAAATGATGAGATTTTACCATGAGAGCTACCAATGATTTGTGTTAAATTCTTATACACATATAACTTCATCAAATTGTAGAAAAAATATGATCAGACAATTTGAACATTATTCTTTGAAATATTCATTGATATTATCCTCTACTAGTATAGACACAGTGATGTGAAAGCAGGAAGTCAAATTGACATTGGGAAAGAAACTTAATGTCTTTGAAGACAAATATTATTTCATGAGGAAATATTTCAAATAAAATGAAATGTTGGGGCAAGGTATGAAACAGCAACAGAGCTGAAAGCTGCCATTGATTCATTAGTTGATGACTTATGGCAGAATTGTTGAACTAGAACTATCCAGACTCTACTCCACCTCTTCGTGGTGCCTCTAGTAACTGACTAACCAGCCTTGTTTGGCCAAGTGAGCAGGGATCAAGAGGGACAGCAACCCAGTATTCAAACATGCTATGTATGCTGAAGTCGGATGTGTTGGCCTGAAAAAGGCAAATTTCACAGTTCTTCTGCCAACCACAACACAACAAAAACCACACCCACTTAACCTCATTTTAAGGTTTGAATGACAGAGGACTGCCTTTAGTCATTGGGTCACAAGAGAAGTGAAAAGATATGCAAAGATACTAATCAGGAATACATTTCAACCTTCATAAGACAAAAGTGAGGGGTTCACATCGTGCAAGTGCTCAGACAGAATGAGTGAAAATATTTTTTTCAGACACTCAGGTTGACATGGTCAAAGAGGAATTATGAGCCATAGTGGTATATTTTTAACTTCTCAATTTTATATTACCCATGTCAAAATAAATGATGGCATTTTTACATGGTTTTTATTATACAACCAATGCATCTAGTAACAGTAGAATTATAATGGTTTAGTTATACTACTACAAGTAACACATATCTAATTGACATCTCTTATCTGTGCTATGTGTTTTCATCAAACAATATAAAGATAGAAAACCTTACCTTGTCCCACTGATGTATCCACTCTGTAGTTTCTTAATGGTAGCCAGCAAGGCATTGGGTGGATGTTGGTAATTATCTGGTATTATATAATGGAAGTTTAAATTAGTGGCTGTAAATCTGTGAAGCTGACAGATTTTGTAATGAGTGGCAGAATAGGGTAGCTAATCTGGACAACAATGAAAAAATTGTACATGGCACAATAAAAAAAAAAACTAGGACTTAACATATTTGTGGGTATACAACATTTAATCTATTTTGGGTCCAGAGAGCAGAGATAAATGTGAAGATAAAACCTTAAAGCCTCATAAAATGGTGGCTGGAAATCAGGATGACTAAAATAAAATAAAAGAATTGGTGTTGAGAGTTAGAAACATTCGGGCTAGACATTTTATGGTTCAAAACCTAAGTTAAATTTGTGAAAAAAAATTCCTTAATTTAGTTTAACCCTAGATTATGATACCTATTTGTGACTGACATATTTACAATACCGTAGTAAAAATTACTACCACTCAAATATAACATTAGGAGGCCTAAAAATAGTATTTTCTTTGAACTTTTGACACACAGCTGTGTGTTTACACTAGGCGAGCCACAGGGACTTGAATATTCTGTCTCAGGTTGATTTATGACCTGAAATTTGACAGACACATGTTATAATGTCTATCGGTACAGTCGCCGTAAGTTTGTCTAGCTTAAAGCATTATTCAATGTGTTCCACTGAGTCATAAAGGTTTGTTTGATGTCAGCTAATGACCAAGGAAATTTCTCTGGCGACCACAAAAAAAAGAGGGGAAAAAAATGACCAATTTCTTGAAAATTGGTTCATTTTTTTTTGACATTATGCGATCGTATCTCACGAAATGGAAAAACAAATCCAACACTTAAGGATTATCGAAAGTAAAAATTTAGGAAGATACATAGAGGGGGGTAATATTTGACAATGGCAAACTGTCAAATTTTGCTGAATTTGTGTTTTGATGCAGTAATTTTAACTACAGTATTGTAATTTAGTTAAAAATGAACAAGTGATGAGCTCCACTTTGGGGGAACTCAGTAGCCTAGTTGGAAAGACCACCTGACTGGGCTACCGACGTTTGGACAACTCATGTTCGATTCCTGCTGGAAGCAATGTGAATTGTACTCATGGTTGGGAAAAAAAAATACCCCTGCAGTCAACCCAGCTGCTGGCAGAAATGGGTACCTGGGTAGTACTCTGGGAAGGTGAGGAATGCCGCCTCGAATTGTGAGTTTCAATGCTTGAAGCGACACTATCCAGAAGTTCTCCAAACACTTCTGGATTAGCGGCCGAGCACATTTGGGTGAAAACTCACATGCTAAGACGCTGATTTAAGTCTTGCACTTTACCTTTACGTGAAGAGCACTCTTGTTGACCTCAACATAGGTAATCTGTGTATTAAATATTTATGTAGCCATATAATGGCAATTTGTTTCTGTAGCAATTAAAATGTTGCTAGCCCCATATACATTTCAATCTTTTTTGTTTTTAAATACCTTTCTATGACTATCTAAATAGGTTGCTGTGGTTCTATTCTTTGTTTCCCATATATCAACCCGTTTCTATCTAGGATGCTATTGGGACAAATGACATAAATTGGCAAATAAAGAGGATTTTTTAAACATTCTGTACTAATATCAAAAAGATAAATTAAAGAAATAATTAAATATTTTACTTTATGATATTAAAATGTTAAATATCCTCACTATTTCTTACTGATATAAATGAAATGTGCAAGCACAAATAGAAAATATGACTGTGATTTTAACACAGCAAGAATTATACCACATCCTTGTTTAACTTAATTAATATGGGTTTACTGTTAAATTTATAATTTATTATAATAACAAACTTTTAACAAACTATTTATTAACATAGTTATAATAAATTAGTTTAGAAGTAGGCAAAGTTAGACCAACTAGATTAATAAAGTTAATATAATTACAATTTATGTAGTAATAATAATAATACAAATAATGCTAAGTGTTTAAAAGGTTTTTATAAATTAGGTATTATAAAAGTTGTAACAAAAGAGACAGACAAAGTTGTAACAAACTAAATATTACAAGTTATAACAAAGTATTAACAGTTACAACAAATTAGGCAGACAAAGTTATAACAGACTAGGACAAAGTTATAAGAAATTAGAGACAACATCAATATAATGTTTAATTCAGTGTTAGACTTGGTTAGCAATGAAACACAGTTGATAACAAGTCGCCAACATTGTAAACTAAATATGAAGAAAATGGATACAAAACACTTGACCAGAAACCCTTTGTAGTTGTAGTGACCTAGCCTCATCAACTATAGTCATGTTTGACAATCTATGAACAGATGATTAGGGATAACATAAGGGCCAGATAAGAGCTCTCTGGGAGAAAGATGAGATACAGATGATCAATCTTATGAATCTGTCACAAACTGTCGCATGGCTATTAGAATTATAGTTACAGAATAAGATTAGATGTAAACAAAGATGACCTGCAATAAACTGAAATGGATAACACAAAACAATCCAAATGAAAGCAAAAATTCGGCCGAAAATAACTTACCATACAAAACAGAAGCTGTCATAAATGAACATGAAACACACTCACAATTTAAAATAATTGAAAAACCAAACAGTTGTACAAAATATTACCTGAACAATACAAAGAGAAAATCTAAAACACACAACATAGAGAAATAATAAACTCAAGATTCTTTCGGATTTAAATCCAGAAGAAGTTAGGACTTTGATTATGTAAAACTCACACCAGTTAAAGAAAATGAAACGAATGTGATTCTTGAGAAGGTCAGTAACAGAGTATAAATGCACTGGCTTGATGATATTGGTTCAAACACAGCTTGGTGCTCTCCAATCAACCCAGCTGAATAATAAATGGGTGCCTGGCTCATAGAGTTGAGCAAAAATAAAGTCAGTGAGAAGGAGCACTGTTCCATCCCCCCTCCCAACCTCCAAATGCTGTGGCCTAAAAAAAAAGTAAAGTACTCCCGTCACGCCAAGTGGCGTATAGGGAAATATGATGTTAGTGACCCTATATTTTACGGACCTTCAGCACATGATTTTTGGGATAATGTGGTCGGTATTACGCCCATGCTGCTTTACTTTCCCAGAAAAAAAATCCAGTACCCATTTAAGGCTGGGTGAACCTGGAAGCCATCGGTTGGGATCGAACCCTACCCCTTGTCCTTTGTAGTCCAGTTCACTAACCACTGAGCTATCGCGGCTCAAATGCTGTGGCCTGCTTCGGTAAAATATTTCATTTCCTTAAAACTTGTTTCCTTGTATATGTTATGGGACAGCTTATTTAGTGTGAAGTAACTGAAATGTTGATATTTTTGTAAAGAAAATTGAGCAATAATTTTATCTAGATGAAGCAACAGTGCAGTAAAAAACCCAACACATGAAATATGTGAGAGCCATAAAACAAAACCTTCCATAAAAAATATTTTAAACTCTTTAACACAAAACCAATGCTGTGACCTTTTCGAATTTCGATCATAAATGATGCACACCCTCATCATTTGATAGAAAATTACCATAATTTAAAAAATGTTATTAAATATTTTTAATATTTCTACAAAACCTCACAAATATTTTTAATGATTTCCCATTCTTCATTTAGTTCGTTTAACAAAAAACCTTATAAGTGTTATGCATTTGATATTCAAAGTGGGTAAATATTTTTTCAAACATTAAAAAAAATTAAAAATGGTTTCTGAACATGGCAAAACTCGTGACTTGATTAGTAAAAAGGTATTTACTGAGTAACAACAAAAAATTGATAATGTGCATATTAAAATATAGTTTGTGCACATATTATTTTATTATGGGTGCACAGTCTTCAGTCTGTCAAATGATAAGGATAAGATGTGAGATGGGTATGGATAAATATAAGATTTTCTACACTGTTTTACTGTATTTTGTGCCTATAACAAATATGTATTCCATTATTAAATTTAGAACTCTGAATGGGATAAATAATCAACTAAGAAAGACAAGTATGTACTTTGGAAGAAGTCACATCTGTAGTTATGTTTGCACTAGGGTTTATAACTTGGTCTTGAATTAGAGTGTAGTGGGTGACATTTTAATTAGTAAATATTTGTTGTACTCATTCTTTACTTTATAAATATTCAGTTGAATATTATAATGCCCTCCAAGTATTTTCTTTATGTGGGACAATATTCTCTCTTAAATCTGATATATAATATGATAGGTTTTAACTGAAAACATTAAGTATATAGAAGTTTGAATTTGGTGATATTATTATTAGGTAAGATAGATAATTTCACCCAAACCAGCAAAATACTTCGGGAGTTACATTGAAAAGTTAAGCTTTAACAAACAAAATCTGACTGATCGAGAAGACTTTAGACTCTATATTTGTAATCTATCTATCTATCTATTGACCTTTTGAGCCGTAGCCAGCCCAGAGGGCGTAGACCAAGATACCCATTCTCTTATCTGAATTTTTGTTCTAGCAGTTTTCAATTCTTTTAAAGATATTTTATCAAATCTCGTCATTTGTCTCTGTTCTGTCATTTGTCTCTGTTCTGTGCAAGCAGCTCTATATTTGTAATAATGACCAATTAATATAACAAGGTCAAGATCATGAATCATATCATCTATTAATTTCTACAAAGAGATTGAGATAAGGACCAAACACGGGCAGTTCAAGAAAATTAGAACATTCAGATTATATAAATATAACTTCAATATTCTGTGTATAATGAAATCTCTGAGACCAGGCAGACATAACACACAGAAAATGAAATAGCTTAGGAAAAAAAACAACAAGCAATAGAAAAGGTAGGAAATTATATTCTATCTTATCTACCAGGTGCAAGTTTTATGTCTGAGTGTTAATTCAATTAAACAAGTACCTCAAAAAAAAAAGAAGATATGTGATGGGAATGTTTCCACAGATAAAATAAGGTATTAGGTAGGGTTGTGTATTAGCACCAAATTGATTTAATCTGTATAGTAAGATTATACAATATTCATAAAAGACACTATCGAAATATCAGTCAATGGTATCACAAACAAACTGAGGTATATATATGGCCCTTTACGTCTTGTCAGACGGTCTAGTGGAGGACATTGTGTATTTTGTTTTTGAGGATTTATTTTTGTTGAACAGCTTCTCTCGTGGCTAATTCTACCAATGTTTGACAAACACACATGGCCACAGAATGAACAAGTCAGGCCCACGGATCCACAGGATTTTCCATCCTTTTTATGAGTCTTTTCTTTTCTAAGTTTTGCCTAAGCACAGTCTCAAATGATGTTATACCATTCCTTTTACATGCTCTCCATGATGTGCGATCTCTTGCCAGATGTTCCCAGTCATTTTCACAGATGGAGAAGTCATTCAGAGATGATTTACAGATATCTCTATATCGTAGTTTAGGTCTGCCAATTTGTCTTTTACATGTATTAGTTCACCATGTAGTATTTGCTTGGCTATGCGTTTTTCTTCATTCGCTGGACACACCCCAGCCATCTTAGTCTTCAACATCTGAGCATCAACATGATTGTTGGTGTCTTAGCACGTTGCAGGACAGTTAAGTTGGTTATTTTGTCCTGCCATTTGATGTGCATTATTCTGCGGAGACATCGCATGTGGAAGACATTTAGTTTTTTTTCCTGGTTTGAGTATGTTGTCCAGGCTTCAGATCCATATAATAGTGTGCTAAGCACACAAGTTTGATATATAAGAGTTTGGTCTTTGGTGTTAGTTTCGTGTTGTTCCAGGCCCTTTCTGTGAGTTTGCCAAAAGTCGTAGCTGCCTTACTAATTTGGCTGTTTATTTCATCATCAAGATAAGTGGTTTGCATAATTGTGGATCCAAGATACGTGGTTAAAGTGATTAATAGAGGTTTGATGTCGTCTTGACTTAGTCTTACTGTTTTCTGAACACTAATTGACAGTGGAAAAAGGTTGCATGCTTTGTCCAGGTTGTTGATCAGCGATTGTAGGGTGGCTTCACTATAAGTGGCTAGGGCAGCATCGTCAGCAAATAAAAGCTCTTTAAGTAGGGCAACATTTGTTTTTGCTCTTAGTCATGTTAAGTTGAACAGTGAGCCATCTGATCTTGTGCGAATGTAAATGTCTCCTGAGCTGTTTTTGAAGGTGTAATTTAGAAGGGCAGCAAAAAATATACCAAAAAGGGTGGGGCAAGGACACATCCCTGTTTCACTCCATTGTTGACTTTAAAACTCTCTGATGAACTTCCATCAAAGTGGATTTTCATGTTTTCATGAAAGAACATAATCAGCTTAAGTAATTGAGGTGGGCAACCTATGCTTTCTAACACACTGTAGAGCCCATCTCTATTTACTGAGTCGAAGGCCTTTGTGAGACTTTCTTCCTCATTTCACTTTGCCTACTCTGCCTGGGCACAGAATATGGAGACAGTGCTTTACCCAGTCGCACTATCCCCTTCTCGACTTTTTTCAAGAATTTCTGAAGGAGGGACGTAGTTTATATGTTCTGAATTGAAAGTAGGTGCTGGGGATGCCAGAAAAACAGTTAACGCCATCTACTGCCTTAGGGTTCCTCCCTCCGGATTTTTACTCTAGGTGTTCTCCCATAACCTTCGATTCTAACTAGAATTTAGTCCACAAGGTAGTGGAGGATTTTGTGGTCAAAGTTTTCCTTCTTCTAGAAGGGTTGCAAGCCAAGGTTTACGAGTCCTGTCTACAGAGAGAACTGAGATATACAGACACTGTATTAATCACTAAGGCTGAAAATAAACTGCAAAAACATCATTGTCATTATGTGATGGAAAAGCAAAAAAAAAAGAAGGGAAAAAACCACCTTAATTCAACAAAGAAAAAGAAGACAAGAAGTGTTTGCAATAAAGAAAAAAAAACTTCCCTGGAATGCACAATTAGAGTAAATTGGACAGTGTTCATTTGAAGTTGGGATAATTTTGTATTAATCTATAACTGACCAAAGGAATTACACAAATCTAGCACTGATGGTTACAGAGATATGAACATCTTGAAAATATCAATTAAAAGAAAAACATGCATGGGGACCTTAAAGTGTCAAACTTTCAATATAGAAAGTTTCATTTGTGATCTACGTATTAGAATGTCTTTATTGGATAACAGAAACATAATGGAATTCCTCAACTATTCCTATGATGGTGGGGGAGGGGGTGAGAAGAGGGAGGAATGATAACTAAAGGAGATAGTGACCTGATTTTGATATCACAGTAGAATCTCAAGCTCTATCAAGGACATCTGAATTAATAACAACTTGATAACTTTCTTATAGAGCAGAAAGTCCTAAATATATGGAGACATGTTAATAAGTCAATGAGCCATATACATCAAAAGTATATTTCTCAGTTAATAAGTGTCTTTTCTTTTCAGAAGTATATAAGAGAAATGGTTTAACCAGAAACTCAAACAATGAACACAATAAACTTTAAAAGTGTGGGATGGGAAACAAACTTCTCACATCAAGAAGCTGCAAATAACAACTAAAAAGAGTGGAGGTAGAAACAAATGGAAAATAACCTTTATGATATTCATTGTGTTCCAATGATTCTGCCATTTTATATAGAAGTGGATAGTATTGTCATATTACCAAAATGTCAATTTGAAGATTATTTTAAACTATTTTACATTTTTTTTTTTTTTACATAATTTAATAAACCACTTATTTAAGTGTAGAAATAGACTATAACATGTGAGGATAATTTAATGCTTATGTTGTTATGTGTATGTCATAGGTTTGTAGAAAAAATTAAATATGAGGATTCATTATATCATAATCATCACTTGACAGTAATTCAAACAAACAATTTAACACCTTTTATCCTAAAGAACTACAGTCAGACATTAGAAAACCCCACGACAAAAATGTTAATTTAAGCTCTACAGTGGCATAATACATGGGACAGGAAAAACAATACTACTCAGGAAACGTAATCTAACAATGCTACAGAACATATAACGTGTGCATGCATAATGCTCTACTGCTATGTGGAACACGACAAATATAAACAATGATTTTCTCATTGAAAAAATAAATTTGTGCAGTTCAATGTCTACATTACCTTTCCAGTTTGAGAGTTGTTGAGACATAAGCGTGACTTTAAATTATCTTGTGTTAAAAGTAAATAATAGTGCTTGGCTGTGTGCCACGACCTGCTGAGCGGATCATGCATCATCAACTTAGCCAGTACATTGAAAAGCTTCATATGAAGTGCTTGATGCTGCAGTCACCATACACTTAGTGGCTTATTGATGATTTCAATATGACATTTCTCTCCTTCCGGTATTCATCTGATGACCACTCCTCTTCATCATCCACCTTTAAAAGGATGTTAAGTAGGCGTAGATGAATTCTGTTGTGATTTCCAACAAGTTTTGTTACTTGTGCCAACGAACCAAACTCATCTGTTTTCATAACTGCATTATTAAGGGTTACCTTTTCTCTTTGATGCCCACTATTAGGCTTGACTTTGTCTCTAGAGGCACCACATGCAGCAGGGTCTTGGTCAGCTGTTGTTGTTACTTATCCTGATGCAAGTAGTTAGCTGTCAGGTGTAGACCACATGCACGTTTGGTGCTGTAGGTGTCTCAATATCCCAATGTGGTGTTTGGTTGTAAAGTTATTCAGCACCAATGTGGTGACATCAAGTGTCAATCTTGCCATTTACTTAACATTACAGTAGAGTTAGTATGCACTCAAATGTTGATGCAGGAAGCAACAGCCATGTTTAAATATTAATATCTCAATATCTGTTTATTACAATACACAAACTAGCATCCACAGTAAAGGTTGATTAGTTATCACATAGCCAATTTCATACTTGTAGTACTACTGTGTTTCTAATGTTACAATTATTGGTAGAACTGTGTGTAGTAATGAGATTTTATACAATTATTGATAGTACTGTGTGTAGTAATGAGATTTTATACAATTATTGATAGTACTGTGTGTAGTAATGAGACTTTATACAATTATTGATAGTACTGTGTGTAGTAATGAGACTACAATTATTGATAGAACTGTGTGTAGTAATGAGGCTATTCAATTATTGGTAGAACTGTGTGTAGTAATGAGACTTTATACAATTATTGATAGAACTGTGTGTAATAATGAGACTACAATTATTGATAGAGCTGTGTGTAGTAATGAGACTTTATACAATTATTGATACAACTGTGTGTAGTAATGATACTTTATACATTATTGATAGATGTGTGTAGTAATGAGACTACAATTATTGATAGAACTGTGTGTAGTAATGAGACTATTCAATTATTGGTAGAACTGTGTGTAGTAATGAGACTTTATACAATTATTGATACAACTGTGTGTAGTAATGAGACTTTATACAATTATTGATACAACCGTGTGTAGTAATGAGACTTTATACAATTATTGATAGAACTGTGTGTAGTAATGAGACTCTATACAATTATTGATAGAACTGTATGTAGTAATGAGACTCTATACAATTATTCTCCTGTGTGTTACCGGGGCCTCATTATGAGTGAAGTAAAGAATAGTGACACTGTGATCTTCCAGGCATGTCGTAAGAGGCGACTAAGGGGGTTATCGATGGCTTGACAAGCTGTCGTAAAAAGTATTGTTATGGAAACAGAGCCATAGGTTTTGGAAGCAGTGATCTCTGCAATAAGTGCCATTCTGGCACGCAAGGTTTCTGTTTTTGAGATTGTGGTTCTGCCCTATGTGCCATCTTTGGCTCGAAAGTACGATAGATAGATACAATTATTGATAGAACTGTGTGTAATAATGAGACACTATACAATTATTGATAGACATGTGTGTAGTAATGAGACTTTACAATTATTGATAGAACTGTGTGTAGTAATGAGACTATACAATTATTGATAGAACTGTGTGTAATAATGAGACTCTATACAATTATTGATAGAACTGTATGTAGTAATGAGACTCTATACAATTATTCTCCTGTGTGTTACCGGGGCCTCATTATGAGTGAAGTAAAGAATAGTGACACTGTGACCTTCCAGGCATGTCGTAAGAGGCGACTAAGGAGGTTGATCGATGGCTTGACAAGCTGTCATTGTAAAAAGTATTGTTATGGAAACAGAGCCATAAGTTTTGGAAGCAGTGATCTCTACAATAAGTGCCATTCTGGCACGCAAGGTTTCTGTTTTTGAGATTGTGGTTCTGCCCTATGTGCCGTCTTCGGCTCGAAAGTACGATAGATAGATAGATAGATACAATTATTGATAGAACTGTGTGTAATAATGAGACACTATACAATTATTGATAGACATGTGTGTAGTAATGAGACTTTACAATTATTGATAGAACTATGTGTAGTAATGAGACTATACAATTATTGATAGAACTGTGTGTAGTAATGAGACTCTATACAATTATTGATAGAACTGTGTGTAGTAATGAGACTATACAATTATTGATAGAACTGTATGTAGTAATGAGACTCTATACAATTATTGATAGAACTGTGTGTAGTAATGAGACTCTATACAATTATTGATAGAACTGTGTGTAGTAATGAGACTCTATACAATTATTCTCCTGTGTGTTACCGGGGCCTCATTATGAGTGAAGTAAAGAATAGTGACACTGTGACCTTCCAAGCATGTCGTAAGAGGCGACTAGGAGGTTGATCGATGGCTTGACAAGCTGTCATTGTAAAAAGTATTGTTATGGAAACAGAGCCATAAGTTTTGGAAGCAGTGATCTCTGCAATAAGTACCATTCTGGAACGCAAGGTTTCTGTTTTTGAGATTGTGGTTCTGCCCTATGTGCCGTCTTCGGCTCGAAAGTACGATAGATAGATAGATAGATATATAGATAGATAGATAGATAGATACAATTAATGATAGAACTGTGTGTAATAATGAGACACTATACAATTATTGATAGACATGTATGTAGTAATGAGACTTTACAATTATTGATAGAACTGTGTGTAGTAATGAGACTTTACAATTATTGATAGAACTGTGTGTAGTAATGAGACTATACAATTATTGATAGAACTGTGTGTAATAATGAGACTACAATTATTGATATAAATGTGTGGAGTAATGAGACTCTATACAATTATTGATAGAACTGTGTGTAGTAATGAGACTCTATACAATTATTGATAGAACTGTGTGTAATAATGAGACTTTACAATTATTGATAGAAATGTGTGTAGTAATGAGACTCTATACAATTATTGATAGAACTGTGTGTAATAATGAGACTTTACAATTATTGATAGAAATGTGTGTAGTAATGAGACTCTATACAATTATTGATAGAACTGTATGTAGTAATGAGACTTTACAATTATTGATAGAAATGTGTGTAGTATTGAGACTCTATACAATTATTGATAGAACTGTGTGTAGTAATGAGACTTTACAATTATTGATAGAAATGTGTGTAGTAATGAGACTATACAATTATTGATAGAACTGTGTGTAATAATGAGACTTTACAATTATTGATAGAACTGTGTGTAGTAATGAGACTCTATACAATTATTGACAGAACTGTGTGTAGTAATGAGACTCTATACAATTATTGATAGAACTGTGTGTAGTAATGAGACTCTATACAATTATTGATAGAACTGTGTGTAATAATGAGACTTTACAATTATTGATAGAACTGTGTGTAATAATGAGACTTTACAATATTGATAGACATGTGTGTAATAATGTGACTTTACAATTATTGATAGAAATGTGTGTAGTAATGAGACTTTACAATTATTGATAGACATGTGTGTAATAATGAGGCTTTACAATTATTGATAGAAATGTGTGTAGTAATGAGACTTTACAATTATTGATAGACATGTGTGTAATAATGAGACTTTACAATTATTGATAGAACTGTGTGTAGTAATGAGACTTTACAATTATTGATAGACATGTGTGTAATAATGAGACTTTACAATTATTGATAGAAATGTGTGTTGTAATGAGACTATACAACTATTGATAGAAATGTGTGTAGTAATGAGACTATACAACTATTGATAGAAATGTGTGTAGTAATGAGACTCTATACAAATATTATTATGATTTTGCTTATCTGGGGGAGATGAGAGGGAGAAACTGTTCTCTATGATCAGATACTTTATGCTTAATTCTGTGTATTCCACAAAAGATAGAGTGAAAACATGTTGGGTCAATAAGATTTGCTACTGCAACAAAAGGATCAATAATATTGTTGGATATAATACATTTATGTTTGAAAAGCATTCATTATTTTCTTCATATTTTTCTCTCTATTGCTTTACTAGTCCATTAAAGTAATTTTCTGGTTTTTATTTCTTTTAGCACGTCTTAGAAAAAGGAAATAGTTGACAATGATTTTACTTTAAACATGGCTTAACTGATGAATTACAAATATGGTATATCTGCATAAAGTTAACCACATCAAGTGAGCAATACAGGCAAGAGAATTGAAAGAGAAAAATGTCTGGATTGATCAAATTATAAATTTCAGGTATGCATCAGAAATTGAATTAATTTAGCATCAACTGTTGCATAATGTGACCCATACCAAAGTATTTAATTCACATTTCCAAAGAAATAAAATATGCAGCAACTAAGATGATAAACAGTTACCAAGAAAACAAACTCTTTATAAATAAAAAGATTTCAGGAATTAACAAGCACTTAAAGAAAACATTTTAATATTTAAAAAATCAGTTTGGGATATGTATAATTGAGCAATGTGATAATGAAATGTATTCATAAGTTATTTGTTGGCAGAAATGACTTCATTACAGTTAAGTACTCCCATCACTACTCAGCAGTCTAATTCAGAAAATGACTTCAATGCGGTCACTGTACTCCCATCACTACTCAGCAGTCTAATTCAGAAATGACTTCAATGCGGTCACAGTACTCCCATAACTACTCAGCAGTTTAATTCAGAAAATGACTTCAATGCAGTCACAGTACTCCCATCACTACTCAGCAGTCTAATTCAGAAATGACTTCAATGCAGTTATAGTACTCCCATCACTACTCAGCAGTCTAATTCAGAAAATGACTCCAATGCAGTTATCGTACTCCCATCACTACTCAGTAGTCTAATTCAGAAAATGACTTCAATGCAGTCACAATACTCCCATCACTACTCAGCAGTCTAATTCAGAAATGACTTCAATGCAGTCACAATACTCCATCACTACTCAGCAGCCTAATTCAGAAAATGACTTCATGCAGTCACAGTACTCCCATCACTACTCAGCAGTCTAATTCAGAAAATGACTTCAATGCAGTCACAGTACTCCCATCACTACTCAGTAGTCTAATTCAGAAAATGATGAAGGATATACAAGTTGAAGGTCCTGGTTGAACACACTCATTTGATTATCAATAACTCTATTACCATCTTAAAGACACACAAACATAAATATCTCTACATTGTCTCTCTTGTCCATTTCAAATGTTCATAATAACATTTCAGTTCTTTCATTAACCGTTTCATGATCAAGAAAGTACATCCACAGAAATCTCTGAAGGTTTTACCCAAATTGACCTTCTTAAAGATCAGTCCAACTTAGTCTCATTGGAAGGTCAAGGAAAACCAAAGGTTATGGGAAGCAGTCCCAAAACAAATATTGGCTGAAGACAGGTGAACTGATGTACACAAATCTGCAGAAAAGCACCAACCGAAGATGAAGAAGCTCAATATATTTACTGCCTTGATTGCTGGGTGTAACATGATGCAGCTCTTTAGCTCTCACTTACTAGACCTCTCACAGCAACAGAAGATGAAGAAGCTCAATATATTTACTGCCTTGATTGCTGGGTGTAACATGATGCAGCTCTTTAGCTCTCACTTACTAGACCTCTCACAGCAACAGAAGATGAAGAAGCTCAATATATTTACTGCCTTGATTGTTGGGTGTAACATGATGCAGCTCTTTAGCTCTCACTTACTAGACCTCTCACAGCAACAGAAGATGAAGAAGCTCAATATATTTACTGCCTTGATTGTTGGGTGTAACATGATGCAGCTCTTTAGCTCTCACTTACTAGACCTCTCACAGCAACAGAAGATGAAGAAGCTCAATATATTTACTGTCTTGATTGCTGGTGTAACATGATGCAGCTCTTTAGCTCTCACTTACTAGACCTCTCACAGCAACAGAAGATGAAGAAGCTCAATATATTTACTGCCTTGATTGCTGGGTGTTACATGATGCAGCTCTTTAGCTCTCACTTACTATACATCTCACACCAACAGAAGATGAAGAAGCTCATTATATTTGAATGCTGGGTTAACATGATGCAGCTCCTTAGCTCTCACTTACTAGACCTCTCACACCAACAGAAGATGAAGAAGCTCATTATATTTGAATGCTGGGTTAACATGATGTAGCTCTTTAGCTCTCACTGACTAGAACTCTCACACCAACAGAAGATGAAAAAGCTCATTATATTTGAATGCTGTGTGTAACATGATACAGCTCTCTAGCTCCAACTGATCAGACCTCTCATATCAACAGAAAATCCTATTTCTGTTCATTGTTGTCAGACACCTGTTTACTTATTAAATTAGATTCCCATAGCCCCTTCTCTCTTTCTATACCATGGTATTGATGATGTATTCTTTTCCTTTCTTTTTCCATTTGCCTTTCGTTGTGTTGACAGGAGATATAGTTTGTAGTCTTTTGCTCTTTTGTAGGCTTCTCCTATTGTTTCCTAGTACTTGTAGTATTCTATTAATCCATCTTTTTCATGGCTGACCCATGGTTCTGGTACTCATGTAGCATTTACTGATGGTTTATTGAATGATACATTGATAGTTTGCAAATTTATCCCCAATTTTCAATCTGGCCAAGTGAGCAGAGATTGAGAGGGAAGGCATCCCGGTACTCAAAAAATGCCATACTAAAGTTAGATGTGTTGGGCCAAAAGGTGCAAATGTCTCTGTTCTACTGCAAACCACAACACAACACACCCACTTATCACCTGTTTAAGGGCAAATGACGAGGTGTATTCTTTTTATCATCAGATGAACGCAAGCATCTCCAATTTAAATTCACTTTATTTTTTAGTCATCTGTAATCACTTGCTCTTTTCTATTTGATAACATTCACCTTCCACTCCCACACCTTGGACTTTAGCTGAGTACAGCTGATGTCATTTGTATTGTATCTTATACACCAACCTGGTTAAAGCACCCTTCAACTCTATTGATAATAGAGTAAATGGGAGAATCCTTGTACAGGCAAGAATTCTTGTTTTGAAAACCTCTGTATAGTATTTCTACTTATTTGTGTTCAACACTGAATGAATTATACAGCTAATACAAAATGTAAATAAATATAACAGGCGCTCACTCACTCTTACACACTCTCTCTCTCACACTCATGCATAAGCACACATACACCAGTAACACAAAAAAAATTAAAAAAACCCAATCATTTGTGTACTCTAAAGACAGTCCCTTCGCTGTAGTTACAGACTCAGATTGCAAATTAAGATTATTTCTCACTGCTGGGGTAGAGGAATATAACCAATGCACCCTACCAAGCCGGTTGTAAATGGGGTCTGTATTTGGGGCTAGAAACTTTACAAGTAAAAACAAATTGTTCTAGAAAATCTCTGCAGTCCATTTTATAAATGTAATATAGAAAATTAATTTGCTTCAGGACAGCATAAAGATATACAAAATATTTTTTTTTAAACGAGCTATCAAAATATTTGATGAAAATATTAACTTTTTCTTTTCTCCAGATGCAGAGCACAAGACTGGCAAAAAGATAAGTCCAGTGCAAAGTGCTGTGGTAGAATAATTAAGTGGAGCAAGCAACATCATGTTAGAGGAACATCACTTGTGTGGCAGGTGTGGATGGTAACATGTCAACACCAAAATGGTGAAGCTGGAGTGTCCTCTCCAGGGCGTAAACTTAGGCAGAAAAAGAAAGAAAGAGACAACTTATTGCCCATGCAACATGTTTCTTCTTCTCTCCACGCAGCCGAGCGATCCAAAGGTCTAGTAGGGCAAGAACAGTTTGGTGCCAACTGCGTCGCAGAAGTTACCAGAGCAATTGGGGCAATTAGAGAAATATCAATCACTACAAAATGAGATTTAGTCTAAATGGGGATGTTTTTTTTTATATGAAAATAAAACAGACAAGTGTATTAAGCAGGATAGGGCATGAAATATATATAATGATAATATAATAATAAAGAACATCTTTCTCTCAGGCTAGGAATAAAACATATATTAATGACAATTAAGATCTTTATCTGAATAGGAAAAAAAAGTAGCAAAATATCATATCCTATGGACAAAGAATTAAATAATTCACATATGCCAGAAAAGGCACATCACTATCACCCCAACTTTCATGCTACGGACATAAAATGGAATATCAGGAATTTGACTCCACACAACTTGAAGAGAGGGAGAATCATATCAACTATACCATGGTCTCAACTATTCTTTGGATGTCACAGCAAATGGAATTTCCATTAATAACAGCTTTGTATGACTTATGGTTTATATGCTATTTATATATTCTATTAGCAACATTTGAGCATAAAAAACATACTGTTCAATAAAGAACGATCATCTCTTCTTGGTAATCTTTAATTTGTTTATTTATTTATTGTCTGTTGTATGGTTTAACATGTATAACAATTTCAGTGTGAAAGTAGAGGCAAACAAATAATTTGGTTAACTTGCTTTCTGTCTATTAAGCTAAAGAATTCTGTCTATAAGCTAAAGAATGTGTTACTAATGACATCTATTTAGTTATCTTGACCTGACATTCATGTTTTGGTTACAGATACCCAAAGAACATAACCAATCCTGAAGACTAAATAAACTGCCAAAACCCAGAGACAAACAAAGGTCTATCAGTTCAAAACCAAGACAAACAAAAGGTCTATCAGTTCAAAACCCAGAGACAAAAAAAGGTCTATCAGTTCAAAACCAAGACAAACAAAAGGTCTATCATTTCAAAACCAAGACAAACAAAAGGTTTATCAGTTCAAAACCCAGAGACAAACAAAGGTCTATCAGTTCAAAACCAAGAGACAAACAAAAGGTCTATCATTTCAAAACCAAGACAAACAAAAGGTCTATCAGTTCAAAACCCAGAGACAAACAAAAGGTCTATCATTTCAAAACCAAGACAAACAAAAGGTCTATCAGTTCAAAACCAAGACAAACAAAAGGTCTGTCATTTCAAAACCAGACAAACAAAAGGTCCAACAGTTCAAAACCAAGACAAACAAAAGTCCATCAGTTCAAAACCAAGACAAACAAAAGGTCTATCATTTCAAAACCAAGACAAACAAAGGTCCATCAGTTCAAAACCCAGAGACAAACAAAAAGTCTATCAGTTCTAAACCAAGACAAACAAAGGTCTATCAGTTCAAAACCCAGAGACAAACAAAAAATCTATCAGTTCATAACCAAGACAAACAAAAGGTCTATCAGTTCAAAACCAAGACAAACAAAAGGTCCATCGGTTCAAAACCAAGACAAACAAAAGGTCTATCAGTTCAAAACCAAGACAAACAAAGGTCAAACAGTCCAAAACCCAGAGACAAATGTTAAAAGGTCAAAACTGTCCAAAATCAAGAAACAAAGTAAAAAAAAAAAGCCACAACAGTCCAAAACTCAGGACAAGCGTGAACGTTAAAAAAAACAAAACTCCAAAACCCAGTGAATTAATATAAAGTCTAAAAGATAAAACACAGAGACAAAAAGTCAAAATATAATTTAAGATGAGTCAATACATTTTTTGTTAAGATTGTATGTATATCAAATAAAAAAAAAAACCTCTTAATATTTTGTTGCTAATATACCTACATGATACATTGTAAATTCTAATACAACCTCCTATAAAATTCAAAAGAAAATATAATGAAATTTATTCTTCCTCTTCTTTGCCACTGCTTGTGGACACAAGTGATTATATAATCTGTTATCTGCAGTACAGTGTATCCATTCTATTAGTGCATGTCAAGTCACATATGAAGCATATATTCATATATCATCAAGTACTGGGCCTACTGGCGTAGGTGATCATGTCTCTCCACAACTTTCGATCTCGACAGTTATTTATCATTTTGTTGTTGACCTTCTGCCAAGCCATTCTCTTAAGTTGTCTGGTATTTTCTCTTTTTGCTTTCCTCTATCTCTTCGTCCCTCAATTTTTCCAGTTGTTACAATATATTCCAGTTGTTCTCTTCTCATTACATGGCCAAAAAAATTATGATTGTTTCTTCCTAATATTGGAAATTAGCTCTCTTTTTGCTTTGACCTCTTTCAGAACATTTTCATTACTCTTCTTAGCTGTCCATGGTATTCTCAGCATTCTTCTGTAAAACCAAATTTCTACAGCCTCCAGTGAATTTCTTGTCTGTTGTCCTATTGTCCATGTTTCACATCCATATGTTAAGACAGGCTCTACATATCATTTAAGAACTCTTTTTTTGTTTCTATTGTCAAAATGGATTGCATAGTATCTTCCTCATTTTCTGGAAAGCTGCTTTTGCCTGAGCCACTCTGCACCTCACCTCTTTTGTACATCTTCCGTCTGAGGTTAACAAAGTTCCCAAATATTAAAATTCATTTACCTGTTTTAAATTAGTGATGAACAGTGTGGTTTTGTTGGAGTAAAGGAACGAGCAATGCCATATGTATCATAAGAGTTTTAGTAGAAAGAGCCATAGAGGTGAAAACAGATCTATACCTATATTCATATATATGTGCAGTATGTTCACCCCTTGTCATCTATGCCACCTCTTTCCTTGTCTACCATCATTTCCAGCTCCTTGTAACAAGTCCAATACAAAGTTGAATTGCTTACTTCTGATTAGTAGCTTTTTTAAACTATCTTTTGGCACTGGCTGATTATTTTAAATTCTGGCATAAACAGGATTTACTATAGACCAGTGTCACGAGAAAAGAGAATAAATGTATTCTATTCAATGAAGTTATCCTAGATTAACTAGAAGCAAATAGTAACTCTCTTTAGGCACATCCTACATTTGACAACAATCAGTTTATACTACTCTTCCATCAGCTGTCATTTTACCTAAACACATCCTGTGCGTAAATATATCAAAATTACATTGCTGTGTTTGGTTTAAAAATGATATCAGCAAAAGTTAACATTTACATTGTTAAGATATTGTCTATAATTAAACTTTACAATGAAAATATTATTGTTTATAACAAAACCCTTGTCCTGTTATTAAATTGGAATATGTTAAGCTGGTAGCGTTACATTACAATTTACACTCAACTGTAGTTTGAATGAATGACCTTAATAGAACCTTTATATTGGTGGAACACAGATTTAGATTGCTGGTAAACTTTATATTAAATAGAAGAAAACTTAACAAATTTGTTGGTTAATGTTTCCATTGTCTAATCTCCAATTTCTCATTTCATTTTAATTTAGTTCTTGCACATTTTTTTCATAATCTTGATAAAATCTTAAACTAGAAACAAAACAATTTGGTTAATGCACTAAAAGTTCTGTACATTTTATTTTCCAACCACAATTAGTCAAACTTATTATTGTCAAAATAAATATGAAACCACTCTGGGGAGGGTGGAAAGGAGGAGTGGGGAGAGCATAAAAAAGGATAATGCTTCATGGTTTTCTTTGAGTTATCATAAAACATAAACAGTATGGTTGCCATGCTCAAATGATTCAAAGGAAATGTGGAACCATCCCCTATACAGTGCATCACATACCCAGTAAATCGTGTGTGATTGTGAGAGTCACGACAGGCCGACCTAAGGCCTTCCAACTCTTTTTCAGGTACGACACCTCCGTTCGGAGGAAATCCACAAGGAAGTTTGTGTCCAAGACCATGTAGAAACGACTCATGTCCATGAACTGTGGGGTGAAAATGTAGTGATGGAAGTGTTCATTTCAAGAAGAAAAGTTATTGTATTTGTTAGTTAGACAATAAGTGTTGCTTGTGCTGCATGCTCTCAGCAAAGATGTCTAGAAACAGAATAAAGCATTCCAGCATCGGCTTGTCTTATTTTTCAGACAAAGCTAACAGTCATAACAAAAATACTTCAGAAACATAAATAATAATTATAAATATTCTTAAATTGGACATAAATGAGAATGTGTGAACAAAATATATGTTTTATTAAACTTGATGATAACTATTTATAGCTGAGGTAGAGCAGTGGTTAGGTTAGTGAACTGGTCCACTGAGGACAAGAGGTAGGATTGATCCTAATTGATGGATTCATCATGCCTTAAATGGGTACCAGATTTTGAAGGAAAGAAAGACAGAGCTGGCATACTGCTCCAGCATTACCTAATAACCAGCACCTGGCCAACAAACACTATATTCCCTTATACACAATGGGGTGAGATAATGTTCTTTCTTTTTCTTCTTTTTTTTTTTCTGTGATGAACATTTGTCAGTTTCTCACTGAAGATCTGAAGAACTTTATATGCTGTCCATTTCAGCCAAATCCATTCACTGAAGTATGAAATGGGCTAAAGATTCAACAGTTCTACTTCGTAATTCCACTTGGCTTTATATCTTACAATGTTTAATATTTGTATATTTATATACAAGGTAAAAACCATACAATTCTGACTTTAACTTTCAGCAATTCTACATCTTCCATAATAAAAAAAGTGCACTTCCCTCATATCTGCTGATTTGTTTTACTGTTTACTGAGCTCACAAAGTAACATTTTTACAAAGGGCTTTAGGTTGTAACATTCTTATTCCTGTTTGATTCATGAATCATAGCAGAATTTCAGTAGAACATAATTTCAATTTTTACTATAAATAAGAAGCCAACTGAAAACTTGTGTATATAGACTGGTGGGCAAGATGGAAATGCAAAAGTGAAAGAGAATAATACAAGTTTGCGATGTCAACCAAAATGTGAAACTTAAGAAAAAAATCATAACTTTTCTTCAAGGGAAATGAATAAAGAAAATCAGGAAGATTGTGTGTGATAATGCACGTTTCTGAACTGCTGAAAGTTCTTTAACACACACACACACATAGAGTGCACAAGGGATCTTCAGTTGTTTTCACCATTTATCTGAGACTCATTATCAAGAGATCAGGGAAGGACAAAGTCATGAAGAAACCAAGATTGAGGAAGAAAAACTCCCACTGACTGGAGGAAATCAAACCAAACCAAGGACTCTTTTGCACAGAGACGGATGCCTTATTTCTAAACTACCCAACCCCCCCTAATGTATTTCAATTACTTGCTACCAACTAGAGAATGAATCTTCTCCTTCTTTCCTTCGTCATCTGCCTTTTCAGTATTGAGGGGAGATATAAGAGAGAATGAATGAGAGCAAAAGTAAGAGAAAAAGAATGTGTGAATTTGTGTAAATGAACATGTATGTGTGTTACGTGAATGATAAGGTGTCAACTATCAGGATGGCAGTAATGATGAACTTCTTGGAGAGTCACATTATTTTACATTAGGACTACAATCTCATATGTCAGTGAATAATTATAGGAAATTATTTATCATTCTTTTATGTTAAGAAATGATTCTAATAGGACTACAATCTCATGTGTCAGTGAATAATTATAGGAAATTATTTATCATTCTTTTATGTTAAGAAATGGCTCTAATAGGACTACAATCTCATGTGTCAGTGAATAATTATAGGAAATTATTTATCATTCTTTTATGTTAAGAAATGATTCTAATAGGACTACAATCTCATGTGTCAGTGAATAATTATAGGAAATTATTTATCATTCTTTTATGTTAAGAAATGACTCTAATAGGACTACAATCTCATGTGTCAGTGAATAATTATATGAAATTATTTATCATTCTTTTATGTTAAGAAATTATTCTAATAGGACTACAATCTCATGTGTCAGTGAATAATTATAGGAAATTATTTATCATTCTTTTATGTTAAGAAATTATTCTAATAGGACTACAATCTCATGTGTCAGTGAATAATTATAGGAAATTATTTATCATTCTTTTATGTTAAGAAATGGCTCTAATAGGACTACAATCTCATGTCTAGAAATGCTAGATCTATTTGTGTTAAAAATGGCTTTGTTAGGACTACAATCTCGTGTCAAGAAAAGAGCTATATTGTTAGAGCTATGATATCTTGTATCAAGAAATGGTTTTATCAAGACTACAAAGTTTAGGTAAAAAATGATTTTTGTTAGGATTACAAACTTTAGCCAAGAAATAAATTTTATTCGGATTACAAACTTTAGCCAAGAAATAATTTTATTAGGATTACAAACTTTAGCCAAGAAATAATTTTATTAGGATTACAAACTTTAGAAAAAAAAAAAAAGTAAAGTGCCCCCCATCACGCCAAGTGGCGTATAAGGAATATGGTGTTAGTGACCATAAATTTTACAGACCTTCAGCACATGTTTTTTGGGGTAATGTGGTCAGTAATATGACTGTGCTGCTTTACTTTCCCAGAAAAAATCCGGTACCCATTTAAGGCTGGGTGAACCCAGAAGCCGTCAGTTGGGATTGAACTATCTTTTGTCCTTTGTAGTCCAGTTCACTAACCACTGAGCTATCGCAACTCACATTACAAACTTTAGCCAAGAAATAATTTTATTAGGATTACAAACTTTGGTTAAGAAACGGTTATGGTGGGATTACAAACTTTAGTTAATAAATGGTTGAATAAGAACTACAAACATTAGTCAAAAATAGTTTTATTAAGATTCATGCAAAAAACAAAAAATGGTTTTGTTAGGATGGCATATTTAGTTGAGAAATTATTTGTTAGGACTACAAACTTCAGTTATGGGACGCTTTAATTAGGACCACGATATTTAGTAAAGAAATAGTTATTGTAGGACTACAAAATTAGTAGTAGTAGAAGAATGGTTTTATTAGGACTACAAACTTATTCCAAAAATTGTTGCTTGGACTGAAAACTTTAGTCAAGAAAAGTTTTATTAAGACTACAATCTTTTCTGTCACAAAGTAATTCTGTTAGAACTACAATCTTTTATGTCATGAAGTAATTATTTAGGGTTACAATCCTTTGTGTTAAGATGTGATGCATAGTAGAATTTAATATTTGTATCAGTGAAAGATTTTCTTAGAAATAGATCTACTTGTCCAGGATCTGTTATTATTAGATTTTCTATGTTAAGAGATTTGTAACATTTCATAAATAAGAATTTCTTGTAACAGAAAATAATTAGGGTGAAATTTTTAAAGTGTAAAAGAAGACATTTATTATTTTGCCTAGTCTAAGATCATTACTTTTTAGCTTGAACATGCATTACTTAACCAGTGTTTCTATAAGCAAAGATAGGCAAAGTAAAACTGAAACCCAGAAAAAAGTCAAAGTTATACAGGCTGCCTCACTCACTACCGAACCGGGTATTTCCTCAATAATTTAAACACCAATGAAACAAAATTTGAACAAGAGAAGGTTTATTATGTGAGAAATTAAAAGAAATGTGTTATAGTGTCCGTGTGTGGAGCCTAAGTGTTGAGACATGCCTGCCTGATGTAACTCTCTGCTGATCTACGTCATTTGGCAAGGGTACATATAAAGGGTATCTACATAATGTGGTTGTTGTTTGTGATTGTACAGTGCGTGTACTATGAGTTCACAGAAATAATAATAATTATACAGAATATATAATTAAATAAAATATATAACAGAATAACTGGAAAATGTGTTGGTATACTTTGGAGGAGTGAGTATTTATTGGTAAAACCATTAAAGAAATGCTGAGTTTGGTTGAGAGTGAGACACCTTATACCGTGTACAGCACCACAGAATAATGGTTATGGAATCCAGCACAAACTATTTACATATATTAAAAAACATTATTGTTCAAACTGAAGTTTAATAAATTAGATGGACTCTCTTCAAATTGTTGACTATCAGTCAAAGAAGTACTTATCCAACATTTAGTTGTCAGATCATCTTCACTGCACTTCAGACCAATCCCCTTCTTCAGCCTATCTCTCAAAGTGCTGCACTTGAAGACACCAACTCTGTGTTGGTTTACCTTGGCTTCCTGCATAACACTCTTGTCTGGCTTCCCCCACATATTTGGTTTACTGTACTTTCAATCTGATCGTAGACATCATTATTTGAAATGCTGACTCATCTAGCCTCATTGAGCACATCAGTAAAGTCCACTGTTCATCTATTCTTCACATCAGCTGTACTTGAAGTCTGTGTGTAAGTTCATTACCTTTTACTTCCTTAATTCTTGGCACATAAATAAAAAAAATTATTATCAACTCTAATCTTCTCTGAGTCTTCAACTATTGCTTTGAAGCACAGCCCATTGAAATCTTTATGAGTACACACATTGAGTTACTGAGAAATGCCAGCATACACTCCGCATCTCCACTAAGACCATAGATTCAGTTAATGTCATGACAAAAAAAGTTAAACTATTTATAGTCTCCATGAAAATGCCACAGCCTTCCTTAACAGTACATATAAAACCGCATGTAAACTGTGCAACATAAATATATTACACTGAATTGAGTGTAATCAGAGAAATGTGGAATGTAAAAAATAAATGTAATAGTGGAAACAAATCAAATGATAAAGGATACAAATAAAATATTAGGAATGAAAAATTAACTCTTTTTATACGTTTCGCCGCATTGTGCGCCATGCCGATTTCAGCTGTGTATGTTTTGCTGCAAAGTGCGTCACTCTCAATTTGATTAGTGTGAACCATCATCAAACCATATTCTTTTTACATGCCTTGTATCATCTTGTATTGGTGAAATCTAATACCTTGTATAATTATCTAAAAATTCATATATAATATGCTTTATATTAGATAAATATAAACGTGTAGATTGATTCTTAAACCATGAAAAAATATGTCTTTGTAATCTCTTCCATTGCATCAATAAAAAGCTTCTGTACGGAAAGAGTTAATGAACAAAAGAAGTATTAAATGATGAAATTTAGTTTGTGTTGAAGCTGTTTAGAATAATATAAATATTTTCATTGTGTATGACAAGAAAAGTTAGCCATCTGGACTATATATCTATCCATTTTCTAAACAATGATAGTTTTACAAATAAAATACATCTTAACATAATTAGTTTTTCAATTTATTGAAAAATCTTCACATCTTGTTCCTGTGCTGATCTTATTTATATTATAAACATGAAAAGATCCTGATCTTTTTTTTGCTTCTAGATTTATCATTTTTATTATGCATACACTTGATTTGACATTATTGACATTACAGCTGTTTGTCACAGATATTTTAGTTAATTTGATCATTTGTGCCTTTTCAATAAAATAAAATACACATACTTCTTCTACTAAACATTCAAAGTGATTAGAAGAAACTGTATCTTAACACCCCCCCCCCCCCCCCCGATTTGCCAATCTATGATCTTTTTGTTATGAGCCTTAACTACCACAACATATCAATGATGAATATTTGTTTTAACTAAAAACTTACATCTAGTATCACAGATTGAAACCACTTCCATGAAATACACATTTTTAAGACTGAGTGCAATGAAGTAGGCTTAGGATATCTTATCCATAAATGCTTCAAAATTTCCAACTGTAACTAAAATGCCAATTAAAAAGAAACAGCTGTGATGTGCATATACTTTATTTTAAATGGTGTAACTTTTTATGCGTTAGTTTTATATGTCACAAAAAGAAAGACTTGATGGCCAACAAATGTCACTCCATGTTTGTCACACTTTTATAGCACTCAATAGTTTCTATTGTTTTTTTTGTTGTTGGTTGTTTACAAGAACTGGTTGTTTATAAGAAAAGATAATGTATTTGTGAGAAAGAATAAAGGTCAACAAATGTGTGAAAAAGCCAAGGAGTGCAATCAAATAGATCACTGTGCCCACCAGACCAGAACAAAAGTCCTGGTTAGTTTCTTTTAATTTCACACAGCAACTCAAAGCAAATCCTATTTTAATTTATCTCTTCTAATTTATCATGACATAAAATTAAAAGTACTTGTTGACCAATAATATTTTACGAGCAATCTCCAAATGAATTAATACTAGATAGCATATATCTGCAAAGATGTGATCAAAATAAATGATGCTTGCTAGGTAGATAAACCTAAAAAGAATATAAATAAAATGTGTGCTAGATAGCATTAATTTGTAAAGATGTGATCTGAGCAAGATGTAAGAGATTATGAAGCATGTATTAAACTGGAGCATCGCCTTCTCCAAAGACATCATACTCATATATCTCTATCTATCTGTTGTCCTTTCGAGCCGAAGATGGCACATAGGGCAGAACCACAATCTCAAAAATAGAAACCTTGCGTACCAAAATGGCACATATTGCAGAGATCACTGCTCCTAAAAACTATGTCTCTGTTTCCATAACAACACTTTTTACAATTACAGCTTGTCAAGCCATCGATCAACCTCCTTAGTCGCCTCTTACGACATGCCTGGAAGGTCACAGTGTCACTATTCTTTACTTCCCTCATAATGAAGCCCCGGTAACCCACTCATATATGCCCAACATCAAATTAAATATATTACAACTTTATTAAACTTAGTATTACAAAATTAAAAACCATAATTAGCATGAATTAATAATTCTTTGCTGTTTAGGTAAGCTAAGATAATTTACTCTCAGCTCAATTTATAAGCAGTATTTCTATAAAAGTAAATCGTACTGCCCAACCTCTGACCCTTGCATATGAAGAATTATATTGACAATTATCACACAGGAACAACTGCTTCTCTTTCAAACAAATCCTTCATCACTGGAGGGCTGTTTAACAATAGCCCTCCATCAAGTTTTACATCACCATGAAGGCTAGATACATGATACTCATCCTCCAGCACCATCTTGATGGTTTTTTCACTGTTGTGATGGTCAAACATAAACTACAACAATTTTTAAAATGTATCAAAGCCATGTATGCTTATCAGAATATTTGAGCTTATATTTGTGAGGATAGATTAGCTTACAGTGCCTGTAGGAAAATAATGACATTTGTAGAGCCTTAAATATATCATGTAAATAATGATAGTTATTATTCACATAATTAGCAAAAATAATCAGATTGATGGTGGCTACATCAGCTGATCATCATCAAGTCCCATAAGCCTACAGAGGTCAATGATCATTTCTCTCCACAACTTTGTCTTTTCTATCAGCTGGCAACTTGTGGGGTTATCTTCCTTACAGGGGGGGATAATTACATTTGTTGGATACGTACCAGCTTCATTAAAAAAATAGTGAATTATTATTATTATACTGTAATATGAAAGGAAAATATGAATTATGGGGCTATACAAGAATATGAAGTAAAGTCATTAATTTGTAAGATTATGACAGTCTATTGGGGGGGGGGGGGGGGAAAGAAAGGATAAGGGAATAATAATTTTAAAATAAAATAATAAAACTGATTTGACTGTATACTTTTTCGTTTACAGAAGGAAAATGAAAATCTAAATTTTTCACCAAAATTGGTATGAAGAAGTTTGATCAAGGAGAAAAGGAGGAGAGTACTGACTCATGCTTGCCCAAAAATGTGCCCAAAAGAAGTGGAGGTTCTACACTACACTCCTCAAAGGCAGTAACGCTATAGGATACCTTTACCTTCACACACATGACAAATATAATAATGAATGTGCCCCAGGCATTATGTTAACACATTTATAATTAAAGGAGAGCATGAAACATCTACAAACAAATGTATTCTATCAAAAACCATCCCACATGAGACATGAAACATTTACAAACAAATGTATTCTATCAAAAACCATCCCACATGAGACATGAAACATTTACAAACAAATGTATTCTATCAAAAACCATCCCACATGAGACATGAAACATTTACAAACAAATGTATTCTACCAAAAACCATTCCACATGAGACATGAAACATTTACAAACAAATGTATTCTATCAAAACCATCCCACATGAGACATGAAACATTTACAAACAAATGTATTCTATCAAAAACCATCCCACATGAGACATGAAACATTTACAAACAAATGTATTCTATCAAAAACCATCCCACATGAGACATGAAACATTTACAAACAAATGTATTCTATCAAAAACCATCCCATATGAGTGACGAAACACTTTCAAACACAAGCTGACTACAAGCTCTGGGTGGTCACATATGCAAGAGTTTACATATCGTTTGCATGTCATTCTGTTAATACATGAATACATCTAGCCTTACCAACTATTACTGAAAGCCATCTAAGTGAATGCTGTCAAATAAATATCATCTAATCTTTATGCAACTAAAACTGCATGTTATGAAAATTAATCTCATGGTAATGGTTACTTAAGGTTTAAGCAGAAAAAAGTCATCAGTATACAGTGACAGTTGTACTGCTGCCTTCACTTGTGTCTGTCACAAAATAGAAGGAACATGCCAGAGAACAATCATGCTTAAGAAGGTATTAAGGTGTTTGACATGGAAGATTGAATAAATTATACACTGGTATATATTACATAAAGCATGTGTTGTTAGCTTGGTACACTTTATGAATATTGCAAATGCATTTTACAATACACTTGTTTGAATGTGGCTATGCACTTCTACAAAGGGCTGGGTGATAAATAATAAATAGATTGTGTTCGTAAAAGACTGCCAGTAAAAGGGTACTCTTAATTAATCTAAAAATATGTTTTATGTTTTGTGGTGAGGAACTATTTGCTAAAATGTCATCTCCAACTGCTTATTACTTTCTGGTGTTTTTCTGGGTAACCCTAGATTATGATACCATAGTAAAATTTACCGCATCAAAATACAAATTCAAAATTTAACATTTTCCAGTGTTCAAACATTACCCCCCTCTGTGTACCTACCTAATTACCACATCCAATGAATTCTGAGTATTTAATTTAATGTGTTTCCATTGCCGTTGGATTTTTTTTTTTTTTTTTTAGATACGTTTAATGCGAGGAAAAAAAAAAATCATCAATTTGAAGAAATTGTTATGTATGTATTAAGGAAAATGTCTGTTCCATATGCTTTATATTATATTAGTAAATGTTATATGTCTTTATAATGCTCATGTTTGACTAGCTTTTAGTTGGGTGCTGGTTTAATACTGAGAGTGACCTGTGACAAATGACAGCAGTTTAAGATGCCAACAAAATGATCAGTCATTGTCTGAATAAATAAGCCAAACTTTTTTTAAAAAAAGGACATCAATGCTACAAAGAAAAAAAAATAAATAGCAAATGAATGTTTGTGATAAAAATGACCATAAAGGCATACATTCTTGTAAAATCTATGAGCATGCAGATTAAAAGCAACACAAGGAAACTGCCTTTTTGTGTTACAGCAAGAAAAAATAAGCAATCTAATTGTTGAACTTTTAGTACCGGCACAATCTAGGGCTTGCAATATTGACAGCCATTCATTATTTCTTTTCTATTTCAATACAACTATGAGTAAAGCCATTAATTATTTAATTTCTAATTATCTTTAAAAAGCCTTATGCAGTAAACAGTTGCATAGATGCCTTCTTTAGTTTTATGACAGCTCTCATAGAAATCAACTAGTAAATAAAGAACTGCATTCACAGTTTGTAGAGGAAGAAAACGCATCTGACAGAGTAGCTAGACATAACACACTCTGGAGTAAATGATCACATTATAAGTATATGTGATAGTCTATGACAAAACAGTTAATGTAGGAACCAAAGCTGGTCACCAGAAGCTTTGGAATAGAACAAGAATGTGCAGTTACATAAAAGAGCTCCTTGTCACAGATGGCCCATAACAACTAACTAAAATAACATTTAATTAATTTAAACAGACAAAAATGTAAAGATTTTACAATGAAAATTATAATAAGAAAATATAAGTCATGATTATAGCAAGAGAAGAAACAAAAGCACAAATCTTAACTGAGAACCAAATAAAATAAACAAGGACATATTTTAGATGCTTAGGAAGCATTAAATCATCAAGGCAAAGTTCAGTAAGAAATTCTATCAAGAAAACCAGGTGACTGGATAGAGATTGGCAGAGCAAACATGTAACATCATACACAATGAGATCATTGTATAATACAGTATATCTCTCAACATTCAAAGTAGCCTCACTCCATACTACAAAAGCTAAAGTTGGATATTAACAGCCAGTGAAAAACAAATAAATTAACACTACAGAAATAAGATACCTGAGAAAAAGATTGGAAGTGAAGAAGAAACAGGATATAAATTAAATATATAAACAAGAGTCGTGGCTACACTAACTAGTTTACATTACAAATACAATAAGTAAAATGGTTGTAGACATGTAAAATGATCCATTCTCCACCAGGCCTACACCTAGAGCTTCAGCATTCAAATGAAAAGAGAAAAAGTAGATCAAGAGACTATTACCACTACTAAACATTGTTCTTTATTTTTTTTTCTCAAAGAATTTAACATGCTATCCACAACTGCTACCTCCGACTACACTTAAATGTTAAAATATTCAAATTACTTGTACTGTCCTACTCACAATTAGTGGCTCCTCAGAACTCGTTCTTATATCTAAATTTATAGGCCAACATAAATGCTGGTTATTCTGTTATCTAAGCAACTCAGTTGTGAAGGCTGACCTCCCTTAGTGTGATTTGTAATGTTCAAACCATTTAAAGATGTTCAGCTACATAAGTCCTTAAGTTTTTCTTATAATTATTATGATGAGCAGCAAGCATGGTCTAGCAGCAATACAAATTATGGTGGCTGCACAGGTATGATCCATCAATCGATCCTATCTATGATAGATTAAGGACAAATAACTAGCATAATCACAACTACCAAGTCCCTCTTAAACTCCAAAAATACTTTACAAAATAATTTATTTCTATCATAAGCTCCTTCCGCTAATTTTTCACCATAAGTCTTATTCTTGTTCTCTACACATTTTCCTTTGCTCTCACTACTTTTTTTTCCAAAGCACTTCTTTTTGCCTGTTCTTACAGATAACATATAACATATTCATAAACAAAAAGAATATCTACACAAGCTTGACAGGAAACCTGACACGACAGCAGAGGTGACAATTAAAAATACATGACGATCAAGTGAAGTGTTTAGAAAAGAAAACATGACTCAAGTTAATAAAGACACTTTAAAAAAAATATATCTACATGTAACAGTAAATCCAAAACATTTTAAAAGGCAGAAAATGCAGAAATTAAACAAATTATTATTTTCAAACAAGGCCAGAGAAAGAAACTAACTAAAAAGAACATTACCACATTCAAAGAATATATATATATATATATATATACTTTAAAATAAACTTCTTTTACCAATCTTTACAAAGGGGAAAGTTTGATCATTAGAAAATAACCCAGTTCAAGCAATTATTTTAGCCCTTTAGTTTATTGAAAGTCAAAGAAAGAGGTCAGGCGGGGGCACACCACATGGGTCATAATGACTCCCATGCATTGAGCTTCTGCTGTATTCTGAGCCTGAAGTCTCTCAAAACATTTTGGCTAAATAATTTGTCAGATGACCAAAACACAATGGTTTAAATGTATAGTTTGAGCAGCAACAAACACTTACAGTTCTATAACATTATAATTATAAAAACATGATGAAGATAAGTAGACAGATTAATTGTATATATAACCATCAGGCTACTGGAACTATTATCATTCACACCACTGTCTGCTGAAAGAAGCCGAGCACACTTGTGAGTATTCTAGATCAAGGTCAATAGATTGTTAACCAAAAACATTAAACAAAGAAAGCCCCCATATATTTGCTACATCAAATATTACAAATAGCCTTCAATAATGGATGGCAGGACCTCTAGAAGACAGAAGAGACAGCCTATAAAGCTGATGGGCTCAAAACCTAAAAAAAGACCTCTTTCAGAATAAATGGCTGAGGTAGACTACAACACAGCTGGCAATGATGAAAATTCATATGTGGCTGTTAAATAGCCTCATCCTACCTGGATTGAACAAGTACTCGATGATAACAACATCAACAAAATACAATATGTTATTGAAAGTTATGATTGAAAGTTGCTATTTTAAGTTAAGATTTAAGCTAAGTCTTTGATCCACATTCTTAAGATATATAACTGCACAGTAAAAGTGAGCTTCAACTTGAAAACCACATCTCATCATTAACAAAATACATGGAAAATATAAGAAGGAAACTTGATGCTAAAAAAGGCAATGTGTATCTATATCATTGAGGTGAGGTAAAAGTAATTACAGCAAGCATGAGCACTGGCCCTTCACCCAAAAATGCTGTGGACCAGTAAAGTGAAAAATTATTTTACTCCACTATGACATCATATATGTTCTGGGACATTATTTGTATCATCTGTAATAATAATAATCTTTAATCAAAAAGTACATTCAATCTGTTACCATTTTTTTAGGTAAAATCCCCTTAAACTATTTCAACTTAATGTTCATATTTTATTTTACTGTAGTCTATCACTTCTGTAAGTTGAGGTTGGAAATAACAGTGAGGAAAAGCAGAGACACCCTTCATCTTAATGTTATGTGGCCTGTACAGTGCAGTTTCAAACCTCAGTACCCTATCGAATTATAATTTATGGAACATCCCTAATCTATTACCTTATCTAACACTAAGTGTTATTTCTGCATATGATGTGACAAAGAAGAAAAGTGTTCACTCTGTAGTCCACTTTTAGGCTTCAAAACATGAGCAAGCAAGTACTAAAGACAGAAATAAAGTTCTCTTTCTAAAGGACTGACTAAGAGTACATCAATATAAATGGTGTTCTGACAGAAAAGAAAAAAAAGATACACATACACTTACACAAAACATACATACAACTAACATTGATTTCACACACTGAAGATGCTATAAAACAGTAAAGAAATCCATAAGGTAATCTGTGATTTAGAGAAAAACTCCAACCTAGAGCATTTCGTGTAAAGTTATAAACGATGAGGGGGCGCCCCAGCCCTTTCCAGCTGGTACTAAGCATGTCAATCTTTGTTTTGAAGTCATCAACAAGGTACTCCACATCTAGGCCCAGGTAGAACTCGCGCTCATCCACCAGCTATGAATAAGAGTGTAGTTACAAGGGTGGGGAAAAGAAACAATGCAACAAGTTTAGTATTTACTGTTAGTAATGATGATCATAAAATTACCACAGTGATCATAAGATGAAGTCAATTTAATATGAGAATAGAGTGAGTATTAATATCAGAGTCTGTCACATTTGAATACAAGTAAAGTAAAATATATGAACATGTGACATCATGGGACAATTTACACACGCAGTAAAAATAAAACATATCACTCTTAAAGTGAAAAAAGTTATATATATCTTTTTGGAATGGTTTTATGTAATGAAAACAAAATAAAACTGTCAGTAGTGTTTTGTATTATGCTGCCTGTATTAATACCTAGATTGTTGATTTAATTTAAACTATGAAGAATTTTTTTATTCAATTTCTTGTGCAAATAGACACAGTTCATGTTTGAGATGTAAAGAGTTAAATAAATGCTAAAGCCAGACTTCTAGGTTTTGTTTATCAGAGAAATACTAATGTGAAGAAGTTTGAAATTTTGTACTCTAGCTGTGAAGATATTTAATTTACTTCTTTTTATTTTTTCTTCTTTCTTTCTTGACTCTAAAAGCTTTAGACATGTGTGGGCATATTTCCATGGCAGCAAAAAAAAGTAGTAAAGTACCCCCATCACGCCAAGTGGTGGCGTATAGGGAATATGGTTTAAGTGACCATAAATTTTACAGACTTTCGGCACATGATTTTTGGGGTAATGTGGTCGATATTACGCCCGTGCCGCTTTACTTTCCCAGAAAAAAATCTGGTACCCATTTAAGGCTGGGTAAAACCGGAAGCCGTTGGTTGGATCGAACCCTACCCCTTGTCCTTTGTAGTCCAGTTCACTAACCACTGAGCTATCGCGGCTCCCTATGGCAGCAAAGGTTAATATAAAATGTTCTTATTTTCAAAGACTAGCTACATTTTGAGGCCAAACAAGTTTCATCTGCACCAAGCATCTGGTTTTAGGCCTCAGAGACCATCATTTTGACCCCATTTCTGTTGACTGAAAAACTAATTTGTGTGACATGTACTCTAGAAGCTGAGCATTTTGTGTGTCAGAAAAAAATACTATCAAGAAGGTTGCTGCTCTGAGTTGTCTAGTTGTGGAAATGATACAAACCTTGCTATAAACCTATGCTCGGAAATTTTTCTGGTTCAAATATTTTCCAAATGTACCTTCTTATGCCATTTATTAATTTTTAATTTAGTCGTCTCTAAGCTTTCCATTTTGAGGTCTATGCTCCTTTCTTTCTAGCATGTATTTTCCTTTATAAGTTTATCTGTTCTTAAAAAGCATGTCCCTATTTCAATATATGTGTTTATTATCAAATATATGTGTTTATTATCAAATATGTGTTTATTATCAAATATATGTGTTTATTATCAAATATATGTGTTTATTATCAAATATATGTGTTTATTATCAAATGTATGTGTTTATTATCAAATATATGTGTTTATTATCAAATATATGTGTTTATTATCAAATATATGTGTTTATTATCAAATATATGCAAAATGAATGTTTCAGCATTTTTGATGTGATCTCTCCATGAGCAACATTGAAAGTTATGAACTACTGATTTTGTTTAAAGTTCAAAGACTTAACCTTTCTAAATTAAATACAAAAAATGAAGTGGATGCAAGCAATAACAAACAATAGACAAAATCATGAATGTTTACATTTAGTGTACTGTGCCAAGTAGTTTGTTAGAAGGGAAGGAAACAGTCAATGAATGATTAGTGTGCATTTATTTTCTCAGTCATGCTACACTGTTCAGTAACGTAGCTTTCTGATTATTATATTCAGCAAAGGTTACATGCTACATTTAAGATCACACATTAAAATGATCTGTCGATTTATATAAATGAATTTTAAATATTAGATCTGGACAAGTGCTGACCATGCATACACCAATAACAAATAAATGCTGAAGCTGAACATATCACAAACTCAGAAAAGATAGAGAAACCATTGGAAACTCAATACATTAGACTTCAGACTGAAGGATAAAGGTTAGCTGATGGGGAACAGTGAAGGCAGAAATTCATAAAATAAGTCAGACTTAGGGCACCCTTTGAAAGGTGTGCATGAAATAATAAACAAGGTGAGTGATCACTAACGCTGCTTTACAAGATGCCACACGTAAAAGGCAGGTTTATTTATATTGTTATATGTATGTATTGGGTGTATATTAAATATATCATCATCATCATGTGCCATACCGGTTGGCGTAGGTGATCATGTCCCTCCACAATCTTCTATCTACAGTGCATCGCATCAGTTCTGTTGTTGACTGTTTTCCATGCCATGACACCAAGCTATCCAGTATTTTCTCTCTTTTTCGCCCGCGATCTCTCTTCCTTTTATTTTGCCAGTTGTAACCAAGTATTCCAACTTTCCTCTTCTCATGATGTGCTCGAAAAATGTTGATTGCTTCTTTCTGATGTTTTTTAAGAGCTCCCTTTTTGTGTTGGCATCTTTGAGAACTTCCTCATTGGTCTTTTTAGCTGTCCAGGGAACTTTCAACATTCTTCTGAGAAATCCCATCTCTGTGGCCTCCAATCGTCTTTTCATTTGTTTGTCCACTGTCCATGATTAGCTTCCATAGGTCTCAGAATTGGTTCTATATAGCACTGATGAACTCTCTTTCTCATTTTTATTGACATAGATTTGTTGCATAAGATATTTTTAACCTTCTGAAATGCTCTTTTGGCCTGAGCTATTCTGCTTTTTATTTCTGTGGTGCATCTCCCATCTGATGTTATTATTGTGCTCAAGTATTTGAAACGTTGCATTTGTTTCAGATTTGTCTCGTTTATTTTTATGCTGCATGATGGTGGTGATTGTTTCTTCAATATAACCATTACTTCTGTTTTCTTACTATTCAGACTGAGACCTTTCTTGTTGCTTTGTTTTACTATTACGCCTATCATTTCTTGTAGTTCATTCTCTGTCTCTGCTATTAAGACTGTGTCATCCGCATATCGCAAATTATTTATGTTGTGACCGTTGACTTCAATTCCTTTTTTGTCTACTATTGATCTCATAATATATTCGCTGTAAAGTGAAAACAAATCCGGCGACAGAGCACAGCGTTGTCTGACTCCTTGCTTTATATATTGGAATTGTCTGTTTGGTTGTTAATTCGTATAGCTACTGTTTGTTGCCAGTACATGTTTTTTATGATTCGCAGATCCTTGCCATCAATGTTTAATTTCTCCAGCATATTGATTATTTCCACATGCTTTACTTTGTCAAGTGCTTTCATGTAGTCTATAAAGCATATATAGATCTTTCTTAACCTCTATAGATCTTTCTATCAATGTTCTTAAGATGTATATTGCAATTAAATATATAGACAACTAAAAATGAAAAGTGAAATACTAAACACAATTAGAACAAGACAAATGAAATTTTTGGGACATGTTAAAAGACAATAGCCTAATAAAAGTAATATTGGAAGGGAAAATACAGGGTAATAGAGGCAGAAAAAAGATGAACATGGACAAGTAAACATCAAAAGATGGACAAGTCAGCCTATGCAACCTGCACCATAAAAGCAAGAGACAGAGCGGGATAGCGCCCCATGGTAGCCAACCTTTAATGCGGAGACGGTACTTGATGAATATAGGCAAGAGGAAATAAGAATTAATTAAAAAAAAAAAAAAAAAGAGTAATGCATGAAAGAGTCATATCAAAAGACACATTTTTTTGGCAGAAATGACTTGTCCTCTCATGCAGAGATCAGAAGATGAGTGATGATAGCACACACTATTTCTTGAAATCTGACATATCTAAGTCATTTTATGTTCACATGACCATTGTTGAGGGTTATTTTTGCTATCAGTCAATAATGATATGGACAACACAAGTTTTTTTTCTTTTTTTTAAAAACATATTAAGCTGTACAGTATTTTATCTAAAAATATGACATAGAATGAAGTATATAATAATGTATAACTTTTTGATGAGATGTACTTCAATCAAGACCTACATGAAAAGAGTATACATAAATAAGAAATACTGCATCTACCAATATCAAGAAATGGTGAAATTCTATAAAATTACACTCACATGCAAATTGTAAAGCTCATATTAAGCATTATACACTCAATTTATTACATTCAATCTTTGTTAAAGGCAATGGATGCCAGTAAGAGAATTAGTTCTTTCCAGATTGTTTTCTCAGAATAAAATCAATACTGAATTAGATGAGCAGCAATTTGGATTTAGGAAAAATAGCGGGACAAAAGAAGCCATATTCTGCATGAGAACATTAATCGAAAAATACACAGAAGTAAACAAACCAATATATGCCTGCTTCATAGACTACACCAAAGCTTTTGATAGAGTACACCACAAACAACTTATAGAATGCCTAAAAGAGATACATCTAGATGACATGGATATACGACTAATATGCAATCTATACTGGGAGCAAACAGCAATAATAAAATATAACAAAGAGTTCTCTACACCCATTGATATAAAAAGAGGAGTAAGACAAGGATGCATCCTATCACCAAGCTTGTTCAATCTATACACTGAGCAAATCTTTTAAAACATCATAGAGATGCCAGGCCTACAAATTAATGGAAAGATAATCAATAACCTAAGATATGCTGACGATACTGTACTACTAGCAGAAAATCCTAAAGACCTACAACAATTACTTAATGAAATAAACACAACAAGCAAAAAATATGGACTAGATATGAATATCAAAAAACTAAAACTATGATCATAAACAAAGAAATACTCAAAACCCACAAGTGGATATCAAAATTGAAGGAATAGACCTGAGACAGTTCAGAACTATAACTACCTTGGACATACTATAACCAGTGATGGAAAATGTAAAACTGAAATAAACAAAAGAATAGGAATGGCAAAAAGTAATTTTAATGTCATGAAGGACATACTAACATCAAAACAAATAACACCAGAGCTAAAACTAAGAATAGCAAAATGTTACATCTTCTCAATATTCCTATATGGTGCTGAAACATGGACATTAGACAAGAAAACAGAACAGAGAATTGAAGCCTTTGAAATGTGGATATATAGAAGAATAGGTAGAATTGGATGGAAGGAAAAGAAAACAAATGACAAAGTCTTAAAACAACTAAAAATGAAAAGAGAACTTCTGAACACAATTAGAACAAGACAAATGCGATTCTTAGGCCATGTTAAAAGACACAACAGCCTACTGAAAGTGATCCTGGAGGGGAAAATACAAGGTAAAAGAGGCAGAGGCAGACCAAGATTAACATGGACGAGTAACATCAAAAGATGGACAAATCAACCGATGACAACCTGCACCATCAAAGCAAGAGATAGAGCAAAATGGCGCTCCATGGTAGCCAACCTTCGTTGCGGAGACGGCACTCAATGATGATGATGATGATGTTGGACATGTGACAAGAAGAGACCGAACAGCAAAGGAAGCCCTCAAGAGGGAAACAACAGGGAGGAGAGATGAAAAGATGCCGATCTCGAGAAACACTGAGAAGAGCACTGATCTTAAAGGAAAAGCAGCAGGAATCGGATCCCTCAATGAGATCGAGATGCTTGCACAGAACAGAGACAACTTGTGAGATTTGATAAAAGATCTTTGCAAGGATTGAGACTGCTAGAAAGAAAATTTCAAAACAGGGAAAGAGTATCTGAGTCTATGCCCCATGGGTCGGTTATAGCTTGAAAGGTTGATGGATGGATGGACAGATGGATAGACAGATAGGTTGCTTTCTTGTATATAATGACAGAGAGTATCACTGTTGTCCATGTAAAAGATCCTCCACACAAATGGTTGATCCAAAATAACAACTTGGCTGGTACAGCTTGAAGGCATGAATGTATCACACTCATACACATAGTTTTCTTTTGGTTTCTCCTTCCCTTTTGCATAGCCTTCTCTACTGCACATATTGGGGATCTTTGGTCTATCTACTATGCCATGCTATTTATAGTTCTTCTCCTATAGTCCCTTATGAGACACTTCGGTGTTCTCCTCTATACCTTTTTTCTGTGCTCCTTACCCCTCATTTGTTTTTATTGTACCCCACTCTCAGACATCTCACTCTTACCGCCTTTTGAGCACCTGTTAGTCTACTGTTCTATTCTTTCTCCTTTGTGTTTGCACACTGACCCCTGTGTGAACTTCTCTGGTTCGGTGTGCATTTGCGCACATTTTTGCACATTTCTACACATTCACGACAGCCACACTTTTGTTACCATTTCCTTTTCATACACACCGGATAGACATTTTTAGTTTATTTTCTTTAACATATTTCGAATATTTTTGTTTTAATGTTTCGTTATTAGTTTTGTGTGTGTGTTTTTCTTGTTTGTTCCTGCTGAAGGCCTATTGGGCCGAAACGTCGTTTAGTCTGTGTCGTCCACTTATCACGTAAAGCTTCTAACATACCATTTTTTTTTATTTTTTATTTTTCCTTATATTCAGCTTTACTGCAGTTTCGCATTTTTATGCATTCATTTGCCTTAACCCCTTACTGGTACAGCTTGACCCTGGTGGTGTTATAGGAATCGACAAAGTGACAACTAAGGCGGACTGCTTTTGGGATTCTAGGCTCCTGTCAATACATTAAGTATTTTAGGATTTACTTTTACAGTTATGACTCATTCAGAATGGGATTATGGACTCTCTTATGAAGTTTGCTGTCTGTTTCAGTTATATAGTGTCTCTTCCAAGGTAGTGGCCTGAGTCACATTTTCTTACACAAGCCTGTGTAATGGGAGTCAGTCTTGTATATTTGTGTTTTGTGTTTTTGGATTTACTTCAAAGTCTTGTATGACACATACACAGCTGAAATAAACATTTTTCTTCTTGTAAATGAGTTGCCTCTGGAATACTGATTGCATCTGGTTTTAAGGTTCTGTAGACTTGTATTTTTTTTCAGTTTTTCTGATTGTTAAGTTCTGACAGTTCCACTACAAGAAAGAGACTCATTTTAAAATGTTTAATAAAATGTATGATGAATAGTTTTACAGTTAGGTAAACAATGTAAATACAATTAAATTTTTTTGTTTGGCCAAAAAAAAAAAAAAGGTCTTCATCTAGCTGATAAAAGAACACAACAACAAAACTAACATATGTGAAAATGTATCAAACATTTAAAACATTTAACTGAAAGTATATTTCAGTTGAAATATTGGGATTGATATTGTGTTGTCTATCTAACTATAAAGTTATACCATACATTTTATACCTTACATATTACCACTAACAAACATCTGATATAAAGAATATGCATTCCATTTATTCATATTGTGCTACCAATGCCAAACATGGTCCTTTATAACTAAGCATAAAAGAAAGCTTGTCACCACAGAGATGAGATAACTGAGAAATGCTTGGAGTAACAGAAAAAAAGAATCAGAAATGATATTACAAGAGAAAGATTAGGCATTGAACTAATCCTAAGCTACATAAAGAAACAACAAATTAACTGGTCTGCCTAGAAAAATATGCCATGCAATTCTTTATCATATAAACCATATATCAAAAGAGAAGAGTAAGGTGGACAGACAACAGTAAAGAAGTGCTGCAACATCAATTGGCAATGAGTGAAGCTGCCAAAAGAGAAAGAACCAGAACTTTGTATCTCCCTCGACACCCAAACGGGTACAAGAGGAAGTTAAGAAAGAAGAAAAAAGAAAGATCCACTTTTTACCAGGTATCTAATATTCTTCAAAACACAAGAAGACAGGAGTTGGTATTGATATATGTGAGGCTATATAGGACACACATAAGCATTTCATTATGACTGATAGCAGAAAACAAATACAAAGAAACCACAAAAATACCAAATTAGCATTCAAAATTAAATTTTATAGAATGCAAAAGATTGTCATTTTACTTTGCTTCACAAAATGAACTCAGTTAAAAAAAAGAAAAGAAAGAAGAATTTAAATATTAAATAAAAAAAAAAATCTTGTTCTGAACTTGAAAATAAAGAAATCTACATTTAGGGAACATGCTAAAACACCAAAAGGTAAGTGCTTAATAAAAAAAAAAAAAAAAAAATAAGTATGAAAAAAAAACATAAGGAGTCCTTCATGTCTTAAGACATATGGAGAATAAGGTGTTAGTGCCCATATTTGTTAATGACCAATGGCATATTTTACAGGTGATGTGGTCAGCATCACACCAAGTCACCACACTTTCCCAGAGAAAATCTCTGGTATGTGTTTCTCATTTTTACAGCTTGGGTTTAACCCAAAGCAGCTTCTGTCTGAAAAAAAAATAATAATTCACACAATTGGGAACCGAACTCAAAACCTTCTGATCACTAGTAAACACACTAACCACTCAGCCACCAAGACCTCTCACAATACAATAATAAAATTAAATGTGCAAATCAAAACTACTTATAATAGGCTTAACAGATTTTCCAGAAAAAAGACAACACCAAACAGAGCAATTCCTGAGATGAGTAGATTAAAGCAGGTACAAGATTTATAACCAAACAATTAGAGTTAATATCAAATTTGTGTTTTATTTGGCATAAATATTAGTTAAGAAGTATCAGTCTGGGTGGTAAACTGCTGCAATAAAAGCAATCTCCTTTACAAGCTAACATTTCAAGCAGGTCATAGAGTTATGACCAAACAACCAGCATTATAGCTTGTTTCATAACTCGTGCCCAACTTTTAAAATCGATAGCTTTTTAACGCTTGTTGTAAGTTGTTCAAAATTTGCATGTAAAGTTATAATGATTAGAACCCAACAGGGAATTAATTTCATTAAAAAAAAACATTTGGTTATTATTATTGCTTATTTGATTTATATATAAATTATAACGACCCATTGATGTAGTCAAAACTTAATGTTTACAGTATTTTAAGTTAAAAATAGCGAGTAAAAATTCATACACTGTAAAATTGACGTGTTTGCACGCTTTCGCATGTTTTTTTTTAACACAATTAGACACTTGAAAAATTGTGTGTTCCATTTCCGTTCATTCATAGGTGTAGACGTGGAACGATAACATTTATCATGAGTCTTAAAATGAAATTCTGCAGTTTACAAAACATCGCAATAAAAATGTATGACTATTTTTGCAAAGAGGCTAAACGAGGAAGATTATTTCATTCTTTAGAAAACCCTGAGAATAGGACAAGATACATTTTGGATTTATCTAAACGGTCATTTAATCGCTGGATTCAAGCACGTGACCGTCAATGTTCAAAATATACAAAATCACAAGGAAGAGCAAAAATGTTGGATAATTTCGACAGTGAACTTATTAGAAGTGAAATTCGCAAAATGTTGGGTATGAATGAAACTGTTACAATAAGAAAATTAAAAATTTCGCTGAAAAAGAACAACAGTATTGAAATATCAAAGTCTACATTATGGAGGAATGTGAGAGCTGCAGGCTTTACATTCAGAAAGTATTCCAATGGACGAAACATCATCTGTGAGAAGCCACATATAGTAGTCATGAGAAGCAAGTACTTACGTGAAGTAAAAGAGGTGCGCAAGCAAGGTTATGATATTGTGTACTTGGATGAAACATGGATCAATGCTCACCACACTAACCAAAGGGAATGGCAGTCATCAGATGGAAGATTAAGAGATTAGTACCTAGCAGCAAAGGACAGCGCTTGATAATTGCTCATGCAGGTAGTCGACAACATGGACTAATACAGAATGCAGAGCTCATTTTCTTTCAAAATCCATAGACAATCGGGATTATCACTCTGAGATGAATGGTCACATATTTAGACATTGGATTGAAAATTCTGTTCTCCCATCAATAGATCGACCATCTTACCTAATAATGGACAATGCAGCGTACCACAACATTGTTGCACTTGAAGATAAAGTCCCGACGTCATTCAGTACAAAAGATGCTATTAAGATATGGCTCACAAAGGAGCACATACAATTTAATAACATGTACTTAAAACCTGATTACTATCTCTAGTAAAAGCAAAAACAAAGGACAAAGATTTTCAAATAGACAAGATTATCCAAGAGCACGGTCATATAAGTTTGAGGCTGCCACCTTACCATGCTCATTTAAATCCAATAGAACTAATCTGGGCAAAATTAAAAGGACAAGTGGCAGATGAAAATACAACATTCAAAATATGCGATGTAAAGACTCTTGCTAATCTCGCTTTATTAAATATAGACAAAGATTATTGGGCTAAATGTGAAGACCACGTCTTAAAAGAGGAAGAGGAATATTGGAAAAATGATGGTTTGTGGAATGTTCAACCCCAAACAGTTATTAATCTTTTAGACTTGTCTGATTCAGAATGAAAGTATATAGCCCCCACAATGTTGGCCCCTATATTACCTTAAATTAGTTCAACAAACGGTCCTTTTCAGGACCACACAACTATGAAAATGGACATACAGGTACACCTTGATATTATCGTCCGTCCTCGAACTGAGAAGACAATAATTCTCCTGGTGTTTTGTCTTATTCAGTTATTTCCCCATTACGGCCACGCCTTTACCTAGTGAAAATTAATCATAGACCAGCAACTACGGTAATTTCTATTATTTAGGGGTTCACAATTACAATTTTGACAAACATCAAAGAAATTCGCCGCTTTAAGAAAACTGCAGCTGCAAAATATTTGTTAAATATACATTTAAAGGGTCTTTTGCATTCTAATAACATTTGGAAAATCTCAACAGTTTTTAACAAACGGTTACTGTGCAATAGTATTTTGAAGTTGGGCAAGTGATTTGAAACGAGCTATAATCTAAAATTTGTGTTTTATTTGGTATAAATATTAGTTAAGAAGTGTCAGTCAGTCTGGGTGGTAAACTGCTGCAATAAAAGCAATCTCCTTTACAAGCTAACATTTCAAGCAGGTCATAGAGTTATGACCAAACAACCAGCATTAATCTAAAATTTGTGTTTTATTTGGCATAAATGTTAGTTAAGAAGTGTCAGTCTGGGTGGTAAACTGCTGCAATAAAAGCAATCTCCTTTACAAGCTAACATTTCAAGCCGGTCATAGAGTTATGACCAAACAATTAGAGTTAATCTAAAATTTGTGTTTTATTTAGCATAAATGTTAGTTAAGAAGTTTCAGTCTGGATGGTAAACTGCTGCAATAAAAGCAATCTCCTTTACAAGCTAACATTTCAAGCACCCCAGTAGCAAAATCTTAAGATCAATGGAAGTTAAACTGACAATATTATAGAAATTTGATGAGCAACATTCATTAATTTAATAATATTAGCACGAAAATGTTTATTACAAAATTTATTTACTTATCTCAATGGAACAGTTATGATAAAACATATCTCATAGAGATAATTCAAAGGAATGTGCTCATATTATAACTCATATATGGTTATGTCAGTATCATGACAGTACAAAGGATTCATGAGAAACAGGCCAAATTAAAAAACCCTAATTTGTACACAGAATGTACAACTCCTGCACTATAGCCAGTACATGTCCATCATGAGCCACAATCTTTATTTACTTCCATCACCCTTTGACAAAGTCATTACTAGTTGCTTCAATAATTGTAATTAATATGAAGATAGGTAAATAGGGAAAATGCCAGTCATTTTAATGATAGCTGTGATTGTGTTATATTAGGTCCTTCCCTTGGCACACAGTTTAGGTTCAATTCAAATTAGTGATGAAAGAGAAAATAAAATTTCAAAAAAGACAAAATTCTCGCTGTATATACATGAGTCTATTTAAAAGACAATACAACCCTGATCTATAACACGTAGCATATCTGTTTGTATTCTTGTGATCATCATTTATTTCTACATATGTTTACCAGATCGAAGATGCAGAAATAATTTGTCTCTTCTTCACCTGCTGAAACCATACACTATACAACCATAATAAAATAATGATGTAGCAAGACTGGTACCATTACATAACATTTACCACATTATCAGGAAAGGAAAATACATAATTTATTAATACAAATTAAATTTATCATTGTAAAAAGGGATGCAACCAAGGATATTTAACTCAATTGACATAAGCTTATCCAGTTTCTGATTGCACTACATACAAGGGGGTAAAGAAAAAAACATAAAAAAAGGGATTATTTTATCAAGAACAAACAAAACAATTTATAAAAATTTTTTAAAAGTCATTCATTTCTAGCATAAACATTAATGAATAGTACTATATACAACTGATAAGTAACTAGTGACAATCAAACAAGAGTATCCTAAATTTTTAATCATCTATACTTGCAAAAGAAAATTGTGATATCTCTCTTGTATACAAACTACCAAATACTCTATATCTTTTGATCACTCACATGCTCACAAATACTCTATTTTCTGTTCAGTTTTCAACTGTTATAGCCAAGGCAATAAATGCCTTGGATTAAGAATGCTCAAATGTAGTGGCCACGAAAACTCCTTTCTCTCTCGATATCACGCACAAATGTACGCTATGTGTTTATTTTTAAAAAATGAATAGAAGGTTGATAGAGAGAAATTACATGTAAGAAATATATACGTGTATGATGTAATCAGTATGGAAGTAATTATTTTGCCGTACTGTCATTTCTTGTCAATATTCTGATTCTATTATAGCTAATATATGTAATGAATAATAATTCTCTGAATCTGTAATGTCATTATTTATTTACAAACATGTATGGAAAGCAATTTTTATCTTCACATAAAAAAAAAAACATCTTCTTTCTTTTTAACTAACTGATGATTTATTTGCAGTATATAGCGTTGTGGTTGTGCAATAATGAACATTTTATTTTCACAATAATTTATTAGGCAATTTGCTTCTTTAAAATAATAATTAGTTTCACAATAATTGATATTATTTTCAGCTCAAATAGAGAATCAGCTATTTATATTTAAATGATTTGATACAATGCATGGTGGTAAGAAGATTGAGTTATTTGCGGGTCATCATCATTGCCCCCTGAACATGTCCATAGGTGCTCAGATCCCCTCATCAGCAATTCCTGCAGTGTCCAGCGACAGGATAGAAGATCGTGGAAGGACACGATCGCCTACACCAACAGGGATGGTACATGATGATGATACTACAAGTTTTTAACCATATATGATATTAACTTTCTAATAATAATACAATGTTAACAAATTAATAATAATACAGATTTTTACTTATGACTTGTGCTTGCAACAGACTATATTATATACCTGATGATGGGAATACATTATTTTAATGGATGACCGCAATTTTTTTTTTCATGAGAAATAATTTAAATAATAATAAAAATAGATAGGGAGACTAATAATCTTTTTACAATGTTATATTGTACTTTATATTACAATATTATACTTTGTAGCTGTATTAACATAGTTTCTTTAAGAAAATAGGTGTGGCATGACATTATGACGTTAAAATGCAAAAGTCAATAATTCAATAATAGAGAACAACACCACAAAACAAAACTCTAACCTGAGGAACAAATGCCAGAATTTTGTCAGCTAGCATGTAGAGTTTACTTGTGGCAAGCAGTCCAATCTCACTTGAGGAAGCTCTGCCAGTAAGTCCCATTCGTTTATTCTTACCTATTGTCATAGAATTGATCATAAATTGTTTATTCTCACCTATTGTCATAGAATTGATCATGAATTGTTTATTCTTACCTATTGTCACAGAATTGATTATGAATTGTTTATTCTTACCTATTGTCACAGAATTGATTATGAATTGTTTATTCTTACCTATTCTTACTTATTGTCATAGAATTGATCATGAATTGTTAATTCTTACCTATTGTCATAGAATTGATTATGAATTGTTTATTTTACCTATTGTCATAGAATTGATCAGAATTGTTTATTCTTACCTATTGTCATAGAATTGATTATGAATTGTTTATTCTTACCTATTGTCACAGAATTGATCATGAATTGTTTATTCTTACCTATTGTCATAGAATTGATTATGAATTGTTTATTCTTACCTATTGTCATAGAATTGATTATGAATTGTTTATTCTTACCTATTGTCACAGAATTGATTATGAATTGTTTATTTCTACCTATTCTTACTTATTGTCATAGAATTGATCATGAATTGTTAATTCTTACCTATTGTCATAGAATTGATTATGAATTGTTTATTTTACCTATTGTCATAGAATTGATCATGAATTGTTTATTCTTACCTATTGTCATAGAATTGATCATGAATTGTTTATTCTTACCTATTGTCACAGAATTGATCATGAATTGTTTATTCTTACCTATTGTCATAGAATTGATTATGAATTGTTTATTCTTACCTATTGTCATAGAATTGATTATGAATTGTTTATTCTTACCTATTGTCATAGAATTGATCATGAATGTAAGTGAAGGACCACATAACATACATCTCTGTGTGTGTGTGTGTGTTCACGAACGCACATGTGTGATTTTTTTCTAGGAAAAAGGTTCTGGTACTCAGCACAAATGTATGTACAATCAGCAACAAATAAAAGTAGTTTTGTTAGATAAAAACATGAACATCATCCTCATCACCATACCGGTCGAAGTAGGCAATCATGTCCTTCCACAATTTTCTACCCACAGAGTATCGTATCAATTCCTTTGTTGACTGTTTTCCATGCCATGACACCAAGTTATCTAGTATTTCATCTCTTAGTCGTCAGCAATCTCTCTTTCCCTGTATTTTATCAGTTCTCAACATTATCAAGTACAGGGCCTACAGGCATAGGTGATCATGTCTCTCCACAACTTTCAATCTCGACAGTTATTTATCATTTCTGTTGTTGACCTTCTGCCAAGCCATTCTCTTAAGCTGTCTGGTATTTCTCTCTTTGCTTCCCTCTATCTCTTCGTCCCTCAATTTTTCCAGTTGTTACAATATATTCCAGTTGTTCTCTTCTCATTACATGGCCAAAAAAATTATGATTGTTTCTTACTAATATTGGAAATTAGCTCTATTTTTGCTCTGACCTCTTTCAGAACATTTTCATTACTCTTCTTAGCTGTCCATGGTATTCTCAACATTCTTCTGTAAAATCACATTTCTACAGACTCCAGTGATTTTCTTGTCTGTTGTCCTATTGTCCATGATTCACATCCATATGTTAAGACAGGGATTTAATGGATTGCATAGTATCTTCCTCATTTTTGAAAAACTGCTTTTGCCTGAGCCATTCTGCATCTCACCTCTTTTGTACATCTTCCGTCTGAGGTTAACAAAGTTCCCAAATATTTAAATTCATTTACCTGTTTTTATATTGTTCCACTTGTCTTTATTTTGCACTGAGGTGATGTCTTTTTCTTTGTTGTTACCATTACTTCTGTCTTTTTGCTATTAAGGCTGAGTCCTTTATTTTTGCTTTCTTTCACTATAATGTCCAACATTTCTTGTAACTCATTTTCACTCTTAGCAATTAAGACTGTATCATCAACATACCTTAGATTATTTATATTATGACCTCCAATTGTTATTCTAGGCATGCCCCTTATAGATCTTAAAATAATATCACTACAAATATTAAACAAATCTGGTGACAGCACACAACCTTGTCTAACACCCAGTTTTATTTGTTGAAACATTCCCAATTGGTTTCCAGTTCTTATGGCCGCTTATCAGTTGTAACCAGGTATTTTAACTTTTCTCTTATCATGAAGTGCCTGAAAAATGTTGATTGCCTCTTTCTGATGTTTCTTAGGAGCTCCTTTTTTTGTGCTGGCCTCTTTGAGAATTTCCTCATTGGTCTGAACAGCTGATTGAAAAAAGGCATACATACAACTTTTTTATTTTGTAAACAGGAGGCAATCTGATCATCAGAAAATGACCCCAGACAAGTGTTACTGCACTTTAGCTTTTCGACACTGGGAGAAGGGGAAATAGGCGTGCTTGGGTCAAGACCTCCAGGTGTCAGCCTCCTCTGAAGCTCAAAAGCTCCATGAAATGAGAAGCATCAGGTATGACTGCCCTAAGCCTCTGATTCAATTTACTCACAAAAAACCCTGCCATACCAAAACTCATTGAGTACCATCTTTTCCATAGTGATGGAAACCCTAAATAACTTGTTGCCTCTTCACTTCCTGCTGAAATACTTGTGTGGAGTCACACCATGATAATCAGATGAATTTTAGCCACAGTGCATGTGTGACTCCACACATTGTGAATCATTATAACAGTTTGTAGTTCCATCTGTCCTGAATGGACACTCCAGATTTTCACACTTTTGAATTGCAGGCTTAAGTCCTACAAATGCTGGTCTAAAAAACATTGAACATGATGATCTTGACATGGCATAATCCATTTTGATGATACTCTAATTGAAATGGCTTTGTATGATAATGTTGTTTTTCAGCTTATGAGTGTTGACCATCCCAGGTTTCCTAGAATTGATGGCCACATTTTTGATTAACTAATGATTATTGTTTTGTTAATCTGTTGGCCTCATCAGGTTAACCCTTGTTCTGTACATGATTTCTTCACAACCAACAAGAAGACTTTCCAGCTGTTTCAGCAACAGCTTTTTTCAGCAACAGCTTTAACTACTCTTGTTTGAGCTCTTCCTTTTAGTCCCAGCTGAGTTAGGAAGTCATAAATTGAGATGGACTTCTCACTCTGACATCCACAGCTATTGACCGGACTTGGATACCTTTGCTGTAGCAGCTCAGAGACTATATTGCTTTAGTTTGGCTAGTTCAAACACTTGCATTGTTGTTCCTCTATCCTGAATTTAAATAGCACAATTAGGATAACATGGGTCATAGTTGGTGTTTACTGTGCAACATCTGGATGCATATTAGTTTGCTTGATGCACTGGGAGTGTCTCTCATTCTGGGATTTCCACAGCCAACTTCCAGTCATTTATTACATCCAGGACTGTTGAGTACATTGCAGTTGTGTTGTTTAGGTAATATGTCTTATCCTGCTCTAAATAAGTAGGTAGCTACTTGGTTGTAGCTAGTTAGTCTTCACTGATAACCTTCAGTCTAGCCCTGTCAACAAAGACAGCCGCCAATAAAGAAACCAATGCATACTTTGTTTTGTCGCCATATATGTATGTAAGTAGAGACGGCTTAAAAGCCAACTCTGAATCCTAAACTTTTGTGGGGATAATTTTTTAATGAAATTAATGGAGATGGTTGTTGTATCAACAATGACAACACAATTGTATTCACCCTAGATTACTATCCGTAGTAAAGTTTACTGTTATCAAAACACAAATTCCTCAAAATTTGACATTTTTTCGTATTCAAACATTACCCCATCCATGTACCTTCTTGATTACCACTTTTGATAACCCCTGAGTGTTTAATTTGATTCCATTACTGTTGGAATTTTTTTTTTTTTATCATGAGATACATTGTTTAATGCGAAAAAAAAAAATTTGCAAATTTTCAAGAAATTGTCCTTTTTTTTTTTTTTTTGCTGCGAGGGAAATTTCCTCATTATCAGCTGACATCAAACAACCCTTTAAGGCTCAAGAAACACAGTGAATAACGCTTTGCAGTTGCCTAACATACTGACAGACTTACAGCAACCGTATCAATAGACATTGTAACATGTCTGGACCATGATGTGAAACTCAGGTCACAAATCAACATGAGCCAGGAATTTCGAGTCCCAGTGTTTTGCCTAATATGAACACACATGACTGTGTCAAGAATTCAGAGAAATTACTATTTTTAGAACACCTAATATTACATTACATTACATGGGATCCAGTGGTCACTGACCAAACAACTTGATGATTTAGACTTTGCTGATGACATAGCTCTCCTATCACACAGCCACAACAGATGCAAGATAAAATGAGTATATTAGATGAGAGATCACAACAGCTAGGACTAAAGATTAATAGAGATAAGACCAACATTATGAGAATTAATGCAGTTGGCAATAACCAAATAAAACTAGGAGAAATACCTCTACTAGACGTACAATCTTATATATATCGGGCAGTAATATAGATAAAGAGGGAGGAACAGAAAACGATACCAAAATAAGGATATCAAAAGCAAGAGGAGCTTTCATTGCACTGGGAAACATATGGAAATCCAAAGAAATTAGGCTAAATACAAAAATACAAATTTTCAACTCAATGTTAAGTCGGTTCTATTATATGGCTGTGAAACATGGAGAATAACAAAATTGACAATCACGAAGGTACAGACTTTCATTAATGGATGCTTGCGCAGAATAAAGGGATGGAAATGGCAGGACAAAGTCACTAACGTGGAATTATGGAAATGTACTGGTCAAATACCAGGGATAAAGAAATACAGCGAAGACGATGGCGATGGATAGGACACACACTACGGAAACCAACTGAGAGTATTACACAACAGGCCCTTTTTGGAATCCCCAGGGGAAAAGACAAAGAGGAAGACCAAGGAATTCTTGGAGAAGACAGATTGAAGCAGAGATGAAGATGATGGGGAAGACATGGAATGATCTTAAAAGAATTGCAAAAAACAGAACGACTTGGAAAGTGTTGTTGAAGACCTATGCTCCACTGGGAGCTAAAAAGGTAGAAGAATATTACATTTAAGTGGTAGTAATTTTTACTATGGTATCATAACTGGGAGAGTTACAGATAGGTATTGTAATCTAGGGTTAAGCTCATATAAATTGATTCAAATCCTTCTATGGACAATAAACATTTTTGTCAATTGGATTCCTGATCTCAAATAGATGAGATATGAGTGGTATCATGCCAGACCACCATTACTTCTCAGAAAAATCTAGTACCTAACTGCAACACAAACACACACAAAAACCCAACAAAAATATAAACACACACACCACCACATATATGCATGCACAGGCACAGTCTATGACTAGATGTAACTGAATGAAAGCAACTTTAGGTACTGTCTTATCCAGTCAACAAAGATATGAAGTACATGTTAATTGTGTCAATATGTTAATTTATATACTCCATTCCTTAAATATTAGTCATAAATAATATATTTTTGTTCTTAAAGTGAATTAAGAGAGACAATACTTAACCCAATAAAGAGTAGATTTTGGATAAGACCCTGGCTGGGTGTATCTGTATGGGAGCAACCTCTGCTACGGTGTCAAGTTCTATACCATGAAGAGCCATCTTGTCTTGGATGAGACTATCTTCAGCAAGAAGTACAACTGTAGATGAACAATATCCTTAAATATAATTACAGCAGCAACAACAGCCTTTACCAGTGGGCCATGAGGTTTAATATACACAGTTTTTATGTCAGAAACTGACTATTTTTAATTAGAAATTTGTCTTCCTCAAGAATATCAAGATAATAGTAGGAGTGGAAATTTTAACTCATCTCAACTACAAAGTGTTGCAGGGAGCTGTAGCTTTCTAGCCAGGGCCAAGTGTGTTATACAAACAGTTTTTAGCCAACTTGGCTGCAGGATTTCTATGATTGTTTGTCCATCTAACTCTTGATCTTCTTTAATTCCTAAAGTCAGATCAGAGGCTATTGTGGGCATGCAGAGTTTGTTGGTTCACTGCATTTATATGAGAATACCAGATAATTTCTCTGTTTTTCTATGTGTTTGATTGCAGGGTGTAGTTCAGATAATTTCTCTGTTTTTCTATGTGTTTGATTGCAGGGTGTAGTTCAGATAATTTCTCTGTTTTTCTATGTGTTTGATTGCAGGGTGTAGTTCAGATAATTTCTCTGTTTTTCTATGTGTTTGATTGCAGGGTGTAGTTCAGATAATTTCTCTGTTTTTCTATGTGTTGATTGCAGGGTGTAGTTCAGATAATTTCTCTGTTTTTCTATGTGTTTGATTGCAGGGTGTAGTTCAGATAATTTCTCTGTTTTTTCTATGTGTTTGATTGCAGGGTGTAGTTCAGATAATTTCTTCTGTTTTTCTATGTGTTTGATTGCAGGGTGTAGTTCAGATAATTTCTCTGTTTTTCTATGTGTTTGATTGCAGGGTGTAGTTCAGATAATTTCTCTGTTTTTCTATGTGTTTGATTGCAGGGTGTAGTTCAGATAATTTCTCTGTTTTTCTATGTGTTTGATTGCAGGGTGTAGTTCAGATAATTTCTCTGTTTTTCTATGTGTTTGATTGCAGGGTGTAGTTCAGATAATTTCTCTGTTTTTCTATGTGTTTGATTGCAGGGTGTAGTTCAGATAATTTCTAGGAAGGCTTAATTTCTCACTATGACTTTTCTAGCGACATTTATATTTTTGTACAAAACACCACTTCTAACATGTTGTAATCTCTCAAAAATTACAAAGAGCTGCAATCACAAATCACATAATACTTACATACTCCAAAGTGAAATATACAAATCTACAACTGCTACTCAGTTAATCTAACAGGCTATCTCTAACATAATTTCTAAGTCCTTTAAAATTCTTCACAATAGACCCAAACTTCTAGATTATTCTATGTCTAGCTAACTTTGTGTTTCTAACTTGTTGGCTGATCTTCTATTACATTCTAGCTATCTAACCTTCACCAATCCTGGTAATCAGCCATTCTCTCCACATGTAATCCATCTCATCAGCACTTTGCCTGATCTAAAACCTACATTTTTGCCCCGAGATATCAGCGAGAACTGATTAGCCCAGGACTCTAACCTGGCTTGTCGAGTTTGGTCATTTGACCAACCCAATCACATGATCTCAAGACATCCTTCAAAATGACAGGTGTTCAGCATGGCTGAGTAGCTTAACATCTCTCTGCCATTCCCCTGTTGACTCTATTAACTACCCAAATTCTGGTACATTTTTGCCATTCATATCAGTGTTAAGTGGGCTGTGTGATCTACTTATCTTCCCCATTTCAGTCTCGGGTGTGTTAAATTTGTTACACTCAAATGGGCTGAGAAGAGGCATCAAACATTCATGATGATCATCATCCTATTATTGGTCAATTTCTAGCTGTTTCAATAACATCTGGCAGATCTAACACTAAGAGATCTTGCTATATTTGTTGACAATGATGATGTGTGGGGTGCATGATTTAGCATTTCCATTTTCATAAATAATGATGGTATCCTGAAATAAATTACTTAAACATTTGCTACTCCCGAATATGATTTGAAAATCTGCATCCCACTGCATTTGGCTGTTCTCAGACTGTATTTTGTCCAATTCCCTCCTTTAAAAAAAAACTATCCTTACAGATAAGAAACTTCACATATATTCAGGGTACAAATATTCATTTGTACTATAAGCTTCCTACAGCTATCAATGTTATACTATTCATAGCCTCCTTCTTCTACCTTTAAACTCCCAGTGGATCATAGGTCTTCAACAAACACTTTCAAAGCAATCTTGTTTGGAGCAATTCTCCAAGATCACTCTATGTTTCCCCATCTTCTTAATCTCTGTTTTCACCTGTCTTTTCCAAGAATATTTTGATCTTCCCATTCCCTGGTGATTCCAAAAAGTGCATGTCATGTAATATTCTCAGTTTGTTTCAGCAGTCTGTGTCATGTCCAGTGCTATATATATATATATATATATCTGTGAAAACGACTGGCAACATCTGGCAAGTGATCGCACATCATGGAGAGCAAGTATAAGGAACGGTATAACAACATTTGAGACTGTGCTAAGACAGGACTTAGAAGAGAAGAGACTCATGAAAAAGGATGGTAATTCCTGTGGATCAGCGAGCCTGACCTGTTCATTATGTGACCGTGTGTGTTTGTCAAACATTGGTAGAATTAGCCACGAGAGAAGCTGTTCGGCAAAAACAATACCTCAAAAAAATACGCAATAGCCTCCACTAGACCGTCTGACAAGACGAAAAGGGCCATATATATATATATATATATATAAGGGCCATATATATATATATATCTACTAATCAAACAAAAACCTTTTACAACGAATCATTGAGTAGTGTAAATCCCAAGAAATAACTATTATATTAGGGGATTTCAATGCAAAGGTAGGAACAGTTAAAGTGCAAAATGTGACTGGAGGATGTGGCCTAGGAGAGATGAATGACAGAAGGGATAAATTGGGCAAAGACAGATGAAATCATTATAGGTAACATCAGGCTCAATCAAACCCCAGACGACTATGGACATGACAAAGACCAAACAACAAAGTACACAATCAAATTGATTTTATATTGGTACAGAGAAGATTCAGGAATGGGCTAACATCAGTTAAAACAAGGCAAGGAGCAGATTGCAATGATGAGCATGTACCAGTAGTTGGAAAAATTAGAATAAACCTGCGGAAGACACAGAAATCCCCGAGAAATATGAGATTAGAACTAGATATGCTTAGAGTAGATAGACAGATGAGTGATAAGTACAGTACAATAGTACAAAATAGATATAATGCTATTGAGAAAATACATAACATCGAGGAACTGTGGGAAATGCTCAAACAATCTTGATGAAACAAGCATCAAAAGAAGTAATACCAGTGACTAAAAGAATCAACAAAAAGAAATGGATGACAGAAGATATACTAGAACTAATGGACAAAAGCCAAAAACATAAGAAAAATTGGATATACAAAATATTGCACAAAGAGATCCAAAACAAAACAGAGAAGCAAAGTAAGGATGGTAAGCAGTAATGTGAAGAAATGGAATAACAACAAAAGAAAGACACAATTTATGCACAATCAGTTAAATGAATTAACAGGAAGAAAAGAAGTCAAGTTTCAGGATATGTGAAATCAAAGGAAGGACATATAATAATGGAACAGGAGAAGGTGGACCGAACATATCAGTCAACTCTATTATGATGAAAGACCAGAGCTAAACAATTCAAACAAAGACACAGGACCACCAATAATGCAGAGTGAAGTGGAGAAGGAAATTCAACATGTGAAAAGAGGCAAAACGCCAGGACCCAACAATATAACAATAAAAGAGATAGATGCATTAGGAGAGTTGGAAATAAAAGTCATAAAAAAACTACTCAATGACACTAGGCACATACCCGAAGATGTACTAAAAATCTATCTTTGTAGTTATACAGAAAAGTCAGGTGCCAATGATCATGAAGACCATCGCACTATTAGTCTCATGAGCCATATGACCAAAATATTACCAAGAATCATCATGAGACATGTAAGGAACAAAATAAAACCAGAAATAAGTGAGGAACAATGTGGATTTGTGGAAGGAAAGGGCACCAATAATGCAATATTTATCCTGAGAACATTGATATAAAGAGCTATAGAGGTAAAGAAAGATCTATACAGACTGGATCTGAGAATCATTAAAAACATGTACTGGCAGCCAACAGCAGCCATAAGAATAAGCAACCAAACAGAACAGCTCCCATAAATAAAACAAGGAGTCAGACAAAGCTGTGTTCTGTCATCAGATTAGTTTTCTCTTTACATCAAAAATATTATGAGATCAATACTAGGCAAAAAAAAAAAAAAAAAAAGAACTGAAGTCATAGTTACAACATAAATAATTTGCGATATGCGGATGACACACACAGTCTTGATATCAGAGGCAGAGAATATACTACAAGAAATGATAGACATAATAGTAAAAGAAAGCAACAAGAAAGGACTCAGTACTAGTAATAGTAGGAAAACAAAAATAGAGGTAATGTAGAAAAAAACAATCATCATCATTATGCAGCATAAAAATGGATACGACAAATCTGAAAGAAGTCCAACGCATCAAATACTAATGTCAGATGGAAGATGCACCACAGAAATAAAAGGCAGAATAGCTCAGGTCAAAATAGCATTTCAGAAAAAGAAAAAAACATCTTATGCAACAAATCTATATTAATAGAAGTGAGAAAGAAAGTTAATCTTTTCTAGAAAGCCAATTCTGACCCATGAAAGCAAATCATGGACAATAGACAAACAAATGAAAAGACGATTAGAGGCCACAGAGATGGGATTTCTCAGAAGAATATTGAAAGTTCCTTGGACAGCTAAAAGGACAAATGAGGATATTTTCAAAGAGGCCAACAAAAAAAAGGGAGCTCAAAAAAAAAAACATCAGAAAGAAACAATATTTTTCAGGCACATCATGAGATGCAGAATGTTGGAATACTTGGTTACAACTGGCAAAATACAGGGAAAGAGAGATCATGATGACAAAAGAGAAGATACTAGATAGCTTGGTGTCATGGCATGGGAAACAGTCAACAACAGAATTTATACGATGCACTATGGAAAGAAACAAAAATCATGTGCCGAAGGTCCGCGAAATTTATGGTCACTAACACCATATTCCCTATACGCCACTTAGCGTGACGGGTGCTACTTTACATTTTTTTTTTTTACTATGGAAAGAAAATTGTGGAAGGACATGGTCGCCTATGCCAACCTGTATGGCACATGATGATGATGATGAATGAAATAATATTTCCCCCCTGCCAAATTTTTGATAACTATATATAAAATGTGAAGAACTACAACAAAAATATTATTAGTGATTTCTCCAACTTGTTGTCATTAATGTTGTTTATATAATTGTTGCTGAACCCACAGCTGCAAATATTTCATTATTTTACCATTGTTACTTTTTCCTGAAGTTTTGTCTGCTGTCACAATGTATTCTTAACTTCCCCTAAATTTGAAGTTTCTGTAGAATACTGAATGAATCCAAAATCTAGTTTTATTATATTATATAACAGTTGTGAAAGAAGCTTAAGAAAACAAACAAGTTAACTTGCTAACTGACCTTGCACTACAATATCTGGCTTTGTCTCTGTTACATGCCGTCTGTTTAAAGGATCTAGTTCTCCTGGAGATAAGAACCCCTGTGGAAACAAGAGAGAGATAACTGACACTGGTAGAAAGTATCATGACCTTACTAACATACACTCTGTATGCAACAGATCATTTACATCACAAACTCAGTGCAAACAAGACAAAACTTTAAGCATGATTCCATGTAATGAAGAGATCATGTATGACTTGGAGCATATAAGAAAATGTAATTGTGAGAAAGCATGACAAGTCATTTACACAATGAGACACAAAACATCATTTGGAGCAAGGGATCTTCAATCATCATTCTCTGTCTCCTGCCTAGAGTGCAAATTCTAGACTATTTACCTATTCAGTTGTTTACGTTTCACATAGTGTGCCGCTCTCAATTTGATTAGTATGAACCATCATCAAACCATATTCTTTTTACATGTTTTGTATCATCTTGGTATTGGTGAAATCTAATACCTTGTTCGATTATATAAAATTTCATATATAATATGTTATATGTTAGATAAATATAAATATGTAGATTTTCAACAAAAGTTGTAATCCTATTTGGTAGTATTTCCCAATTTCTAGCCATAGAATTTGACAAAATACATACAAGGTTTCAGTCTTTATGAGACATGGAACATATAGCAACAGCTCTAGTAAATGACTTTTTTTTTTCAGTCACATCTAACTATAAGTTATATATGCTCTTACAACAAGTCACAACTTTCTCCACATTCTTTTCCCTTGTAGAAAGAATATTTATTAACTCAGTTTAAGATGATGCCGCAGATACACCGTGGTGGTTGACCATCTTCCCAGGTCTATGCTGTTCACATTTCTTGGTTGAATGCAAATGTGATCCTTATAAATGATCACCCAGCTGTCCCATTCCCTAAGGCCCAATCTGTATAAAGCCTGCAACTAACGTAATGCTCAAGTGCTGCATGAGTGCTCACCTCAGTCATCAGCTGCCCAAGAATATACATGGACTGACCCCACATGTGAGGAATTTTGCCAGCAGCCACTCGATCCTGACTGCCAGGGTCCTCATACTCCTTATCAACCTGAAAAGAAAACAGGCTTTGAGTACAATGAGGTAGATAAACATTGGAGACAAAGAACAATGCTTATGGTGCTGCAATCTGGATACATGTGGTCATGTCAGAGATGGTTTTCATAAAGTGCAGTTTACCTGATTTATTAACTACATGGTATACATTTATCAATTAAGTAAAGTGCTGAGGATACAATGCTGACAGCAAAAAAAATAATAATACTTAATATCTGTATAATTTATTGATAGAAAAAGAGCATGTGAAAAAAGACATCTCTATTCAAAAACAGAAATCATAAAATAAAAGAGGTGGATTAAAAGAGAAATCAAGCAAAACTTGTGACACAAAAATTAAGTAACTCCGTTCTTTTTTTTTTTTTTTTTTTAAATTCAGAGCGATGTATTTCAAGTTGTAAATGAATGTCCTTGAAAATGACATATTTTAGGCATTACCATCTCTTTTGGTACAGCATACAACTCTGGCACTACTGGCAGTCCATCCTCTGACTTGAGTAACACCTCATCCAATTTCTTCTGATACTTTTGCACCTGTAATCATAGGAACAGCAGAAAGTATATGCAAAAACATGCCACAAATACTCATAGAATGTCGTAATAACATGCCACAAATACTCATAGAATGTCGTAATAACATGCCACAAATACTCATAGAATGTCGTAATAACATGCCACAAATACTCATAGAATGTCGTAATAACATGCCACAAATTCCTTGCACTAAAAGCAACATCAAGAATTATCTCATTTAAATCATTCTAAAATACTACAATGTCACTCATTACAACCAAAAATGTTTCAAATATAGATCATTGTATCTTTACCTGCTATTGGATGCAGTAAACAATTCTACCTGTAACTGCCCGGCTGTCTCAGGAGAGCAAAAAGGTTATGGTAGCACACCTTGACACTAAAACATGTGGGACCACACCATGGACAGCTATATACCATACAATAGCATACTCAGGAAGCTTCATTGATGCCCAAATGTAGTGCTTGAATTTCTTTTTGACTACAGTGTAGGAATGTCCGGTTCCAAGGTGGTGGAATAAGTTTGTGTGCCATTGACCGCTGAAGGATTTGTGTTTGGAGACTCATTAATTTCAGCTCTGTATTATAGATTTTGATGCTGTTCATGAAACTGCAGCCCTGGTGCAACTCCCTGATCTTGTTAGTCAAGAGGGATGTTGGCTAAATTCAGTAGAGCTATGAGAAGAACGGGGGGCTAGTGAACTAGTTTGTCATTTCACACTGGGGAGGAGACCTGAGTACTTACAGACAGTTATTCAATAAGGATAATCTGTAGACATTACAATCAATTCTTTGATATTATCTGAATGAGACTGTTAATGAGACTGAATGTGAACACATTCTCATTCATTCGATTGATGGATTGCTTTCTGGAATTGACTTGATTCTGTTAACTTGTTCCCCTCGACAAACAGGCCGCTGATAAACTCTTTATCCACTAGCAACACTCTAGTGACTATTGACAAATCAGTTTATCTGTCACATGTCTTACATGTGCTGCACCGTGATGTTACAACGGTTGAACCGTGAATGGCCAGGGCATGACTTTCACGCCCACAAGTGATCTCTGAAAATAATGTACTTCGTGTTGATGTTTCTGCTGTTCGGCCCCACTGAACCCTGAGGACCAGATCTGTCTTTGCCCACTGAGTATTCATTCTTCTCTACGCCACATACACTCAGACACTAACGAGGTTATAATGTTCAAGGAAATCCATTCTTAAAACATGACTCAAGTTTACTCATGAATAGTTTGTAAATGAATACAACAGTTTAAAAATCAGCCACTACTTATTTCTCTGCTGCTCACATGCACTAATAAATTTCAGACACTGAGCTTCACAAACGTGCCTCTATCGCTCTCGTTCTCTAATCGTCCATACAGGAAAATTCTTCTTAGTCTGGCTGAAATCAATTCCTTACGCTAACTCAACAACTGTCTTGAGTTTATACTGGAGCTGTAATTCTACACATTAACAACTCTTAAACTAACATTATCAACATGGCCGACTCTTGGCCATGGTTAGTTGACATAACTCACTGGAACAAATAACCTTGAACACTATGGAGGCTTGGTAACTGCCTCCAGATAACATTGCTCTCAGTTTAGCTGCAAGAGCATAATCTATTTATAACAGTTAACTGAAACACTGATAATCATTTTCAAGCTCTGGCTCGACCTAACTATTCACATTCACACCCAACCAAAGAGGTCGGTAGCCTGTCATGGCTACTGCCTTCTATGGCATGGCTCTGAAGCCATCCGCCTGAGCAAGCCTCACTTCTCGTCAGACTGTACTAATCATAAAAACCTTTTACATTTTTCCCCTTCTCTGATTGACTCTCACTTATTCACGGGAAATTTGATGTTCTTTTTTCTGAGTTAAACTTCCACCTCCTTCCCATGACTTCACCCTCTCACTCACCTATTGTTATTCATTCTCAACTCACTGCTACAAATTCGGCAACTAACTAACTAGAAGAGAGATGTTGATGAAGTACTAAGACAATTCTCATTCCCCTGCCTAGACTGGCTCACATTATGAAGATGAATATTATTACAGCAAAAAGTATTGTAACATGAATAGAATATATGGATATCTGTAACTGACTAGAGTATAACTGCACTTCTGATATGGTGACTGTTTATCTTGGTTTCATTTGTTTTTTTCTATAACTGAAAGTCTTTGAGCACATGGTTGGGATGTGCTGTCAATCTTCATCATAAAACTGTCACCCTGCATCTCTCATATTATCAATGTTATTCTCTTTACAAATAAACACTCACCTGTTCCTGGTTGTTGCTAAACAGCCCATCCAGAATAAGGAAAGCAAAGAAAAGTGGCCACTGGCACTCAATTTTCTCAAACACCATCAGCTCCCAGGGTTCATAGTGCAGACGTCTTGCATCCTAATAATTAAGATAAGTAAAAAGAAAACATAATACAAACGTTTTGATAAAAATTACAAATCCTCTTCGCACTAATAAATCTGCAGTAACCCCAAACATGTTCACTGGTTCATTTGAATAATTGTTACATATCTGGTACCTTCATGAACATGCTCCATCTCAGGTGATATGATTCAAATTATTCTACTCTATTCACGGAATCAGTTTCATTGTAGTGGGCACTCCCTAAACATTTCCCATCACTTGTCCCAGCATTTCTGGAAGCACATGCAGACTGATTGTTCTTGGAACAAGTTAATAGCAGATACATCTGCTTTTCCCACCAAGCACTCTGGCTCGACTTGACCTCTTTTCCACTTTCAAAGAGCGCTCAGTCATCCAATGTGTAAATAATTTTCCTACCCATTCTCCTTATCTTCACTTAAGGAATGAAGAACAAACTTGGTGATGTCCTCTTTGTCCAGAGTCAACACAAGCTCAGTGCCAGAGATGCTAGTAAGTGTATCAGTTATTTCATTGCCATGTACACTGATGTGCCCTGGACAGTACATACAGAGTGTATCAGTTATTTCATTGGCATGTACACTGATGTGCCCTGGACAGTACATACAGAGTGTATCAGGTATTTCATTGCCATGTACACTGATGTACCCTGGACAATACACCCAGAGTGTATCAGTTATTTCATTGGCATGTACACTGATGTGCCCTGGACAGTACACCCAGAGTGTATCAGTTATTTCATTGCCATGTACACTGATGTACCCTGGACAATACACCCAGAGTGTATCAGTTATTTCATTGCCATGTACACTGATGTACCCTGGACAATACACCCAGAGTGTATCAGTTATTTCATTGACATGTACACCCAGAGTGTATCAGTTATTTCATTGGCATGTACACTGATATGCCCTGGACAGTACATACAGAGTGTATCAGTTATTTCATTGGCATGTACACTGATATGCCCTGGACAGTACACCCAGATGTTAATGTGTTCACTTTACAGCCATCCAGAGCTGCAACCACTCCTGCCACAGAGACTGTCTGTCAGTCTTCTGTAACGTAATTTGCATTTCAACTCCAACATTATAAGCTGAATTCTTCATGTTGTTCTGTAAGTCTCTCATAAATATTCAACTTTTCAAGAGTTTCCCTAAGGAGAAATGTACCAACAACATAATAATAATATGACATTTCACTGAGATATTAAACACATGAAAGTGACACACTTCGTTTCAGTAACAGCTGTCACTGAGACCGTAATTATTCTGTCAGTTATAGTCAGTTTGATGCATTTGTTTAGTGTGTCATAGTTTACAGTTGTGATGCATATTTAGATCTGAATCGACTTTACCACAGTGCATTTTTTAGATTATACAGCTGCATTCTATCTCTCCTATGCCTCTCACTTATCCAGGCTGAGTTACCCTTTACCCAAGACTACAGTGATGCATAGAGCCGCGATAGCTCAGTGGTTAGTGAACTGGACTACAAAGGACAAGGGGTAGGGTTCGCTCCCAACCGACGGCTTCCGGTTCACCCAGCCTTTAATGGGTGCCGGATTTTTTTCTGGAAAGTGAACCGGCACGTGCGTAATACCGACCACATTACCCCAAAAATCATGTGCCGAAGGTCTGTAAAATTTATGGTCACTAACACCATATTCCCTATACGCCACTTGGCGTGACGGGGGTACTTTACTTTTTTTTTTTATACAGTGATGCATACTGGACAAGGAGGCCCAGAGTCTGAATCCTGCCATAGGCAGTGGGAATTTCTCTATTTGAATTCATTCAGATTTTTTGCTTTACTCTCCCGTGGTCTTTGGGTAGTGACATTCAATATCTAGCCCTCCCAGATAAAGATCACAAACAGGAGGTTCCACGTGCACTCTGCACATGTTAAAGAACCTTTAGTAGTTAAAAATTGAAAAATATAGGCCCCATATAGAAACTGCTCAGGCAAAAATTGTTGAGATAAAAATGGACCCAATTATTCCCTCTATTTTCAATGATGCTAGGAGATCATTCATCTGTATCTGTGCTGAAACCATGGCTGAAAAGTGGCAGCTGTCCAGCACTGAGGGAGGGAATCTTCATATATGAACACTTCTTGAACTAGTATCAGGCTGTTGTCAATATAACAAAGCAGAGAAAATCCATGTTGGAATTAATCAGTTTTTCTTGAAAGAAAAATAGCCATGTTTAAACTTATTAAGTAACAAACAAACAAAATTGATTTTCAGAATGAATATTTCATTGGTTAAGAAATTGATACTCTCAACAGTCATAGACATTTGTGGTAAAAAAATGCTTCTTTTTTTTGTCCTGGTTATTGTATTAAATAGTTGAATTAAAAATGGAACACAAAAATGCCTACCTCTTTGGCAGTCTTATAGCCATCTCTGAGAAATCTACAACATCCATACGGACCCTGTTAATTATAATCAAACTGAAATCACACTTGGTAAAAATACAGGTATGTTTTTAAAAATACTACTTTAAAGATATTCCAATATAGTTAAGTTATTATGAATGATTTAAACTTATTCAAAATACATTTCAGAGTATAAAATAGACAAAAAATATATCCCATAATCACACAACTCGTACCAAGCCTGCTGGTGATGAGATCATGTCTCTCCACAATTTTCAATCTCGACAGTTATCTTTCATTTCTATTGCTGACCTCTGCCAAGCCATTCTCTTAAACTGTCTGGTTATCTTTTCTCACTGCTTCCCTCTGTCTCTTCATCCCTCAATTTTGCCAGTTGTTACAATATATTCCAACTGTTCCCATCTCATTGCATGGCCAAAAATGATGATTATTTCTTCCTAATGTTGGATATTAGCTATCTTTTTGCTTTAGCCTCTTTCAGAACGTTTTCATTATTCTTCTTAGATATCCATGGTATTCTCAATATTCCTCTGTAAAACCACATTTCTACAGACTCCAGTGATTTTCTTATCTGTTGTTCTATTGTCCATGATACACATCCATATAATAAGACTGGCTCTACATAACATTTAAGAACTCTTTTTCTTGTTTCTATTGTCAAAAATACAGCTAAAAAGACGAATGAGAAAGTTCTCAAAGAGGCCAACACAAAAAGGGAGCTCTTAAAAAACATCAGAAAGAAGCAATCAGCATTTTTTGGGCACATCGTAAGAAGAGGAAAGTTGGAATACTTGGTTACAACTGGCAAAATAAAAGGAAAGAGAGATAGCGGACGACAAAGAGAGAAAATACTGGATAGCTTGGTGTCATGGCATGGAAAACAGTCAACAACATATTATACAATGTTTTAAACACTGCTGATTTTTTTATTATTAAAGTTTTCAAAATGGGCACTGTTCACTTACTCAGTGATACCACTGGCAATAATATACCACTGGGGGCTCGGTAGCCTAGTTGGGAAAACCACCTGACTGGACTACCGACGTTCGGACAACCCATGTTCGATTCCCGCTGGGAGCAGTGTGAATTGTACTCGTGGTTAGAAAACAAAAAATACACCCACAGTCGGCCCAGCCGTTGGCAGAAATGGGTACCAGGGTATTACCCTGGGAAGGTGAGGAATGTCGCGTCGCAACTGAGTTTCGATGCTTGAGGCGACACTATCCAGAAATCTCAGAACATTTCTGGATAGGCGGCTGAGCACATATGGGTGGAAACTCGCGTGCTAAGACGCTGGTTCAAGTCTCGTACTTTACCTTTACCTTACTGGCAATAATGAAAATCATTCCAATTTTAGTGAATTTGTGTTCTAGAAACATGAAATTCTGACTGAATCTGATTAAACAAAATCTAAACAAAAGAAAAAGCTCCAGTGTTCAAATTATACTGTCAAATTTGAAGCAAACTAAAAAAAAAAGAAACACAAATTTATAAAGTTCATGGGTTTCACCATTGCTAAGACATCCAAACAATTCTATGCCAGCTAAACAACAAATGATAAATAGCATCTTCATACCACTTTGTGCTATGAAAGTCAAACATGGACCCTTTCTAAATCACATTTAAGAAAGATCAATACATGTGAGATGCGATGCTTGAAAAAAGTAACAAACAACACAAGAAGAGATAGAATACCAAATGAAACCATAAGAAAAATAGTAGGAACAAAACCCTGCCAAGAATATATAGAACAACAACAACTTAAATGGTTTGGCCACCTGGTCAGAATGAATCCTTACCAATCACCATCAAGGGCGTTCTTCTCAAGAATGCAAGGAAAAAGACCAAGAGGAAGACCCAGAAGAAGATGGATAGATGCAGTGACAGAGACATGTAACAACAAAAGGATAATCACTAATTCAGACAATTCGAGCAGCACAAGAACGACAAATGATATAAACCACGACACCTTTTTGGTAGCAGTGAAAAAGAGAATAGAAGAAGAAGATGGACTTATCAGAAATAATTTTATTAGTGTTACTATTTTCTTCTTTTTCTTAATCTGCAATTTTGTCCACTTTTTTTGTTTCAGTGTAACATTTGGCATAGTTTTCGACATGACTTAACAAAATCATAATGCTTTTATTTATGCAGTTTTTCATTGTCATCTTGGGGAATATAGATATGAAAATAGTGCAGTGGCTTAGTAATGGGTAAATAAATGATGAAGTACAAAATGATAACATATTGGCCTCATAATCATTGATGGTGAAACAACATAGAGAAAGTATAATTAAATTTGCTTTTTCCTTTAATATCTCTTCATTCAAAATATTAATAACATTTACAAATAAGAGCATAAATTTGTGTTCTGAGTGACAAGTTTCTTACAAACTTTCTAAAAAATGTAGCTGTATAGCCGCATACTTACCTCTAATTTTTCTATGATTGTTTTGTGTGTTAATGTAATAAGTTTCTGGATCATCGACAGCAAATGCTGGGAAGCCTATGACAGTCAAAAGAGCTGCATCAGTTTCCTACAAGTTTGAAAGATGTGAACAATAAAGTCAGATTCAGAACAACAGCACTGAAACTGAAAAATATATATCTATCTTTTAAAAAAATCTAGAAATCTATCTTACTTTGGAAAAAAAAATCTAAAAACTAAAATAATCTGTAAATTATCTTCTTTAAAAAACACTATCTTGTATCCAGTCCAGTTTTAATTTTACTGCTGACAGAAAGAAAAAAAAACTTTTTATATTATCTTAGATTAACCTGCATCCACTTCACTTGAGAAAAAACAGGTTTTTATCATCCAGCCACCCACTATCCTTAAATTTGTTTCAAATAAACAAACAAAAATTTACTATAAGATGAGTAGCATATTAATAGGCATGATTCTGTAATAAAGTAGTCCTTGTAACAAAAATATTTAAAACACTACCAATACAAAATAATATACTGTGCTTAGATCTACAAAGGGGAGCCGCGATAGCTCAGTGGTTAGTGAATTGGACTACAAAGAACAAGAGGTAGGGTTTGATCCCAACCTTTAATGGGTACCAGATTTTTTTTCTGGGAAAGTAAATCGGCACGAGCGTAATATAGACCACATTATCCCAAAAATCATGTGCCGAAGGTCTGCAAAATTTATGGTCACTAACACCATATTCCTTATACGCCACTTAGCGTGACGGGGGTACTTTACTCTTTTTTTTTAGATCTATAAAGTGTAACAATTTGTAACTGATAATAAAGACAAATAATAAGATTTTGAGACTATTTAAATAAAACAATGCATGTTTTTCAACTTCAGGGAACAAAAATGATAAATTTCCAGAATTAGAGTTAGCTGCTGTCTCACTTTTAAATATGAGAATTAAATATACTAAAGTAGTACTTTGGCTTTTTTTTCAAAATAATTTCTAATAATTGAAACCAGGATAGCTAAATAGCCCTCGAAGTGAGTAAAACAGTGATACCTGAATCATGTTTGTACGACAATTAGAAAAAAAGTTACGATTTTTTAAGTGAATTATTTCTGTGTTAAATGATGCAAAGAAGAAAAAACCATAGCGCCAGGTTGGCCATGCAAAAAGAAAGCCAAATTTTAAATAAGAAGCCAAATTTTTTTTTTATTAAATTAAAATTATTATCATTACATTTGGTGTACATTTTCAAAATAATCATTATATTTGGTGTACAATAAAAAAAAATAATACTTTTTATTTGATTTGCGTCAAAAATAAGTCATTTAAATTGATTTATATCAAAGTAACGGTAATTTTCAGGAATTTACGTCAAAAATAACAGTAATTCTCTGCAATTTATGTAAGAATAATTATAAATTTCTATGATTCACATAAAATAATACTGAATTTCTGCTAAAGAAGTCACATCATTATTATTGTTATTTTATGTGTATAAGAAGTATAATTTTATTATTAATTTTTTTTTATTCATTAAAAAAAATATATGTATTTACAGTATATAAAAAAAAAACTTTCAATTCAATAATTGGGAATATTTATTAATATTAGGCAACTGGAAATACTACATTTTAAATTAATATAACTAACTTATAACTACAATGTATAATAACAAAAAAAACGTTGAGTGAGTCTGAGTTAGAGGCACTTGATGATGGTTGAAGAGACCAAGCATGGGGGAAAACCGGAAATTTTGTATAATGATGGTGTGGTCGTTCAAATGCCAATAATTTCAATAGGGGCTATCATATCCATTTAAAATTTCCCACAAATATGTAGAAGTGGTTATAGAATCAGTTATCTTTATTATTTAAACCTACGTTCGCAGGATTTTTTCTGCAATGACTTAAGTTCAACAGTGGACATAAGTCTTTGATCCCTGCTGGATCGCCGCCATGCTAATCAATGGGGAAAACAAATGCCGATAATTTCAATAGGGGCTATCATATCCATTTAAAATTTCCCACAAATATGTAGAAGTGGTTATAGAATCAGGTTATCTTTATTATTTAAACCTACGTTCGCAGGATTTTTTTCTGCAATGACTTAAGTTCAACAGTGGACATAGTCTTTGATCCCAGCTAGATCGCCGCCATGCTACCAATGGGGAAGATTTTCGATAATGGTGAGATTATTCAAATGCCGATAATTTCAATAGGGGCTATCATATCCATTTAAAATTTCCCACAAATATGTAGAAGTGGTTATAGAATCAGGTTATCTTTATTATTTAAACCTACGTTCGCAGGATTTTTTTCTGCAATGAATTAAAGTTCAACATTCAAATAGTCGCCGATCGGCCATGTTATTTTATGGAGCGAGCAGGGGCATCAATTTTCGCGATTGCCGCAACATCCTAACACGAATCATTGTGAAATTTCACACACTTATGTAAAAATGGACGCTAAATCTAAATATCCATATTATTTTACTGCATTATGCTTTTTTTCGGGTGAAAATATGATGAGACCGTCGTATGTAGCTGGAACATGCGTTGTAAGACAAAATACAATCGTTTTAAATCACTTCCGACTTTTTAAATAGGCGGACGGAACTCTCATTGTTAGGAAACAACTTAAGTTTCCTATAAATAGCTTCCGGAAACATCATCGGAAACGATTTGCATACGATGTAAAAATTCGGAGATTTTTTTCACACGCGTCCTGGCCACCTATATTTACTTAAGTGACGTCACAACCGGTGAAGGCGTCTCTAGAGATATCGAAGTACCTAACTAAAGTATACAATTTGTTTATAATGAATATAATTGTTCAAATTTATTTAAAATATTATAAAGAGACCCTTGCATATCTTTAGTATTCAACATGTGTAAATCATTACACATTCTCATGGCACAGTCCCTTGCAACCCTTCACCTATTCTGTACATGATCAATGAAGAGACTATCCTTGCCAGAAGTAACCAGTATCACTCTGAGAATCGTCTGTTATGCAAGCAAGTCAGTGTCGAGAACAAAATCTTGGCAGCTAGCTAAGCTCATAATAAATGCTATATTTTCTCTTGACATGTATTCACCAGTTGGCTCTCAGCATTAGGGAAGACCTTATTTAATTGTTACATAATAACCATTAGCACTTAAATATTAACATACAGTTACCTTTGAAATAGACTCTCTTGGAAGCATGGACTGTAGAATAGCCTATAATTATGGATGTAACAATGTTGTTGTCAAATCTCAGATCAAAATGCTAAACATGTAGAGTCAAAATTACATGATCTATGATTGCTATTCTTTCATTCAATTACAATTTTTTTTGTCATTGATTATACAGAGACAGATCATGTCGCCATGAATAGAAATTCATGTTACCAGTACACTAACTTTGAACTTACAAGTAAAACTGACGGTCCATTATAAATAAATCACTACTGTGACTGTATTTGTTTTCCTAGTTATCAAGTCACTTGTCCAACTTGAATGCTACTAGTAATGTTTCTCTATAAACATGTTTTGAGATTTGGATTATTATTAACATCTTTTAAATACAGTTAATTTTATCCTTGTTGATCATTCCTTTTCCTGGTGATAATAAAATGTTCATAAAACTGAAGTTTTTCAACCCCTGTGTTGATTTTGTCCTATCTAGAAAATTTGAAAACGATCACCGATGATCAAGTGATGAAAATAAATTCATAACATTCATAAAGAGAAGAAATCAAATTTCAGATTTATGGTTTTCTAATTTATGAAAATAAAACTTAAGAAAACAGAATGGAGATTTCTAAAAGTTTAAGCAAAAAAACCACTTTAACACATTCCCTATCATGGGGTTTAACTCTCGGTGGCCGTACAGTTTTTCATAATTTTTTTCTTATTAATTTGAAATAATAAGTGAAAAAATTCATTAAAATTGACCTAAAGCATGCATTTTGTTGGCACAATTTATTTATAAAGTCAGAATGAAGACAGAAAAGTGTGTAATAAGGACTTATAAAGTTTAGCAGGAAAAAATAGCAAAAACGTGAATAAATGAAAAGCCACATATCAGTTTTTGGACTCGGCGCGCGCAGTTACAAAAGCCGCGATCTGCCGCTCATGGTACGGATGTGTTAAAAGTTAAAGTTGTAAACCACCAAACAAAAAGACAACAGACAAATTTTATTCATACCTGGCATTGCTGGGCTTCATCTGGCAGCACATGAATCACAGATGCAGGACCTCCACGGGAGCCAAAAGGTCAAGTTCATTTATTGCTTCAAGAGCAGCCTAAAGATTCAGAGAAATAACGACAAGAGTTTATTTTTATATGATTGTTAAGTGAATCATACATTCAGGGTTCATTTATACAGGCAGATTTCTTCGACAGCAAACAATAGCTTTATCTTTCTACTCAGTGATGTGTCATGCCAGTTGGTGTAGGCATTCCCAGAACATACTGCTCAAAGTACTATTATTTGCTGTTGCTGAAGTCTTCTCCTTCAGCACTCAAACCTTTTTGATTATGCAAAATTCACTCTTTGCCCTGTTTTCAGGATGAAGTAAAAGTAAAGTAAAGTACCGCCGTCACGCCAAGTGGTGTATAAGGAAATATGGTGTTAGTGACCCTATATTTACAGACCTTCAGCACATGATTTTTGGGGTAATGTGGTCGGTATTACGCCAGTGCTGCTTTACTTTCCCAGAAAAATCCGGTACCCATTTAAGGCTGGGTGAACCGGAACCAACTTGGTTTGGCATAGGAGCTTCCTTCTTGTAGTGTGTATGCATCCAGGGCTGTTGGGCCCACTCTGCCCGTACTGAATTTATTCAATACCAATAGCCTGTCTAAACAGCGCCTAGATTTTAGAGCAGTGATCTCTGCAATATGTGCCATTTTCGCACGCAAGGTTTCTGTTTTTGAGATTGTGGTTCTGTCCTATGTGCCGTCTTCGGCTCGAAAGGACAATAGATAGAATAGCCTGTTTGCTTGATTTTTTTTAAATCAAGCAACTCTTGGGACTTTTTTTACTTTTTTATTGGCCCAATCATATGTAATATTGTTCACTGAAATGTGGAATTCCTGCCCACATAGTCAGGAGCCAGAGTAAGCAAAGGATTCATAATCATGTGCCTTACTAGCTGGCATTGGCAATCATGTCCATTTACAAGTTCTTGTCCTCAGAGCATCATATCTATGCTGTTGGCTGTTTACAATGCCATGACACCAAGCTATCTAGAAGCTTCTCTCTCTGTTGTCCTCTCAATCTCTCCTGTATTTTGCCAGTTGCAACCAAGTATTCCAACTTTCCTCTTCTCATGATGTGCCAGAAAATTTTGATTGTTTCTATCTAATTTTCAGGTGCGCTCTTTTAGCGCTGGTCTCGTTGAAAATTTCCTTGCTGGATTTTTCAGCTGTCCAGAGAACTCTCAACATTCTTCTGAGAAATCTATCTCTGTAGCTTCAAATCCTCTTTTCATTCGTTTGTCCATGATTCATTTTCAAAGGTCAGAAATGGTTCTATATAGCACCAACAAACTCTCTTTCTCACATCTACTGACATAGGCTTGTTGTAAAAGATGTCATAATCACTACAAAACACAAAGTTATAGTCTTTGTTCAGTTTCAAGAAAGAAGTCAAGACAGGCTGCACCAAACTCACAGCCTAGTGCCAAGTGACTGCTGATATGTTAAACTAATCTCAGACTCTGAGCATGAATTAAATTTCAAGGCAAAGGAAGACCAGAACTGTGCCACTGTACGTATGACATTTTTAAACAATACAAAGGTCAGTCAAAAAGTTTTGCATTCATTGAGAAATCATTAGAGAAGGTGGCAATGCTATGCAACAATGTTAATACAGAAAACTATCAGTTCAAATTTTCCATGAGTAGATTAGTGGAAAACTGTGAATCAAGTGGTGTCATTGATCACTCTACCAGTTATGCAACTTTATTTACGGATGAAGTAAAACACATACCCACAAAATGTGTGTGACCTTTAATCCTTGTCTATCTAATCAAATAATGAATTTAAATATTTGGGAACTTTGTTAACCTCAGACGGAAGATGTACAAAAGAGTGAGATGCAGAATGGCTCAGGCAAAAGCAGCTTTCCAAAAA